>WHPX01001056.1:0-139556 GCA_011057435.1 Actinia equina | reverse complement strand
GAGGACGTAACTTCGAAATTCGATCAAGACAAATTTTTGAGTGAATCCAAACAACTGCATGGGCAGACATCAAGTCGTAACGATGAACGAATCGATATGGGGATTCGTGGAAAACCCTTGCCTAACCAAGGTATTGATTCCACCTGACTGTTCGCCACAAGCGTGTGGGAAGGAAAAACTCACCATGGATCACAACGGAGCTAATACAGAAAATGCGGTCACGTGAGCCAATTGAAAGGAAAGCAATTTCCACTGACAGTGACTTATTTTGGAAAAAATACAAAGAATCGAGAAACAGGATTAATAACGAAATTAGATTAGCGAAGAAAAAATACTTTACGGAAAATTTAGCACTAAATAAATCTGATCCTCGGAAAACATGGCACCTCCTTAATGATCTAAGTGCTCGAAAGGCTAGCAAATTTTCCGGCGTTTCCGAAATTAAAGTTGCCAATAAATCAGTAACCTCACCAAGTGAGATGGCCGAGATTTTCAATGAACATTTCACAAGTATAGGCCGAGACTCTATCCAATAAATTACCTCCATCTGACATTAAATTTGAATCATTTCTGAAACCTACAACTGGTAAAACTTTCGCTATCCAACCTCCAAGTGAGCAAACTGTTTGCGACTTGTTAGGAAGTATAAAGGAAAGAAAGCTGCAGGCTTAGATAACATACCCAACAAATTGCTAAAATGTCCGCCTCTATAGTGGGACCATCTCTCACTGTGATTTTTCGACAACTATTAAAATGGGCATTTTTCTAGGGAGTGGAAATAGCGAAAGTAACGCCTATATTTAAAAAAGGGGGAGAAAACGGACCTAAACAATTATCGCCCAATCTCGGTCATTCCCACTGCTTCAAAGATATTTGAGAAGATCGTTTATGATCAACTATTACGATTATTTGAATGAAAACCAGTATTGACGGAATGCCAGTCAGGCTTTCTGCTCCCTGCACAGCACTGTCACCGCGTTGCTCGAAGCAACGAACGAATGGTCAGTTAATATAGACAAGGGACTACTTAACGGAGTAATCTTCATAGACCTCCAAAAAGCCTTCGACACCATAGATCATGAAATTCTTTGTCCAAACTATCGAATTATGGTGTAGATGAAGGCTCACTCAAGTGGTTCCGTTCTTATTTACTGACGAGGTCTCAGCTGTGCAGTGTTAACGGAAGTCTGTCTGAGCCTTGTACTGTGAGCTGCGGTGTACCACAAGGCAGTAATTTAGGCCCAACTTTTCTATTCTCCTGTATATTAAGACTTTACCAAATTGTTTGGCGCAAGCCATAACAAGAATGTTTTGCTGATGATACCAGCATCTCAGCGTTCATGGTAAAAATGTAGGAGACTTGGAACCAAGCATCAACACTGAACTCACTAATATACATCAGTGGTGTTAGCAAATAAGCTAAGCTTGAATGTAGCGGAAACGGAATTTATGATTATTGGGTCCCGCCAAAAGTTCACAGCGCAATGCGATTCCACTATTAATATTGCGATTAATGGAGCTAGCGTTAAACAAGTTGACTCACACCAAATCTTTGGGTGTCACTATCGATAAAAACCTAATTGGTCAGAACATGTTAACAACATTTCGAAGAAAATCTCTTCAGTATAGGGGCTCTAAAACGTGTTCGCCCATTTATTCGACCGATAGTGCCATCCCAAATCTACGAAGCCTTAATTCTACCCAAACTGGACTATTGTAGTGCAGTTTGGATGGATTAAGTGATAAACTATGTGTTTCAACTACAAAAGCGTCAAAATCGAGCGGCTAGAGTTATAACAGATCTAACTATGACATAAGATCTAGCCATCTCCTTGACCAATTAAACTGGGATACACTTGCAGTTCGTCGTAAAAAACAAAAAGCCCTACTAATGTTTAAGACGATGCAGGGACGTACACCAGTTTACTTACAAACCTTTCTCTCCGACTACCATACTAAATACAACCTTCGAAATCATGATCATAAACTGTCAATACCTAAGCCACACACTGAATATCTAAAACGATCATTCAGCTATAGTGGGGCAAAATTGTGGAATGACCTACCGTTAAATATAAAAGAGGTCAAGTCAGTACGAAAATTTAAAACGGAAATTGATAGTTTGTACAGTAAGAAAAGTTGTAACTAAGGGCTCCACGGCAAACATGTAAAACAGTAACTAGCTTTTTAATCGTAAATCTTTACTTTTAAATATTTTTAGGCAATCGACTGATGTTTTTACCGTGGCAAAATAAAGAAGCTTCCTTCCTTCCTTCCTTCCTTCCTTCCAGCGCCAACGCATGTTGAACCCGGTTGGTCAAAGGAATTATTGCTGGGTACCAGTACTTATCCGATACCCGCGGTTCCATTTGATGACATCCAAGCTTGGGCCTAACGCTGAATATGCGGATCTCAAACAACCATTCCTTTCCGTTAAAGGTGCGAGATATTTTCAAAAACGTGCCCATTGTTCATACCACCGCTAAGGAATCTCATGAATGGTCAAGTGGTCCTAACATGCGTTATTGGCCGCAGCAACTAAACTTTGCGGTTTGGTGTGGCCACCAGTGGCTGCGGTGTAAGTGCGAACTTGATGAAGAATTCAATATTCATGTTTCATTTTCACTTCACGGTTAGAAGAATACTGCATGAGATGGGCGTTACTGCATTACCAGGAGATGCCACGTTTTATCCAAGAGATAATAAATACAACGTTCCAGCCTATAACAGGCTTTGTAAGGAGTTCGGTGTTGTAGGGAAGGATTTTAGATGCACTGTCGGTGCTAACAATGGTCTAGGGCACATTTGGGCTTATTGGGGATTGGTGGACACGAGCTAAGCGATAAGGAAGTTCATTGCATTGAATCTACGATGGAACACTGGGTATCATAAAGAAACTCACGACAGTAGCACCTTCTTTGAACCAAATTGCTAAGACCACTAAGGAAGTTAGAGACGGACCTCTGTTCAAAGACGAGGGTGGTAAGTATGCAGGGGCCAATCCACTGATTATTAAGATTACCAACGACGAGCAAACGAAGCAATACTTTAATTTCATACCCCCAGAAGGTAAAGGACTAACCAAAGCCGGCCTTGCCCGTTTGAACCGCAGCATAGAAGCTTACGTGTATTCTATCCTTGGAGCCCAAGTAGCAGCAGTAAGGGGGACACGCGAATCGCCGGCATTGCCAAAAATCACAAATCGAAAAACACCAGGGGGGGTGGGTTTTTGGAGCAGTGACGAGGCCCTACAGGGGGTCTTGCGCGATCGGGTGGCAGCGCGAAAAGTCCCTTACTGCTGCTGTGTTGGGTACCGCAAACGGAGGTTAAGATATTCCTTAGATATAGATGGACGCCATCAAGAGCATACGAAACAAAACTGTGCGTAAGCTAAGAACTCAGGTGTTGAATCGCCTGGACGCCGACTTTGCCTTCACAACATTTATGGAGGGAGATACAGATGAGACGATGAACGAAGAAAGAGCAGAAAAAATTATCGACATGATGCCCGAAGGTAACTACCGTTTGGAGTTGACGTTTATAAAGTATTTAGACGGCGAGTGGATAATCGAAAAGGGCCGTAATCCTATTCGGGCGTCAGGTAAGCAAAACCTGTTTGTCTTAAGTGAAAATACGCGCCCGGGAGCGTTAGTAGGCATTGACATGATGTTTACGAGGTCGCTTACCCAGTTACTGTGGTCATTTACGGTGCGTACGAGATTAAGAAGCCCGACGTTAAGAAGCTCAAACCAATGCGACATCCAGGTAACTGTGTTGCGAAGTTAGTAAGAGAGTTCTTTGAGGACTCCACCCGTGGTGGTAAGTTAACTTTAAAGAGAAGAGAAGCCATCAGGAAATGGGAAAAAGACACACATAAGGCCGGAGCCACCATAGACAACATCAAGAAGTTAGAGACTGCCTTAGAACGCCGCATACACGTAAAATATATCACCGACGGGTTCATTTACCCAGGTACGCACAAATACGGAGGTAGAGGTGCCCCCATAATCATTTACCAACACAATGGACACGCTTGGCGAGAACTTAGGTTCCCAAAAAAGAAGGAAACTAAGGTCTATAAAGCTTCTCCGTTGATAGAATTAGTCCACGAAAACTCCGTTTGGTTGATGGATTCGGAAGGAAGTCAGTTTATGACGCAGGATGGTACTCTTTACCGCCCCGAAATTGAACACCAACGCATTCAAAGTGCCTGTGAAACCTTAGGGGAAGACTTCTCAGACGAGGTCCTTAGCTCTCGTAGTTTGGACTTCTTAGCCGCAAAGAAGAGGAACGGATGGAAGTCCACGCCTAAGGAATTCGCCGACATAGCTAAAGCCTGCGTAGAGCATGGTCATGGAGGTCTGTGGAACATGGAGTATGACGAAAACGAATACGTCTCCTTAGACATTAGAAGAGTGTATGGATTGTCCGCGCCTCGACAACCATGTTTCGACTACCTTTTTTTCGTGTTCCAAAAGATGCCAATCCGTGTCCCAAAAGATGCCAATCCGTGTCCCAAAAGATGCCAATCCGTGTCCCAAAAGATATCTTGGACGCCTAGAAGAGTGTATGCGTGTCCCAAAAGATGTGCGACAGTTGTCCAACCAGGACCACATTCGTAGCATTTGCTTCTACCCCTATATATAGAGATGGACTCCCAAGAGACTATTTCGACAACACTGCAAGAGATGGGAATACGTGCAAAGAGTAGGCTGCTAGCACATTTGCTACTGGACAATGCCCACGATGGAAACCTGCTTCCGGACATATCCAAATGCGACTACCTACGCAACAACGAAGGCCCTACACGTTTGCAGCCCTTGGAAGGATTGCCACCATTCGTAGACGATGTGTTTGTGTATGGGTTCGTTGCAGAACAAGACTTGTATGGGCGGGTGTGTAGAAATGCAAAGGCAATAGTATCCAAGATATCCATTGCGGCCACGGAAGCGTTTGGGGTGTTCCTACCGACCAACATGGCGCACACGTGTAGAAAAGGAAACATAGTAGAGCGCGTGTCCCATTTGTCCAACAAGTGGAATAGCCTGCACGGCGAACACGCAGCCACCTTCGTGGCCAAAGTAGACACCTCCGAATTGTCCATAGAAGTCGTAGACAAAAGCATTGCCAAGTTCGCTAGGCTATTGGATGCGCACGGATATGGCATCTATTCCGTCGACTACACACAGGATTTCTCTGGCACTTTGGACCGCAAGGCATTGGTGCGCAAACTGCGGCAAATGGGCTACAAAGAGCAAGGGGAAGCTGGTTGGCGCGAAGGCACCATTTTGGACAATACGCACCAGGTGGGCAGCCATGTTTGTACTTGGGTGGAAAAGGGCAAACGGACAAAAATATACAACAAGATAGTGTCGAACTTCGAGGCTGGAGAAGTGCAAAACCCAGTAGGCGCAAAGCTTGCCGAATATGTGGATTGCCCAAACGACCACCTGCGTAGAACTTTCCTGCACCCCGATGTGCAGAAAAGAGGTTGTACCCGCGTGGAAATATCCATCTACAGCAGGGATTTCTCCAAAGAACACACCAATGCCATCGTGGAAACCATAGCACCGCTAGAAGACATATTCGTGGTGCAGCCGCCAAAAAACATGTGGTTGGCACTTGCCGAACTCCTAGACAGATGCTGCTGCATTTGCTGCGAGGAAACGGGAGAAATATTCCTAGCTTGGTACTGCCACGCAGGAACGGGTAGGATAGCCGGTGTGCGAGTGCGGGGCAACGACAAATGGGAGCAATGCGTACTTTGGACCATAGCAGAGTTCGGTCTGCGCAGATGTCCCATATTCCGCATAGACGTAGGAGAATTGGATCCAGTGGAAATACTGCCGCTGCGCTGCTACACGAAAGATAGTCCTACCGTATTGGCGGAGTCCAAGTTTCCCACCCGCGTGCATGCGAATGCTCCTACTATCGCAGACTTCCTGCCTACGAGCGAACACGTGGAGTGGATATGGCGCACAAAGAAGGCGCAAAGGATCGGAGTAGAAAAGAGCGCCTTTGGCATTTTGGAAGTGCCTACGGACCGCAGAATATCCTTCCTGTCCAAAAGAAAACGACAGCAGCGCTTGGAAGACATACGGGACAATTTGGAAGGCGACGAGTGGGTCGAAGCCACGAAAAGATACCACGCAGAACTGTCGGAGCAAAGGCAGTCCATCCTGCGGCCAAAGGAAGAAGACAGGAAAGCCATAGAAAAAGAGTTGGAAAAATATAGGAAACTATTGGATAGGATTTCCAGAAGGACAGACAATCTACGCAAATTGTTCTTTGGAGAGGACGCAGCCAAGCGCTATTCCGTGCCTCGCAAAATACATCGAATGCAAGAAATACCCGCAGGGGACTACAAAATACTAGGATACGCAGTACCCAAAAACGTAGATGCCGCTTGGCCTGCCAAAGGGCACCGAGTAGCTTTGCGCAGGGGGGCAAAAGAAACTTCCGTAGCATGGGCTGTGGATGCGTTGCTGGATGCATTTGCAGTCGGGAAGTTCGAAGCCAACGGCAACCTACGCACTGCCATACCTGGAGAAGAAATATTGGTGGAGTGGGAAAACAACATAGCCACTGTCTTCGTGCCCGAAGGACCCGGTTTGGATACGTACTACGAATTGGCTAGGAAAATAGACCATTCGATACCCCGGAATCCAGGAAAGCTACTAGAAGTGGGGGCGCCGCCAAACAAAGAATGCGTGCAGGCTTTGCACATGCAGGAAGGCGAATACCAATGCTGGCGCTACGCAAAAGCCACATACAGAGGCAAAGAAAGGACCATCCTATTCCTATCCCCCCGATGCTCCCAATGCGTATTGGAGGGCTGCACGGTAGAACATGCAACCACGCCCGTTTGGGGACACTTTCTGCAGGCGCAAAAAATAGACTGGACATCTCCGCCGCCTTTGTACTGCAAAATAGGCAGGGGAAAGACCACCGCCAACAAAAGGAAGGATAGATTGGTGCACGTGTCCGCAAAGGGTGTCGATCTGGTAGACGCCCTTTCTACTCCATCTCCGGAATCTTAGAAGGCCTCTGTGGCCGTTCGTAGTAGACAACCTTTTCCACTGGTTGCTGCATGCGCACCCAAAGCAATGCTCCAATGCCAAAGATGGCAAATACTATATTCCCGGCTATTTGCCAGTCTATCTTCGTGGATATTTCCTCCACTTCGTCCTCTAGGTTTTCCTCGCTGTAGTAGCCATCCTCGTCGCTACCAGGTGGTTGTATCTTGGACGACAGCTCCGCACGAAGCTTTTCTAGATCGTCCACGCGGTCTAGCAATTCTTTTTTTGTGGTTGCAAGTTCGGCCAGCAATTCCTCCTTTGCTTTTCCTAGGTCGTCCAAAACAATGGCAAAGGAATCCTGCACTTCTAGAAAATGCTTCTGCAAATCTGTCGTAGGTGGCGTTTCTGGAATTGCAGGCGTCGCATTGTTTTCCTGCTCTATCCTGCGTATTTTGGGAATACCCACACCATACTTCTTGGCTACCTTTTGTAGCCCCATTCCATTCTTCCTGTCTTCCAAAAGGTCTGCGATCTCCTCTTTGGATAGTATCTTGGGTGTGGCCATATATGTAGGTAGATACGGAACATACCCTATGTTTGTCCATGGAATACCCTATGGATCCATATGGTAGATACCTGTTTGTCCACAGATATAGCATGTATCTGTACATAGCCATAGGCATAGCTGGATACATGCTAGGAAAACAGCGCACGATAGAAATCCTTTTGGATGTGGTAGGTGGCTTGTACAGAGCGCAGGAGACAATAGGCAACATTCGAATTCCGGGCTACGTAGCTGCACCATTGCGCGTGGCCCTACGAAGAAGGTAGAAGGGGCCTCCATTCTCTTCGGGCATTTTTGCAGACCTTCTCCAAAAGGGGTCTTAGTATTTATTGTCAAACAACAATAAAAATAAGTAGAGATCCAAAACTCTTGCGCAAACCAACGCACATCTTTTTGGAACACGCATACACTCTTTTGGACAAAAAAAGGTAGTCGAGGCACTGACAATCCATACACTCTTCCATAGGCCAAATCTTCGTTAAGACACCACGGAAACTATTCCAAAGAGTGTCTTAGAATGTTGACAATAAGGTTAAATCTTTGTTAAGGATACCTGGAAACTATTTCAAAGAGTGTCTTAGAATGTTAACAATAAGGTTAAATCTTTGTTTAGACACTTTTGAAATAGTTTCCATATATACTTAACAAAGATTTAACCTTATTGTTAACATTCTGAGACACTTTTGAAATATATATTAGCATTTCTTGGGCCCTTGCTACCATGGAGAGGCATTTCGCCTCCACCTACTTCCCTATGGACATTTCTGGTGCTTGCTACCAGCGCAGAGGACACAAAAAAATACTACTTTGTGCCTACCAGTAGAAAAGGTAGTCGAAACATGGTTGTCGAGGCGCGGACAATCCATACACTCTTCTAACTGGGTAAGCGACCTCGTAAAACATCATGTCAATGCCTACTAACGCTCCCGGGCGCGTATTTTCACTTAAGACAAACAGGTTTTGCTTACCTGACGCCCGAATAGGATTACGGCCCTTTTCGATTATCCACTCGCCGTCTAAATACTTTATAAACGTCAACTCCAAACGGTAGTTACCTTCGGGCATCATGTCGATAATTTTTTCTGCTCTTTCTTCGTTCATCGTCTCATCTGTATCTCCCTCCATAAATGTTGTGAAGGCAAAGTCGGCGTCCAGGCGATTCAACACCTGAGTTCTTAGCTTACGCACAGTTTTGTTTCGTATGCTCTTGATGGCGTCCATCTATATCTAAGGAATATCTTAACCTCCGTTTGCGGTACCCAACACAGCAGCAGTAAGGGACTTTTCGCGCTGCCACCCGATCGCGCAAGACCCCCTGTAGGGCCTCGTCACTGCTCCAAAAAACCCACCCCCCCTGGTGTTTTTCGATTTGTGATTTTTGGCAATGCCGGCGATTCGCGTGTCCCCCTTACTGCTGCTCAAGTAAATACCCGATCAAGCATAGTGGGAAATACGGGCGCCGCAGAAGAGACGCGAGCCGAAGCCTTGATCTTATTCGAAAGTTCAATCTTGGAGGGCGACATTAGCAAGGGCGTACAGCGTTACCAACTAGCTATACAAAATTCTAAAGCGAGGTTGAACTATGCAGTAGCCCCGGGTTGTTGGTTAATGCCTAGTAATTTATTTATAAATACTGGCTCTGTAGTAGGATACAACAACAAACTTCAACGAGCTACCAAAGACATGAAGTTTGGGGTGAATGACGTGAACTCTGACACTCTTAGGAACATCCCCCATTTCGTGGAGAAGCCTAAGAAGGAGCACGTAGAAAAGCCCGCACCAAAGAACGTAAAGTAGAAGGTCCTGCCTGCGATACCTGAGGAATGTGACCATAACTTATTAAAAGCCGGCTTAGCCGCCGCAGGCGTTGGTCTGAGCTATTATATATGGCGATGAACAACCCCTACGTAGCTGGAGTAGATTGTGTCTATACGACTTACACAGGCGAGAAAAAATACACCCAGGCATCTTGGGTTGATGTCACGGGCATGTCCGTGAATTTGAACTACTCGGGAAAGAAGTTAATCCTTTGTAGTATTTGCATTGGTACGAGCAGCCACGCCAACGTGGGCCTTAGGTTTCTGGATGACAACGGCGTACTGCAACCTATGCGTGTAAAGGATAATAACAGGGAGCCTGCGCATTTCTCCGTAGAGCCCAACCCTAGTAGTGCTGAAAATCTTTCCGTTTGGACTTTTCACATGGTTATCGACTGCCATGGGAAGGTAAAGCTGCAAATGCGCGTAGACGACACGGGAAAGGTTACGGTAAATAGCATAGAGGATCAAAGAAATCAGCCTTATAATCACAAGACTATTAGCACTCTTACGGTAATAAGCCTCTAGAAGGGGACTTGTTTCCTGTAATATATGAACCCACACACGAAAGAGGATTGGTTTTTTCATTACCTGGGGGAAAAGAAATACACGGATGATGAGTGGTACGACACCGGCATACAGGTAAGCGTTGGGGGGTTAGGGTTAATTATATGTACTATTAATCTTAGTGGGTGGTATAGCTGTAATGCTGGGTTTAGGATTGTTGATGAGAATGACCATCCATTACTACCCTACAGAGAAAAAAATAATAAGAGGCATTCAACCCATTTTACGTTTGAGATTGTGTCAACGAGCAGGGAGAATTTATCGTCGGTGACGTTTCACATGGTAGTTAATTGTCAATACGCAAAGCTTCAAGTGCGCCCCAGCGACGTTGCTGGTATTAATAAGGGCCTTTTCGTGATTAATGCTAATGTTGATGGTGGTGGTATAGTGAATGCTGCTTGGAATCATAAGACCATTAGCACCATGACTGCCATACCCCTGGTGCCGTATTACCAAGGTGGCGCGAATACTATCTTTACTTATCCCCAGTCAAGGATGCCTCGGATGCCTGACGACGACAAGCCCCCAGTAACGTACCCAGATAAGATCAACCCTGAATCTTCTTCAGGAGTACCACCCCAATAGCGACAACCAAGATCCAAATATTGTTACCCACGAACTTTAACAGTTCGCCGCCGGCCCTAAGTGCCAAGGAAACAACCGAACCCAGCAGCCCAGGAAGACCGGCTGCCATCTTTTTTCCCAAGTCCGTCAGTCCCTTACCTAATTTCTTTACGCCTGCGCCCGTAGCCTTAAGCGCGGATAGGATAACTCCTACTACGGTGCTAATAGCGACCGCAAATGCCAGTGGAACGCCATACTTCAAAAGGGCTCTTTTTACCTTTTCCTTGGTGGTAAGCCCCAGCTCCTTTTCCAGGTTGTCCTTTTGCGCCTGTAATTCCGCAAGGCGTACCTCGAGGGCCTCCACTTCCCTTTGAGCTGCTTCCCTTTCTTCCTCGGTACGAGTTTGGTCCTCGATTACTTCTTGCTGCCGCTCTATTTGCCCCTCCAGGTCTTCGATGGCCTGATTTCTTTGCCGAAGTTGCTCTTCCATGGTGTTAATTTCGGCAACCAACCGCCGCCTTTCCACCAAAGAGCCAGCTATGGTGGTTTGTAAGTCATTAGCATCTTCGCTTCTTAAGTCTAACTCTTGCAGGGCGAGGTTAAGAGCCCTTTGAGCCTGATTTCTTTCACGTCGAATTTGGGTTCTTTGGTCTACCAACTCAGCTATTTCTTGGTTTTTGTATTCGACCTCCCTTCTATGTGCGTCTGCAAGCCGTTGGTTTTGCTTCATATAATCTTCCTCCCTTTCTTCCAACGTTTCCCGCAGCGCCTCAACGGAGGCGCCTGAGCCTTTAGCCTCCTCCAAGTCCCTTTGTGCTTTATCCCTTTCGCGCAAAGCTTTATCCAACTGGTTTCTCATTTCCATCATTCTTTCGTTACCAAACTTTTTTTCAGCATCGACAATTAGCTGAGTTTGCTTTGCGTATTCTTCCTCCCTTTCTTTTAACGTTTTTTGCAGTTCGATAGCGCGTTTTTCTAGCGCGACCCTTTCATTTAAGGTCTCCAGCCGCTCTAACATGCTTCTGGTGGCACGCTGAAAGCCCTTTAATCTTGAGACGTCACCCCTAACGTCACCATTCTCATCAAAGAGGGGTTGTGGTTTCGTCCAGCGGTCTTTGTCAGGAAACCTCAGGTCTTGGACGCTTATGAGGACTTTGTTTTCGCGTTCTGTGAGCCTTACGTCGTCAACGTCAAAGTGGGAATAGCGCTGCGTTAGCTCTTGCGTCGCCCACTCTATGGTTTCCCGTGCGGCTGCTTCCGGCTCGCCCATGTTTTGAAGCTCTATGTGCTCACGCGGAAACGTGTACTCGCGTGCTTTGGGATGTCTTAGGGCCTTTGCAATTCTATTCCTTAGGGAATCGTCGACTTGTTGGGTGGGAAGCAGCGGTTCTTCGTCACCGTCGTTAATGTCAGCCTGACCTTCCTCAGTGGTGGGGTCAAAGTCTGGATCCGTTCCTTCTACTTCCATTATATATGATAAGCTCAAAGTTAAATCCCAACGTATTATCTAAGCAGGTTGGCGGACTGAAAGCAGAACGCACCTTTCACCGGGTTACATTCACGCCTTCTAGCGCAAAGCCAGGGGAAACCCTGTATGTAGGCGTACCCCGCCTAACGGATAACCTAGTGTTGGTACCCGGTACCTTGGCGCTGAGGTTCGACCTAGCGGTGCAGTCAAGCCCCACAGACGAAAGGATTATCGTTAACAACGTGGGTCGCAACATTGTTTCTAAGATGCACGTAAAGTTCGCCGGGGAATCCTTGCTGGACTTAAATAGGTACGATCTGTATACCACGTACAAAGACTTATGGTTAACAGCATTTGACCGCGCGCAAAGGATAGAACAAGGAATTGGTAGTGTCATTCTACGTAAGGTCCGCACACCTACGAAAACGCAACCTACTGACGGCAGTGGGGAAACCGCAGTAGCAGACGCAAAGCGAATAAAGACAGCCTATGGTAGTAAGTATGTCATACCACTGGACTTTGAAGTAATCACGAATCACGGCGCGTATTACCCAAGACAGTTATCCAAGCTACAGTTTGAAGTAACCTTAGCAGATGCTAATAACATCATTGGTGGGCTAAGCACTGCACTTACCACAACAACCCCATACTCTATTACCAACTTAGAGCTGCAGTATGAGACCGTGTACAGCGAAGAGCTGGCCCGTAGCGCTGGCATGGAATACAGTGCAGGGAAGGCATTCCTTTACGACCATGTAGTGATGTATAAGACATTTAGCTTCTTGGATAAGACGGATGAGGTTATCAACCAAAGTATTAACCTCCCCCGAAGAAGTCTCACGGGGTTAATGCTGGTGTTCGCCAAGCCCTACGAGGCCGGTAAGCGTGACTCCGAAGACTTTCACAACCCCAACATTACTAACGTAGGGGTCAACATAAACGGCGTTCCAAACAAGGTCTACTCGCAGGGAATAAAGCCCGCAGACGTGTACAGAGAGGCAAAGCGTAAGTTTGGCGACCAAATTAGCCCCGAGGAATTCTTTAATGATAAGTATGCGTTATGGATTGACATGCGCACCATTAACGACGAAGACCTACATGGTCAGGGTTTACGTCTAGTAAACACCCAGGATGGTATAACATTGGAGATCAAGCGCACCAAGAACGCCAGTGCAGGCGACGGCGATAAGATAAACTGCTACGTCTTCGTGGTGTCTGACGCGCAGTTAAGCGTGGAAATGAATCAGCTAAGAGCGTCGCCTACTAGTTTCGTGAACAAGTGAACGAAAAATTAAAATATTCCTTACGTATAATATGCTTCGCGTATTTCAAAACAACGAAACCAAACTGCAATGCATAGTGCAAGGCGACAAGCCTTACTTTAAAGCAAAGGAGGTGGCGTCTGCGTTAGGATACGAAAACACCAAAAAAGCTATTAGTGACCACGTCTCTGAAAAACATAAGAAAAGGCTGAGTGAGTTAAGGGTAACGAATCGCATCCCTTCTACTATTCACCCACATTCCGTGTTCATATCCGAACCTGGGTTTTATCAATTAATATGTAGTTCAAAGATGCCAAAGGCAGAAGCATTTCAGGATTGGGTATTCGAAGAGGTCCTACCCGCGCTGCGTAAGGACGGTCGATATGCAATAGAAAAGCGGTTTGACGGTCCAAACAAGTTGGTATTCAAAATAGAAAATGAGTTTGACCTGCATAAAAAGGTAGTGGACTACATCCGCAGGTTTTACCCCCAAATGCTTGTGACCCCTGGTCTAGGCGAACTGCAGGATTCGGACGGCAAACGTATAAAGTGTTGGCAGAGAGGATATCAACGCGGTCAGCCCGACCTGCTCATCTTGAATGCGCACACCCATTACCGTGGATTCTGCATCGAGCTGAAGACTCCAAAAGGCAACGGGGTATTATCCGAGGATCAGCGACTACTCTTACAGAGGTATGAAGAAAACGGTTATAAGGTAATGATTAGCAGCGACTACGACGTCATTTGCAGGGAGATCACGGAGTATGCAGAGCGCCTACGAATTCCTTGCAGGTGGTGCTGTAAGGCCTTCAAGACCTCGGAGACCTTGGCAACGCACTTAAAGATATTCCATAGGTATAATGGACAAGGATAAATTTAACGAGTTAAAGTTCATACAAACGCACTGGAGGGATTTGGCGGTGGGGGAAATCTACGAGATAAAGAATTACGTGGTCTTTTGAAGACTTGGACCGCCTGCGTTTGGTCTTAAAGAATAAAAAAAGAACATACACCTTTTGGGCGCCCGATAGGATAAGGTACGCCATCGAAGGGCAGGATGTTACCCACGTTATGAGTCATGGTAAAAAGGATGGCAGGTGGGTATTTGATGTAGTCAAGTATGAGCCTGAGAGTCCTCTGCATAGCTAAGCTTCGTTCCTCAGCTTACTAGCGCGTCTGCTAAAGTCCGCTGCGCTTTAGGATCCGCGGAGCACCAATGCCCCACAAAGGATTCTTCGGGGAATACCTTGCCACAATGAAGGCAGGTGTATTTTTTCTCCTCACGAATTGCGGGGGTTTCAGGGATTATGCAGTCGCTTGGTAGTTCGCATGTAATACAGTCCATATATTGAAAGGGCGATTAGGAATCCTCTAAAGAATGCGGCTGCGTAGGCTAGCATATACCTTTAAAAGGGGTCCTCATTTTTATTGTTGTTTTGTTAAATGTTGATCCCTAACAAACAACAAGAAAATAAGATCAGGATTTGAGACTCTTTGCACAAACCCTGCTTTACTATTAAAGGCCCCAAGAAATGCTATTGCGTATCATATATTTCAAAGAGTGTCTCAGAATGTTGACAATAAGGTTAAATCTTTGTTAAGACACCCCGGAAACTATTTAAAAGTGTCTTAGAATGTTGACAATAAGGTTAAATCTTTGTTAAGGATGCCTGGAAACTATTTCAAAGAGTGTCTCAGAATGTTGACAATAAGGTTAAATCTTTGTTAAGGAAACTATTTCAAAGAGTGTCTCAGAATGTTGACGTTTAGGTTAAATCTTTGTTAAGACAGTTGAAGATATGTTCCTCTTCTCTAACACAACCACAACGATCGCACTCCTGCCTCCAATACTCCCTTTTAGTCCACGGAACGCCTTCGGCGCGTTCAAAAGAGGGGAAAGTACGGACTATCTTCTTATGGTAATCTATGCGATTCCTTAAGTAATCCTCTTTATGCGGGCAGCGACACATCAAATCCGCACATTGGTAGCAATCCACGCCTTCCAAGTCGTAAGCGCGGGAGAGAAATCTATAATTCACTTCATGCGTTCTCCGGTGCGTCTGTAAACGTTGACGACTACTAAGTATCTTATTACAGAAACTACACTGTCTGGTTCGATTACAGACGCCCCTTTTCAGATGCTGCTGCATTTCAGAAGGGGTTGAGGAATTCCTTATTACAGTCCTTACAAAGCCCACAAATGCGTTTATCCTGATGTTGTTGCATCTTTTGAACGGTGCTGAATTCCTTACCGCAATCCTTACAAACCTTACTAATTGGCTTCTTCGTGCAAACTCCATGCCGAACATGGGTATTGCAGTCTTTGTTTGGTGCTGAACACCTTTTTACACATCAAACAGTCCATATATACTTAACAGTATCTTAGCCTCCATTAACATCCTTAACAAAGATTTAACCTTATAGTCAACATTCTGAGGCATTTTTTGGAATAGCTTATGGGCGACTTAACAAAGATTTAACCTTATTGTCAACATTCTGAGGCATTTTTGGAATAGCTTATGGGCGACTTAACAAAGATTTAACCTTATTGTTAACATTCTAAGACACTTTTTAAATAGTTTCCAGGCATTTTTTTGGAATAGCTTATTGTTAACATTCTGAGACACTTTTTAAATAGTTTCCACATATACTTAACAAAGATTTAACCTTATTGTCAACATTCTACGGGGGATATCGCATGAAGTCCTTAACGGACTCCTTAGCCCACGTTGCCATCGTTATCAGCGCGCCAAACCGTTCTGCACGCTTCAGACCGCACATTTCATCGTACAACTCCTGCACGCGCTCTTTTAACCGGTCTATCTCCTCCCTTTGCATTTCTATGGTGTTCTCTTTTATCTTTTGCGTCGGCGGCAATCCTTCTTACTGCTTCCACTGGCTCCATCTATATATGAACCCAGATCACATGCCTTGTAACGCTCTGATAGTAGGACCCACCGGCTGCGGAAAGACCCAATTCGTCGGTAGGAGCAGCTATTAGGACCCTTTAGATACCGCTTCGACTACATCGTGCTGCTTATGCCCCACCTACGTGAATAACCGCACCTGGACGGGCATAGGAGTGAAAGACGACGACTTCTTCGTAGATATCTTAGACCCTAACGAGTTATCTGGACCATCTTAAGTTCTGGCACTAAGCAATTCCCTAAAGATACACAGACCTTACTCCTACTGGATGACATCGCCTGCTGGGGACGACGTAAAAAGGCGCACCTTCCGAGCTCGTTAAGCTCGCCTTCAGCGGTAGACACTGACAATATTAGCGTTTGGTTGCTCTTCGCAGCAGCTTACCAGTGTCTCTAAACTCTTCAGGGAAAACATAGGCTCTCTCGTAGTATTTTATACTCCAAGTAAGTCTGACCTGGAAACCATCTTAAGCGACTACGGTGGCGAGATAAGCAAGGAACAGTTGCATGAATACATGCGGCATTTAAAGATGCACCAACATTCCAAGATGATCTTCTCTTTGAGGTTTCCCTACACGGTTGGAATCTATGATTCCTAATGTATATGGAGATTGAGCAGCTCTTAGATGAAGTCCCCACGCAGTTAGACGAAAGTAACCTCAAGGAACAACTTAACATCCTGGTGTCTTCGGGGAAGTGTAAAGAAATGATAGGCAAGGAACTTACCCATGAGCAGGTTAATAAGTTGTCAGAAGAGGAGGTTAAGAAGTTCCATAAGAGGTACGAGACCGCCCTTGCAAGTAAGACCACGGACGCCGTAGCAGACTCCGCCATCCGACTTGCGACTAAATTGCTTGGACTTGCGCTGCCCATAGACGACGTGGAGCAACTGCGGAAGGACATAAGCGAGGACTATGTCATCGCCCAGGAACTTAAGATAACCTGCGGCTGGTTGTCTTTGAAGTGCGGTAAGTTAATGGCAGTCGCCTCTGCGGCACTTCACGTAGCTCAGCATGTCGACTTGAAGGAACTTGCGGGCACCTTTGGTGCCTCTTGGAAGGACTTCAAGAAGGACAGAGAAGTCGAAAAGGTCTTCCAGGCAGCACTTACTGAGGTACCTGATCAAGTCACCTCAAGTACTTAGTCAAGTCGTCCTTAAGTACTTACTTAAGTCATTCTCAAGTACTTAGTCAAGTCACCTCAAGTACTTACTCAAGTCGTTGTCAAGTCACCTCAAGTACTTACTCAAGTCGCCGTTAAGTCATTGCCAAGTCATTGTCAAGTCGTCATCAAGTTACTTGTCAAGTCCTTCAAGTCCCTTAATATAAGATGAGTGGCACCGAAGAACAACTAGAAAAGGCTCCCGTAGAAGATACCAAGATTACCAAGGCTAAATCTCCAGGCAGAGTTGCCGCGGGGAAGAAGCTCGCGGAGATGAACAGGAAGAACAAAGCAAAGAAAGAAGAAAAGGTGGAGGAAAAAGAAGAGGAATCCTTTATTAATCCTGGGTACGTCATCGGCGCGTTAGGAGTCATCATAGCAGCAGGTAGCCTTTACTTACAATGGCGGGCAGCAAAGCCAAAAGTAAAGTTGGAGCCAGCGCATTACACGCCTACGGAGCCTAGAAGCAAAATCCCTGAAATGTAGTAGATTTATCACCACGTGCCGTGGCGACCTAGATTTTCCTTCTCGCTTTGTAATATAATGTCAACCGCGTTATTGAAAACTGTTGAAGAAGCGGCTATTATTACTTCTATTGTTGCGGGTATTGGTTGGGTAGGTAAGAAAGTGCTCAAAGAAGACTTTACTGAAGACCCAAGCAAGAGCTTCGCTAATTTTGCTAAAATGACCGCTGCCGTAGGCGGGGCTATCATGGTAAAGGATTACCTACGGAAGGAAAAGTACCTACCTACGACGTAACTCGCGAAAATCCCTGTGATTTTCTAATATATAATGGCTAGCGTGGTCGCAGGTGGAACTGTTGCAGCCTTAGCATTCACTGGAGCTAATTATGGTGGTCAGTATTTGGATAGATTAGTTAGAGGTGATCGCACCGGAGATTTAGCCGCCGAAAGGAAGAGACACGACTTAGCGCTGGAGAAATATCAGCGAGACGTGGCGGCTTGGAATGAAAAAAGACAAGCTTACAGGGATTGGTTGGACAAGAATTACCAAGATAAAATGCAGGCGGATAAGAACTTCGAAAACACAGACTACGCCTTCAAACTTTATGCGCAAGCACACCCCGCGGCATTAACGGGGTTGAAAAGGCCTCAGTTCAAGAATTACTACCAGCCTTCTAAGAAACAAAAAGACAATGAGCTGGTATTTGTAGGAGTTGCAGGGCTGGCAGGAGGCGCGGCTTTGGCGTATCTAATATAATGATCGTCTTTTTGGAAAGCGACAAGAATGACTTTACCACTTACTTGAATCCTCCCATCAAGGCCCATAAGGTTCGGCTCATAAGTTGCTCTTTGTACAATTCTTGGCATAACCTGATTAGGGGCATAGTCACTGAGCATACAGGAGGATCTAACTATCAAGCCGTATTGCTGCCCGATGGACATTACACACCAATCACACTGGCCAAGGAATTAGCAAAACACGGTTATACTCTCACCACAGGATTACCACACGAAATGACCCTCAAACACAATATGCCAAACTATTCAATGACTTTTGGAAAGTCTGACCCATTGGGATCTTTATTATGTGCCTCGGGCAAGACGATTACCGACACAGCCATACCCGTGAAATGGAAAGTCGCATCCTCTTACGAAGTCTATTGCGATTTAGTCCATAGTTACAACAATGGGGAAAAGTCTTCTCTTATGTCCAAGTTTCTGCCCAAAGGTAATCCATTTGACCCAGTAGAATACACTCCCATTTCTTTAAGCTATGACTTGTCTAATTTGGTAGAAAGCATAAACATCGCCATTAAGGTGGACGGAAAGACGGTGGATTTTAACGGACGTAAGATCAATCTCGTTTTGGAATTCATATAATGGGCCGCGTAGAGGACAAACTCAAAAGGATTTACTATGGGCCTGAAGGCTATTGGAAAGGAGCGTCGGCCATCAAGAAACTCGCGACCGCGGCCAGGGTATCAGAAGAAACGGCTAAGAACTGGCTAAGAAAACAAACCCTCTGGCAGGTTTATCTTCCCGTGCCCAAGTACATTCCCAGGCCCAGCTTCACCGTAAATACCCCTAATGAAGTTCATCAGGCGGACTTGCTTTTCTTACCACACGACAAGGTGAGAAGAAAGACCTATAGATACGCTTTGACCGTAGTTGATATCGCAAGCAGATACAAAGACGCCGAACCCATAACCAGCAAGGATTCTGGGGAAGTCGCAGAAGCCCTAGGTAGGATTTATAAGCGCGTCTTGAAATGGCCTAAGCTGCTGCAAGTGGATGCGGGGACAGAGTTCATGGGCGTGGTTACCAAGACCCTGAAAGACCACGACACTAAGATTAGGAGAGCCGAAGCTGAGTACCACAGGGGTCAGAGCATCGTCGAAAGATTTAATAAGACCCTGGCCGAGCGTCTCTTTGGATACCAGTATTGGAAAGAGCTGGAAGATCCCTCCAAACGCAACAGGGAATGGACTCAGAGGCTCCCCCAGGTCGTCGCGGCTTTGAACAACGAGGCGGCCAGGGCTACGGGAATGAAACCCAAGGATGCTATGAAAAAGAAACACGTGGAGCACAAGTCCTACGTCAGAAGTTCGAGGGCGGTCGGACTGAAGGAAAAAAAGCTCCCCCGCAACATAGTGGTCAGATACCTCTATCAGCCGGGGGAACTCGAAGGTGGCAGTAAGAGAGCCACGGATCCTAACTGGTCCCTGGAAACGTATGAGATTTCGAAGTCCGTCACCAAGGAAGGGCAACCCGTGTTGTATTACCTAAATGGCCCAAGTCGCGGATTTGTCAAGGAAGAGCTGCTCATAGTCCCCAAAGACTCAGAGTAGTGCTGCTCCACGCGCCCGATTACACTCTAGGCATGTTAGCCTTACGTTGCCTCTGCAATGCCCGCGTTTATTATTTATGCGATCCACGGAGAACTGCTGATCGTCATTTGGGTCAAACCTCCATAGTAGAGGTATGTTACACTTTGCGCAGCGGGCGCCTTTCTTATAAACGTCGTCTACACATAAGTCGAACGTCATATCTTTTTCTTCGTCGTGGCGCTTGTAGCGAAGGAGTTTCTTAGCAATGTTTTCTTTGGCTACGTCTTCTGGCGTCTTATCGTAACGCAGTTGCGGCCCCCAGGCTCTTTTTAACTGTTTGGCATACTCCACACGGCTTACGGCGGTGTAGATAAGGTTGCTCCAACACAGCCGCTGGTCTATGATCCATAAGGTTTCTTTTATGGTAAGCCCTTGCGCGCTGTGGACTGTCATGCAATAGCCCAAGCGCCAGTCTGGATGGGAGGTAATTCTTTCCACCTTTTCTATGGGTACCCAGGCTTTGTCATGCGTTTCTGCGTTCTGCAGTTGGATGTCGGTACCAGGTACCCAGACGTCTCTTTTTTGCATGCGGGTGTCGTGGGGTTTGTAGCAAACAGGTACGGGATGCGTAGGGAAGCGCTCTTGGTGTATATTTAGCAAATCCTTTTGTATGCGAGACTGTGCTGCGCGCTTACTACTTAGCACCAGATCCTTTGGATGCCAAGCGTATAGGAAATCCTCGTATTTCTTCGCTCGTACGCGTTTGCGCAGTGTCTTGCATTGCTCGGCATCACTGAGCCCCCTTAATTCCGCCTTCAGGTTTCTTACTTGATCCTTGCTGCGGTAGTCGGTGTTAATTTCCTCCGCATGGTCTACGAAATCTTTCAGCCATTCGTGGGCATTTCTCCGGCTATTGGAGGAGGCTGGCAGGGATCTCCGGCGAATATTACTTGACATTTCCCGCGAAGGAACTCTACGAACTCCTGCAGGATTTCTAAAGGTACGGTTCAAATCTCATCCCAAAGTATCACTGGTGGTACGTCGTGGATGGCTTCAGGTACCCATTTTTGTCCATTCCAACGGAAGAAGCTGTGGTACGTTTGAGCGTCGTGGCCCATTTCGCAGAGTTCTCTTTCCAAACGGTGCGTTGGCGTTAGCACCTTTAAGGCCGGAAAGAGTTCTAACACACGCGTCGTCTTACCGCTGCCTCCCGTACCGTAGAGGTAAGAGAAGCGTTGGTAAGAGATTGGGTCCGCAACTGAAGGTAGAGGCTCTTTGGTAGGCGTTACGGAACCCTGGGTGTGCTCGCCGTGATATTCTACGCGGCCTCTCCAAGCTTTGATCTCTTCGTCTTTGACGCGCCATTGGCCACTTTCCGCTAACTCGTCTTCTGTGTAGAATTCTTTCATCTTTTCTAAGACGTGCGGTTTCACGTACAAAGAATCCGTGGCTACACGCGGAATGTCTTCTTTGTCGAACCGCAGCAGCATCGCGAGAAGGTTAATGTGCGCGTAGGCTAACATGCTGGCACGCAGATGGTAATACTGCGGTCGATGGTCCTGGTAGTAACACAAAGCATTCCACTTACGTTCTCTCTGCTCGGCTTCTATGAAGTAATCCCATTTCTCCACGGACACCATCGTTCCTTGGTCATGTGCGCGCTTTATAAGGAAGCTTAGTTCGCCTTCGTCTGTTATCAAGCGACGCTGCATATGTTTTTCTCCTTCTTTAGCGCCCTGTGTGAATTTACCTATAACAATCCGCGCTGTGGGGTTGTGCTCTGGGAGCCATTGTGTAAAGGCGCTATGACAAAGTATGGCTTCATGCGCTGTGTATTCGAGCAGCTTACGCTCTTCAAAGAACTTCAATAAGGGCACCGGTATCCATTCTTTCTCCTGCAGGTGCTTTCCGTACCACGCATAGATTATTGGATGCAGGCCCGACGCTAATTTCCAAGAGGTCAATCGTACAAACCCCGTTGCCGGGGAGTCGTAGTGACCATCTAGAGACACACGGAAGAATTGGGAGTCTGGATGTCCGTAACGGTCGTAATATTCCTTACAATCTCCTAGACCTTTAAAGCTTGCAGGGTAACAGTGTTTCATATCCAAAGACACGTATTGGTCTTCGTCGTATTCCATGTTCCACAGACCACCGTGACCGTGTTCTACACAGGCTTTGGTTATGTCTCCGAACTCTTTTGGGGTAGGTTTCCATCCATTTCTTTTCTTTGCGGCTAAGAAGTCCAAGCTGCGACTGCTAAGGACCTCGTCAGAGAAGTCTTCCCCTAATGTCTCACAGGCGCTTTGAATGCGCTGTTGTTCAATTTCGGGTCGATACAAAGTGCCGTCTTGCGTCATAAACTGACTTCCTTCTGAATCCATCAACCAAATGGAATTCTCATGGATTAACTCTGCCAATGGAGAATTCTTATAGACCTTCGTTTCCTTCTTTCTTGGGAACCGCAGTTCGCGCCAGGCGTGCCCATTGTGCTGGTAGATGACTATAGGCGCACCACGGCCCCCATATTTGTGTGTTCCGGAGTAAATAAAGCCGTCGGTGATATCTTTCACATGGATTCGCCTCTCCAGCGCCGTTTCTAACTTCTTGATGTTGTCTATCGACCCTCCAGTCCTATTAGTATCTTTTTCCCATTTCCTGATGGCTTCTCTTCTCTTTAAAGTCAGTTTACCGCCCCGAGAGGAGTCTTCAAAGAACTCTCTTACTAACTTCCCTACGCAATTACCGGGATGTCGCATCAGTTTCAACTTCTTAACGTCTGGCGTCTTTATCTTGTACGCACCGTAAATGACTACGGTAACAGGGTAAGCAACCTCGTAGAACAGCATGTCTATTCCTACCAATGCTCCCGGGCGCGTGTTTTCGTTTAAGACAAACAGGTCCTTCTTACCAGACGCCCTGATAGGATTGCGCCCCTTTTCTATCATCCACTCGCCGTCTAAATACTTTATGAACGTTAGCTCCAACCGGTAGTTACCTTCGGGTATTAAGTTAATTATTCTTTCAGCCCTTTCTTCTGTCATCGTCTCGTCCGTATCTCCCTCCATAAATGTTGTGAAGGCAAAGTCAGCATCCAGGCGATCCAACACCTGAGTTCGCAGTCGGCGCACAGTTTTATTTCGAATGCTTGTGATGGTGTCCATCTATATGTAAAGGATATCTTAACCTCCGTTTGCGATATCTTTGATTCCCAACACAGCAGCAGTAAGGACTTGTCGCGCGGGCATTTCCCGCTGCCGGCGCCTTCCTTAAACCGCCTGTAAAACCGGTAAATCTTTGACATTGACCGCGAGTCCCCCTTACTGCTGCTAAAAGAACGACGTAAACACATGCTTAAACGCGCTAGAAGCCTACTTCAAACCAAAGCGCAACGTGGTGTACGAACGATATCTGTTCAACAGCTGTACTCAAGGCCCAGAAGAAACCGTAGATGGCTACGTAAATCGCCTTAGAAAATGCGCTTCATCATGTCAGTTTGGTCCGTTAACGGAAGAGCTTATCAGGGATCGACTCGTTCTTGGTATACGAGAACACGCAACTAAACTACGTCTTTTAAAAGAGGACAGTCTAGATCTCAACAAAGCCCTCAACATTTGCCGCTCAAGTGAATTAGCTAGCAGTCAGTTAAAAGCCATGGGTCTAGTGGATAAGACAAATAACGAAGAAATCAATGAAATACGAGAACGGAAGCCTAAATCTCCAAGCAAGCCAAGTGACAAGTACAACAACAGACGTTCCCACAGAACGCCAAGCGAGGACAGTAAACGAACTACAAGTCGACGAACGAGCAGTTACAAGTGCTACCGCTGTGGTGGTTCTCAGAAACACAAGTTAGAAGACTGCCCCGCCTATGGCCGTGAATGCAAAACGTGCAAGAAACAAAACCATTTCGCGTCTGTGTGTAAATCGAGGTCAAGCAATGTCAAAGCGATGACAGCTGAATCAGGAGAATCAGAAGAAGGAGAATACTCATCCGACGAATTCACGTTGAAGATTGAAGAAGTTGGTTCGGTGAAAACGAAGGGCAAGCAGCTTTTTGCAAAGCTTGAGTTTATGAACACCAATTCCAGTTATAAAACGGATTTGGACTGCCAACTAGACACAGGAGCGACCTGTAACGTAATCAGCCACAAGGATGTAGCAATCATCAACCAAGACGGTAATCCGACGCTCAAGCAAAGCAATGTCAAACTACGATTGTTTGATGGATCAGTCATGGAAACATTAGGTGAAGTGACACTTAAGGTCAACGAAAAACATTGCTTCAAATTTCAGGTTGTCAACGGAAACCACAAACCAATTTTATCAGCCGAGACATGCCAACAATTAAATCTAATCAAGTTAAACATCGATCATCAAGTCCACGCGGTTCAAGAAACCGGAACTCTGCCCCTAACTAAAGAAAGTATCTTAAAAGATTTTCGAGACGTCTTCGAAGGATTGGGAAACATTGGTAACGCTACAATCGCAGTTGACCCAGATGTCACGCCAGTTCAACACGCGCCTAGAAGAATCGCAGTTACGCTTCGCCAGGAAGTCAAAACAAAGTTAGCTGAACTCGAGAAAAGGAAAATCATCGTCAAAGAGACAGAACCCACCGAATGGATCAGCAGCATGGTCGTTGTAGCCAAACTTGGAAAGATACGAATCTGTTTGGATCCCAAAGATCTAAACAAAGCGATCAAACGACCCAAATACCAAATGCCTACGATGGACGAGATGCTACCCAGACCTGGCAAGGCCAAAGTCTTCACAACGTTAGACGCAAAGGATGGGTTCTACCAAATCGGTTTGGACGAAGCTAGCAGTAAGCTTACAACCTTTTGGACCCCATTTGGCCGTTACAGATATCTACGCATGCCTTTTGGCGTCAGCTCAGCCCCAGAGGAATTCGAAAGCACCCTACACGAGCGACTGGGAGACCTAGAAGGCGTGGAAGTGCTCCGCGACGATATGTTAGTGGTCGGTTACGGTGACACATTAGCAGAAGCCAACAAAAACCATGACGAAAATCTGCTACGTCTGCTCAAGAGAGCAAGACAGATCAACTTAAAGCTGAACAGCAAGAAACTCATCATGCGGAGAAAAGAAGTGAAGTTCATGGGACACATCTTGTCATCCACCGGACTCAAGCCAGATCCAGATAAGGTCAAAGCAGTGACCGAAATGCCAAAGCCTACCAACAAGCAAGAGACACTCAGCCTACTAGGCTTTGTAAATTATCTCTCCAAGTTTCTCCCTCGACTATCAGAAGTCGCACTGCCTCTTCGTGAACTAACCACAAAGAATGCAAGATTTGTGTGGTCACGCCAGCACGACAAAGCCTTCTCAGAAGTTAAACAACTCGTGATTGCGCATCCAGTACTCAAGTACTATGACATGAGCGAAGAAGTCACTATCCAATGTGATGCTAGTGAGAAAGGCCTCGGAGCAACCTTGCTTCAAAACGGCCAACCAGTAGCGTTTGCATCCCGAACTCTCACACCAGTTGAGCAACGCTACGCACAAATCGAAAAAGAATGTCTTGCAATCGTCTTCGCTTGTGCAAAGTTCAGCCAGTACATCACACGGAGAGAGCTGATAACAGTAGAATCAGACCACAAACCTTTGCAAGCGATCTTCAAGAAATCCTTGTTAGCAGCACCCAGCAGGTTACAGAGGATGATATTACGCCTACAGCGATACAACCTGAACGTAACTTACAAGCCAGGACAACAAATGTACGTGGCAGATCACCTCTCACGAGCCTTCCTCGCAGACCAAGGAGAACCTGGAGACGAGTTCCAAGTGTTTGCGCTAGAACTAGAAGGAATCAACCCCCTCGACAATGTAAAGGTCACAAGTGAAAGGTTAGCGCAACTACAAAAAGCCACAGAGCAAGACCCTACAATGCAGTCACTTAAGAATACTATACTAATAGGATGGCCTGACGTACGTGACAAAGTACCAGTAGCTATCAGAGACTACTGGCATTTCCGAGAGGAACTGACACTCCACAACGGCATCTTATTCAAGAATCAACGCATCATCATACCTCGAGCCCTCAGATCTGAAGTAGTCGCGAGGTTACACTCAAGTCATCAAGGAATCGAGGCGTGTGCAAGGAAAGCACGAGATCGCGTTTACTGGCCAGCAATGAACCACGACATCGAAAATGCAGTAAAGGCTTGTCATGTGTGCTCAGAATATCAACGAAGTAACCCCAGCATGCCAATGCAGTCGCACGAAATACCCGACAGACCTTGGAGCAGACTAGGCACAGATCTTTTCACGCTGCAGAACAGAGACTATATAGTCTTGGTAGATTACTACTCAGACTACATAGAAATAAGTCCTCTGAAAGATACAACCTCAGCATCCATTACCAAGTTTCTGAAGGAACAGTTCAGTCGACATGGGATACCCGATGTGCTGGTATCCGACAACGGGCCTCAATACGTCAGCAACGAGTTTGCTGAATTCGCAAGAGACGGGGAGTTCAAACATGTCACCTCATCGCCATACCACCCAAAGTCAAATGGAAAGGCGGAATCAGCAGTGAAAGTAGCCAAGAGCCTGCTCAAGAAAGCCATGCAAGACCGTAAAGATCCGTGGTTAGCCTTGCTAGATTATCGGAATACCCCCACTCAAGGAATGCAGAGCAGCCCAGTACAGCGCTTGATGTCTAGGAGAACAAAGACACTAGTCCCCATAGCAACTAACCTTCTGTATCCCAAAGTAGCGGAAGGTGTGACAACCAAAATCCACCTTAAGCGCCAGAAAGGCAAAAGTCACTACGACAGACATGTAAAGGTCCTACCAGACTTAGAAATAGGCCAAGAGGTAAGAGTAGCGCCAAACCAGAGAGGCAAGCCCTGGGAAGTAGGGAACTGTAAAGAGAAACTCTCAGACAGGTCATACCTAGTTGAGTCGAACGGAGAGTTACTTCGCCGAAACAGACAGCTTTTAAAGCCCGTCGACGAAGCACCGAAAGAACCAGCTAGTGACACACAAGCATCACCAGAGGCAGACAGTGCAAGGACACCTCAAGTTCTACCTGCGTCAGAACCCGCGGTCAATCCGCCTGTGCTGCGAAGAAGTCAGAAAGTGGTTAAGAAACCTGATCGGTTTACTTGACTACCGAACATTTATAGGACATTGATTTTGTTACAGTTGAACTTTAATATCCATATAATCATTTCGTAGTTTAGTCAGCCATTTTGTTTGGTCATTTATTTTTTAAATCTTTAAAATCTTTCTATATCATCCCAGCCATGTATTTCAAACATTATAAAAGGGGAGATGTTACAATATTAGCTTACGCAGTTGTAATTAGATACTTAGAGAAGTGATTGTTTGATTAAAGACGCATAACTATTTCCCCACCAACACGAACACGTCTTGAAACATTGGGTATCGATAATTTTATTCTCTTCGATTAAATTTAGAATAATACATTGTAGAAAAGACTGATAAGGACATTACCTTCGAGCGTTCAAATCGAAATCTCTCGAGGTGGATGAGTGAACACAGGTGAACGAGTGAGATGTCGAGTTTGAACTGACAAGAAGATAAATTTTATATCTGCAAGCTATGGCGTCCATGTATTCTATATAAAAAAAACAAGTTTATTGAAGGACGCCGTACGAAAACATTGAAACTAATTGTCTGATATAAACATACAAAATTTGCAAAATATAGAAGTAAAAGCGTACGTCACGTCATTTGAACGTTCAAATTCTCGATATTTAAATTTCTTTCTCACGGAATCCATCTTAAATTCATCCAGATTTTCGAGTGATCAAATTCATTATAGCGATAAACAATTATCTAATTTAGTAACCAAACCCTGACATTTTCACAATATCTTTTTCTAGCACTTATTGGAAGACAACTAAACCGGAGAAAGTTAGTTTGCATCAATTATAAAAACGTTTTGAAAGTCAAATATGTTACTAATGTCACGCTTCATTCAGAAGAAGGCCTAAAAAGATAACATTCCAAACTTCAATTAGGACTTGTACATTCTGTCAAAACTTAAAGCACCCTATTAGAGCGATAACTGGGGAAAAAAACATGTTCTGAAAACTTACAGAAAGGAATAAAAACGAAATTATTTTAAGCAATCGTCTCCACAGCTTGATTAAATGTTTATGCCATCATTCTGTGCCAAAATTTGGACACGTTGCTTAGTTTACTGATTCCCGGTTATATTTGTTTGAATGAAAATTGAGTGTAAATTGTGAGCAAGCACTGCATGCTAAAGATCGAACACTTTGTTTCATGCTTGTGATGAATAAATATGAGTATATCTCAATCATGATTCATCAAAATAATCATCTCGCTAATGATTTAAAAAAATAGAAATTATTAAAAGATCTTAAAGTAGTAGGCTGTCTGGCTTTGGAGGACAGATCATTGATGAAGCTCTTTTTAAATGCCTCGGGTTGTGGACGCTTAACGAAGACATTGTCATTCATATTCCTGAGATTGTAAAGAATTTACCGTATTCAATCGACTAACGTTTTCATAAAGCTATTCAGGTACTTCTTTGTTAATCGTTTTAAACATGAGGGTTTTTTTTTCAGTTGTTCGGAACGTCTTTTCTCCAAAGTCTCTCAGTTTAGGTTTTGGAGGATCTCCGTAGAACGAACGCTAAAGTCAGCCCCAGCTATTCAAAGGGCAGCTCGATTTTAATTTTTGAAGATTATCATTGACACCTTTACAAAAATTATTCGAGACAGCACTACAGTAATCAAGATTTGGAAGAATCAACGATTTGTAAATCGTTACAAGTACTTGATTGTGGAGTATTTGCTTCAGTCTCCTGAGAGCAGCAAGGGTTTTAGGAATCTTACAAGAGATCTCGGATACATGTGTTTCCCAATTCAGTTTGTCATCCCAATTCAGTTTCTCATTATGTTTACGGTATTTTTTCAGCTTCCAGTCTGTGAGTTAGTCGTGCCCATAACTTACATCAGCCCAGAGGTTGTGTCAGGGTTTGATCTGTGAGTTAGCCGTGCCCTGACTTTTATCAGCCCAAAGGCTGTTTCAGGATTCAATTCATGCACTTAGTGGCCATATTGCAATTGCACACAATTACGCAGCTTAATGTAGTTTGTTTTGATTTCTGTAAAGCATATGCTGATTGTAATGCCTTTAGTTTTTGTAATGTTTTCACTTACATTTAATTTTTAATTTTTAGTTCAAGATAGTTCATTATGGCGTATGATGCTCATGACTTTTTCAAGTCACACGGAAGAGACAAAACGTTGTTGGACGTCGCAGTCGCTGAACTCGATTTTCTACAGCTAGTAGACAAGCATCCAGTCTTATTTGGTGGTCCAGTACTTGACAATGCCATCCGTCGCTATGAATGCTTTTGGCTTCCTCTTCTAGCAAAAGAAAGCAAGAAAAACAAGGAACGAGGGAAAGACAGAGACAAATTCTCTCTGCTGACCGCACCTGTTGATGTGGCATGGGTATGGCACTTGCATATGCTCGCTCCTTTGGCCTACAAGCAAGACTGTGAATCCATGTTTGGTGGACTTTTAGACAGTGAATATCTTGCCAGAAATCATTCCGGTGCACAAAATCTATGGCAGCGGCTTTACCCAGATGAGCCTTTTGACCTGGACCTTACCACGGCACCCACTTACCTACAACAGTACAAGTCCCAGCTCAAGTATAATTTACAATCAGCTGCGGAAAGGCAAAGTAAGTTTTACTACAATGTATCCCTGCCACATTATCGAGATACACAGTTTTTGAAAGACGCAGTAGAGAGATACAAGCATCACTTAAACCTAAAGAAAGCCAACCCAAGGACATTTCTTGTTCCTTGCTACGACTTTGACCTTATCTGGCATGCACATCAGTTGTGTCCAGAGAAGTATCATCAAGATACGACTGCCATTTTGGGGTATCTTCTCAACCATGATGACACAGAAACTGGCAGAGTTCCAGGATCAAAGCTTTATGAGTCGGAAATTCTAACGAGAGTTGCCTGGAAACAAGCAGGACTCGAATTTTCCAAGAGAGGTGCCATGCACAGGGGTACACCTCTTCCAAAGATACCTCCAAGGCAGCCTGGAATCTTCAATTCGTTAGCCACGCTTATATGCGAGTTGGAGATGACGAAAATTGACACTCACTTGAACCCAAAGAAAAAGTTCCAAATAAGAGTCACTTCAAACGGTTTTGAGGTGAGAAAGGTTGTCAAAGGAGGCGAAATGTCCTTTGGAAATTCAATGGATCCATTGCTATCAGGAATGAAAGCTTATTCTTCTAAGGACACATCTTTTACAGCTACACTTTTTCATAAAAGACTGTTTGGAAAAAAACCTCTCCAATATTCAAATGTTAATGTTAAGACATTCATCGACAGCCTGGAGAATCCCAACCAGACATTCCCAGCAGTGAGCACTAACGCTATTTCTTTCAACGAAGGCGCCGTGGAGTTAACATTCCGAGTAGTCAGTCCACCAACCATGGGAAATTTTGAGTTTGACGTCGTTCCAGAGCAAAACTTTATCAAAGTCAACCACGTGGCTCACGTTCTAAGCCAGCCGATGCTCATGCTGTCGCAAAAGAACATAGATATGGCATCTTTGCCTGGAGAAACGGCGACCAATCAGATTAAAGATCACCGTGGACAGGTTGTCTTTACCTACAAAATCGTGCACTCAGCAGATTGTATGCTTTCTGCTGTGGAGATTCTAGATATTTTCAACAACCTCGCTGCTACTGCCCATGTACTAGATATTGGTGCTCTTCCTGAAGCTAATGAGGTATCGAACGAAGGATCCAACTGTGTTACGGTCGCAGGAAGAGAGGGAGCTCGGGCGATGCTGATTCGAAGCCGAGATCAAGACTATGGTATTTGCGTAGGAAAATGGAACAAAAAAGAAGTGAAAAGCAAACGGGGACGCAGAAAGAACATCTCGTTCATGGGGTTGAAATATTACAACCTTAACGAAGATGCTCAAGGGTGGTGCAAAGTGAAAAAGCTTAAAAACTCCAAATTCCTACTTGTTCTCAGACCAAGTAGCTCGTCTCAAGTTCAAGTAAAAGTTGATCTCAACGATGGACACATTACCGTGCCTGCAAGCGGGACTGAAGATATTCCACAGTGCCTTGCAGTTTGTTTTGCCGTGTCTGTACTCCACCTTCTCTGTCGTCCATACGCACCCAAAGAAGATCAGAGTGCTGCGCCTCTCAGTAGGAAAACAAAATTTGACAAATATGCAGCAACTGGTGTCACAGGTACAAGAGTACGTCGAAGAAGTCTTTCCAACAACAGCTATGTTCTCTATGCCACCCCTTGCATGATGCTTGCTGCCGGATACTGCTGTATGACCGTACCAACCAATGTATACTTAATGTCTTCTGCTGCAACGGGACACGTAGGATGGGATTTCTGCCCAGAATACTACGATACTGTTGAGTTGGAAGAGATGGATTGTGACGGAGAGTGGGGAAGTAGCATTGGTTTCAACGAAGAGGGCGTTGAATGGGAAGAGAATGCCAATAGTGGATCGTTTGATGAGGGAGCCCAAGACTGGGGAGATGGTGGTACTGATGATGGCGATTTTGGAGGTGAATTTGGGGGATTCGATGATGGTGGTGGTGGTGCTTGTGGAGGCGGTGATGGTGGTGACTGCGCAGGTGATGCCGGTGGATGTGGTGGGGATGGTGGTGGTGGGGATGGTGGTGGTGGGGATGGTGGTGGTGGGGATGGTGGTGGTGGGGATGGTGGTGGTGGGGATGGTGGTGGTGGGGATGGTGGTGGTGGGGATGGTGGTGGTGGAGGATGTGGTGGTGGTGGAGGGTGTGGTGGAGGGTGTGGTGGAGGTTGCGGTGGTTGAGGGTGCGATGCTGGCTGCTCAGGCTAACGTCAAGGGATGCAGTATTCTGAAAAAGATTTCAAAAACTAAAATCATGTAACCGAAGTCAACATTCATATATTGCACTTTAAGAAAGGACCTTAAAATAATCAAATGATGACTGTTACTGTATAGCTATCCAAGTGTCCACGGAACTTTAACTATGTAAGAACATGAAAAATGCATCTTCATATGACATGTCTTTAGTTATTGCAGCTTTAGAAATTAACCACTGGTGATTTTAGTAAATGCTTTGTTATAGTTAACTACTTTAACTACAGATTTTCTTCAAATTTTCTATACCTTGAGCAAATTACTTATCCTCCAATATCTCAAAAGCAATTTAAAAACCTAGGTCAAAAAACGGAAAAAATAGGCAATGAAGTAAGCGCACCAACGCTTGACAGCAATCTTATATTAATTCCGATTTCAGTAAAAACATGCTCATTCGAAAATTTCATCTTTCCTTTGAAACCTCTAAAAAAAGTTTTAGTATTGGATTGTTTGCGTCCGAGTATTTGCGATTTGAAGTTGCATGGTATCGCGCGGATAAAACCCTGTGGAGCCACCTTAAGTTGTCTATGTATTGAAATAACATAAGCAATAACGGAACTCAACCAATGTTTGGATTATACATCCATATAGTTCATTCAGAGAGCTTTTTGTACTAAATTTTTCAGGTTATTTGTGGAACACAATGAAACATTTAAGCGACAAAATCTGAATTACTTGACAGATAAGGAATAAAATTTGTAACACTTTTCCTCGTATCTTATTCAATTGTACTGTATAGTATATATAGCTATTTCAAAAAAGGCTGGTGAAGGTTTATTGCATGTTGTATTTTGCACCCAGGCCCGAAATGCACTAAAGAGCGTAAGGCACCATAGTGTGGAATTTTCTCAAACTTTGTCTGCACGGGGATATTTTTTAGGCATATTTTCTTCTGTCCTGACATTATTTACATTTAAATATAATGTATTTTAAGTTTGGTGAACGACGAGCGGCATACAACATGCAACAACGTACGTACTTTCATCAAGCTTTTTATAAAAATAGCTGTGTGCAAGGTCCCGAGTTACGTTTTCAACTGCAAGTCGTTGCTGTCTGCTTATCACAGAAGCTAGGGTCAAAGCTATCTCCTGCCCTGCCAAGACCCATTGCATCACACTAAGATTTAATACAAAGAAAAATTCTTTCATTAGCAATAAGCTCTCTAATGAAAAAAGAACTTGCTTTTGACTTCTGGGCTTTGAAGACAGGTTTCATATTTTAAAAAAAATCACATGTATATTAAATCATATCTCTATATATATGGTATCTGATAACTTTATGGTGTTTCTGCAGCAGCAATAGTCATTTTGGTAGGGACATTGCAACCGTCAAAATGAAGATAACATATATTCCAGAATTTTCACTATCAGTACTGCTTGTCCCAAACTTCGTTATTGTTGGTACTTTTTTAAAAATTTATTTTTCTGAGACAAAAGAAATTTTAAAGAAATTTGAATTTTGTAAATCTGAGCCATTCATTGATAAGAGAGTTGACCTCGAGCATGGCAGTTTTGTTAGCATTTTAAATGAGCCGCTGTCTAAACTGACAAAAGACTCATCCAAGCATCACTATCAAATAAGCGTCCCCGACAGAAAGAATAAGTACTGTGTACTAAACCTAAAACAAAAACCACTTTGTTAAGAGATGGACTTCCAAGATGAAAGCGAGCTTACTTTTAAGAAAAAGAAGAAACAAAGACGTACGCGTTGTAGATGCATATTTGTTGTCATCGTTGTGGTATTGCTTGTGTTTTTTCTTGGCTTCATCATTGGATATTTTTCTCGAAAGATACCGTCAACAAGCGAGACCTCTTCTCCAGCTTCGCAGAAAGCAAACAAGGAATCCAGAGAAAAAGCTTCAAGCAATTTCCAAAGTAGTGTGGATAACCTCGAACTGGAAAAAAGTGTGAGGTATGAATAAAGCACAAGTTTTAATTTGAGAGTGACTTTGTGCAGGCCTGGCCTAGGCGGACGGTTGGCGAACAATTTGCACGCATTACTGCTATGTTCATAAACATGCGAACTCGGTAGCTGCAAGCTGCACGCTGAACTTTGGTTTTTCACTACCGTCAATCGAAACTAATCAGTCGGTAACTTTCATATTTTTGACTAGAGGCAGCGTAAAACCAAATTTCAACGGGCAAATCGAAACTACAGGTTTCGTTTATAAAGATAGCAGCATAGTCCTGAATTCATTTGAAGGCTCTTTTGTCGCTCCATGTCACCGTATTTAGTTACTTTTCGATATGAATCATGCACAGTAATAATTTTCACTGTTTTTAAATTCATCAATTGATCTGTGTAACTCGCATATATATAGGTATTTGATTGACAAGTTTCTAGGATTGCTTCTAACATACTTTGATAATATTTCAATTATTCAATAATGAATTAATCTGCACTTGAATTGTTTTTCGTTTTTGTTTGAAGGCCATTAGGTCAAGTCGTGCATAAAAAATTGCCATTGATTTAGCAAAGCTAGTGCTTAGCATATAAAATCCGTGAAAATGTTAACTCACAAAATTGTCTACGGTCTAGTGAGGTCTACTGAGCTTAATTTGTACTTTTTTTGCAATTTCTAACACTTGGTGACATTTGCATTAGTAAATACAGCGTAAGATCCTTTGTTTTTATTTATGTAATCCTTCTACTTTGCACTAGTTAGTACATTTTCACAAGTTTATTGCCTTTGCCTCGCGAAAATCGAGAAATAAAAACTTAATTTTCTAATAAACTTTCCATTCAACAGATGGTTTTCCAAACGGCCTCACATAGCGGGATCAGAACAACAGAAAGAATTAGCAGAGGAATTGAAAAAGAGGTGGATTGAGTACGGTTTTGACGACGTTGAAATGCCTGCATACGACGTTCTCTTGTCGTATCCTCAAGTTGACAAACCCAACAAAGTGACTTTGATGCACAGCAATGGTACCGTGGTCTACACAAGCAAAGGGGAAGAAACGGTATATCGTTGCTAATAAGAAAATATAACGGCTAATATTCATAAATATATACTAAAAATGCAATGGTTCATTGGTATATCCTAAAAGGCACTTGTATTTTCTTCAGTTAAATGACCCTTCAGGCAAAGTTCGTTCTTCTTTTTAATTTTTTTTTTACGTGTACTGTTACTGCTGATTTGGCGGGATATGCGCGCGCACATCTTTTCCCTCTTCCGCCAATTCTGGGACTTTTAACTCTATTGATGCTTTAAACAATCAATTGATGGCAGCCACAAAGGACTTTCTTTAGTAGGCACAACAATACAGTCTTTTTCCCTGGGAAACTTTCTCATGTAGATCAGATGAAACCAGTTCAATTGTTCCTGCCTCCTGATGGCTGCCATGACGTGATGGTGCAAAACCTCTTTACTGTAGTAAATTAATATTCAAGCTATTCACTCTTTTGGCTTCAAGGTCCACGATGCAGCAGAGAATGACACTCTGGTTGTCAGGCCAGTGCTTGGCTATGCTCCTGCCGGTACCTTTGAAGGAGAAATAGTGTTTGTCAACTATGGACGGGTTGAAGATTTTGAGAAACTAAAGTACGAGCTGAATGTGTCCGTGGATGGAAAAATCGCTATCATAAAGTATGGGAAAATATTCCGTGGAGACAAGGTAAAATTGTTGATCTTCTCTTTTTTTCCTTTGAAAGACAAACGTCCGAAACGTTACTATAGTTGCAAACGTTTTTACACTTTGTTCAAGTTCAGGCTTCTTATTTAATGTGGTTAAATAAAATATTTAAGCAAAGTTAGACTTGAACTAAGTTGCCTGTTATCGCAAGTACCTGTCATCAAAAGGCTATAGCTTCGCGGCCATCTGATAAGCAAATTAATGTCTCACGCAATGAGATGAATGATGAACAGATGGTATCTGGGGACGAAGCTTGCATCGGGTGCTATCCAATTTCGCTAACGCCACGTGCTATCCGATTTCGCTAACGCTATGCGCTATCTCATATCGCTAACGCTAGCTTACGCAGTTTGTACGCTACACCAACGCTATTTGTTTTCCCACCCACCCTCCACTAAGGTAAGTATAGGTAAGTATTCCACTGCCAAGTCAGTGTGACGGTGCTAGGTGGGAGGTGATAGGGTTGCCATAGTAACCGCTGACCTCCGCCGAGTTCCCGAGGCTCCTCCCACCCAAGCACCAACGCCAAGCTCATCTACGTGTGATGAGTTTAACTTCGTATTATACTGATTTGACACACTGTAATCAACTATGTAACTGTAATTTAAACGGATTCTAACTTACCACTAATATTATTAGCTCAAATCATAACCTTATTTAATGAACAGGTTGCAAATGCTGCACGGTTTAACGCCAGTGGAGCCATCATATACACAGACCCCAAGGAATACGCCCCTGAAGGGACCAGACCCGATAAAGTATACCCTGAAGCGGTCTGGATGCCACCCACTGGGGTCCAGAGAGGTACAATATACACGGCTCTTGGAATAGGTGTTGGGGATCCACAGACTCCTGTACTACCATCGATAGAAGGGATTTACCGACGCCCATTGAATGAGAGTCAGTTGCCCAGTATTCCTGCACAACCCATATCGTATGGTGACGCGGTGCACTTTTTGAAGCACATGAAAGGTACAACCCTGAAGTATTATTATCATGATATGTTGATCAAGTGGCATTTATAGTACGCTAAGATCATTGGATCGAGCGTTCAAACATAACCATTTACGCTCCACCGAATAACTAACAGAATAGCTTTACTCCCAATTATAGATATTGGGCCCAGTTGACTTTCACATATTCCCAATCTCATGCAAATAAACAGACGATCTACTGCGTTATTGTTTTTATGTTTATGAACGTCCTCATCATTGTAATTGGTGTATTCCCTCCTAAAACAAATTCCTGGATTCGCCTCTTTGTCGCTAGACCCGTACAGTTTAGGTGTTATGTCTTTTTCCATTTCATACTCTGTCAATACTCTCTTGAGTATTGATTCTTTGTTTCGTGTTAATAGTTATAAAATTGCATCAACGTAGATCTGGTTCGAACAAAAAAAATCCTGTTCCTTAGGGAATGACATGCACTTGGTACAAAAGCATTACGCCTTATCTTAATAGTTCTATTTACACATACTTTCTCATCCTCATTAATAATTCATGAGTAAACCAGCCAAGCAATGGGCTATTTTTTGTGTCACATGAAGCTACATGAAACCTGGTAAAGTCCTGTAAAAGTCCTTGGACTGAATCAAAATTAATTCAGTTCAGGGACCTGTCCCTTAAGGCTTTCAGTCCTAAACAAATATTATAACCTCCCGAATCATTAATGAGTATGAGAAGCCATTTCAAAGCAAGCTCGGCTGCGCCTCGGACTGAAACTAATTAAGCGGACTTAAGATCCCGTCCAGTCCTCATTGTCGGCTTTGAAATATTACTTCAAGAATCCTGTTCCTAAAGGGAATGACACTTGGTTAAGCAATACACTTTAACTGAATGTTTCCATTTACACATACTTTTAACTGGTTAAGGTAATGAAGTACCCGAGTCATGGAAAGGCGCATTGCCGATAACATATCGATTGGGACCAGGCTTCAACGAGAACATGAAAGTCAAGATGGAGCTTCATAACAAGATTGAAGTCAAGACTATCTACAATGTCATAGGTACGATCCACGGTCAAGAAGAACCAGATCGATATGTGATCGTAGGTAACCACAGAGACTCGTGGGTGTTCGGGGCAGTGGATGCAGTAAGTGGTACTGCGTCTACATCAGAGATTGCACGTGTGCTTGGGTCACTCAAAAAAACAAAATGGCGTCCAAGAAGAACTATAAAGGTAAGCTATTTGCTTTAACCTCTGTAGCCCTCAAAGTTTACCCCAAAAGATCACTGACGCTTCCAAAATACTTTTCGGTAACTAATGTTTCTAGTTTGTTTTCGTTAACAAAAACTCCTTCAGAATGAGATTTGTGCAATAAATAAAAAATTAAATAATAATAATAATAATAATAATTAAAAAAAGGTAAAATAAAATAAATAAATAAATAAAAAATAAAAAAACACAATGCCCTTAAAAAACACTTATCATGTTATTATAAAATAAATGTTATAAATCTCGCGTTTTGGTTGGTTTGGAGCGCGTGCTTCATGAGAGCACACAGCACGCGCGCGCTTTTCCTATTGGTGCATTTACTGTGTTATTGTAATTTTGTATCAGATTGCAAGCTGGGGAGGGGAAGAATACAGCTGCATTGGTTCAAGAGAATGGGTGGAAGAACACAGAGAAAAATTAGACCAGAGAGCTGTTGCCTACTTGAACGTCGACATCGCTGTAGGCGGAAGCTTTGCACTAGAAGCCTTAGCAACTCCACTATTAAAAGAACTTCTGATCAAATGGATCAAAATAGTTAAGGACCCCAATGCGCATGACGATAAAGAGAGTGTCTATGACATCATGTTGGAGCGCAATCCGTCCAAGGAAAACCCCAAGAAGCCTAACGTGAAAGTCTTGACTTCAGTGAGTGATTTTGCGCATTTTTATCATCACATGGGCATCCCATCTACTGATATGACGTATCAGTTCGGGTATAACAACAGTGTGTCGTACTACCCAGTCTATCACACTCAACATGACACTTTTCAATGGGTCAAGAAGTTTGTTGATCCAGAGTTTAAATTCCACAAGGCGGTGACACAGATAGTTGGTGGTATGCTGCTTGAAATTGCAGACAGTCCTATACTTCCAATGGACGTGTCTACGTATGCTGATGTGATAAGAGATGCTTATAATCTCCTTAAATCCAAAGAAGAAGCAAACTTACAAAGTCACAGCATCACATTGAAGCATTTAGCAAACGCTGTTGAAAAGTTTCTCGCTTCAACGAAAACTTTCAATGAAGTCAAGTCTAAACTCACTGGCGATGATGGTGACAAGAAAAGCTTTTCTCTTCTACGCAGACTCAATGATCAAATGGTCAGCGTGGAAAAGGCATTCGTTTATCCCTATGGGTTGCCAGGACGACCACTTATCCGTCACGTAGCCTTTGCACCTGAGCGGTACAATGCTTATGGTAGTTCAAGTTTCCCTGGGATAAGTGACACGTTGTTTGATGCAGCAAGAGGAGGCAATTGGTCTGATGTCGATCTCCAGATATCAGTGGCGTTGCAGTCAATCTTATCAGCTACTGACGTCATCAATCCCGAGGATGTTGACAAGAAAGCTGCTGGTGTGTGAAGTGATGAAAATGCGAAGACCGCGTAGTTACTCTTTTATAAACCCTTCCTTAGCCACTTTAATTAGTGATTGAGAATGTATACGTAAGAAAGGTTATGACACCATTAAAGTCAGTCAACATGTATTTGACAAAAGTGTTTTACCTTGTTTACGTTACATTGTTTTCTCTCTAGCTCTCTCCTTCTTATTTTTTTGTTGTCTTTTTTCTTTTTTCTTTTCCTTTCTTTCTTTTCAGCAGATGAATTTTTTCTGGAAACCTTTATCTCTCCGGCGTTTATTAGAGGAATAATCATTCCATCTGATTTTTCGTGTTACGACTAACTATGATAAAAATGGATCCGGATGGGAAATATGCACACTAACACGTTTTAGTATCTTAACAATAGTGAATATAATAAATCCTGCGCGCTCATTGGTCACAATTTAAGTCTTATGCTGTTATATTCACCTACAGGTGAATATAATGCGCTCGCCCACGCTCGTTTATCGATTTGTGCAGTTTGCAGAGATAATACAATATGAAAAAAAATTACTAAATTTATTATTATTAAATATTTCATACCAGCACGTCATGTTTTTATATGTTTTATTCATACGAGTTTTTAATGCAGAAAATAGTTTTCTAATATATTATTTTCGAAAATATCTATTTGCAGTACAGCTATTTCAAAGAGTAAATGGTTTGAACCCAGGTGTTAGATTTTGTTGTGAAATGTGATCAAGAAAATATCGAAGAAGGCTTTAATTTGTTGCTCGCTGCGAGTTGCATGCCAAACCAAAAAATACCATGGACAATGTACATGTGAATACAAACGGGTTATGACAATATGAAATTTTTCCAGACTTTGTCTGCATGGCACGTTTTTCTAGAACTTTTTTTCCTGTGCTATCATTATTTTCATATTGTTATACATTACAAGGCTTGGTAAGCAATATCCCACATTAAACAAGTTAAAAACCTTCGCTAACTTTTTTTGAAATATCTCATGCTCTTCATTTACTTACATAATCTAATTATTACAAACATTATTGACATGTATTTCAATATATCGGATGTCAAAAGCGTATGCGCACTATTGTAAAAGGCATTGTCCTTTTCCTCAATATATTCACCTGTGTAAATGTTCGTCATCAAGTGAGGGAATTTGTCAGCATTTTTCATGATGTAAGGAGGCGCATAGAAAGGGTCGCTCTCTGGGGATGCTATCTGGGATTCCGCACGATTATTAAGATTAGACCCATCGAACCATTTTCCATCTCTTACCATATTTCGAATATTTTCAAGACTCATTTTTTCAGGTATGCTACCCCATCTCGGCCAATCTGCATTCTGAGCTGACATAAACTTTGTTCTAATGCCTTTAAGATCAAAGCAGCTTGAGCAATGCCACCCAGCAAAATGTCCAACTTCTCCTAGGAACCATGGGTGAACCAAACTAGTCTGTCTGTATTCCAGGAATTCCTCTTGTTTGTTTTTAGTCACGCCGTGATGGACGTCACGCACTAGATTAGAGTCATCATGGTAGACTTTCCTCAACATACCAATTGTACATCCAGCAGGTACTTGACTGTAATGACGGTGCTTCCAGAAGTATCCAAAGGCAGACCATCTAAAACGAAAGCCAAACGGTTCTGGATAACGATCATGAGCCTTCAAGAAGATAAGAGAGTCACGTGAAGGTATTTCGTCCATATCAAATACTAAGAACAAGTCATCATCAGCTACGTTCCTTATATTAGGCATTCCTCTCTTCCCAAGATAAGACCTTAGATACGAGTCGGCAACATGACCTTTTTTTCTCCCATTAAGGGGAAAATGATCAAGATATAAATACAACATTTTTGAATGGAATTTTTTAAGGTAGCCTCGATGAAGTCTGGGAAGCAGCCGTATGGGTTTCCTAACACCGAATGCTGAAAAAGGTGACTCCAGAATGATGAAGGCGTCAACTAGATCATTCAAATCATTAAGTATTGCTTCTAGCATTGCAAATTCGTGGTTAAAAGGAGCTGCATAAATAATACGCCTGGCTGATGCAGGTCGAAATTCCAGGAATTCCTTGGTTGTAAGTTCTTTGGAAAAGTGAATAGATTCTGGTATGTTACAGGACTTTCCAAACCAACCGTTTTTGCAGACACATCCTTCTTTATCTACTTTTTTCGTTCCTCTTTTAAGGCATGGTACTGTTCCGTTACTAGCTACGAACTCAGAAATTGGCCGTGGTGCAGGTAATGTCAGTATCTTGGGCTTCAGATGAAAAAACCCTTTTAAGCTGCAAAAAAGGAAAAATGAAAATTATAATTCTTTAATAAGTACCATTGTGATTTCTTTCTTATTTCTTTACTGCATGAAACTTAGGATCATTTTGTATTTTCTTGCTAATAGAAGCGTGACAATTGGTTTGTGATGATGTTCACCAATCAAACAAATTTTCCCATTTTTCAGTTTCAGCCAAATAATTTTAAAAAATATTGGAATTTATACTGAAAAAGAAGTTTAAAATGAGTGTAGCTGTTTCCATAGTAATCAGCGTATTCAGCAATTATTTGATTGACAAGAGATTAACTTAATCTCTTAGCGTTCTACCCTTTTAATTCAGTATAGTGTAACACTCGTTTGAAGTAAGACGAACTTTCGGGATTAATATCTTTATGTAATTGTTTTAACTGACCCGCCAACGTTGGTAAGTCCTCAACCTTATTGTATTTCTTTTAATCTGTAGCACAACTGATTACTTTGTTGTGTATTTCACCTTGTGAATCATTTTCCCATAAGTAACAACAATTGTAAACAGAGCAATAGGCTAACTATAGATAATCCTTATTTTAGTTGACCAGATCATCACCAGATTCAATAGTGCAAGAATAAAAAGGATTTGCGTACTCAACTATGGCAGTGGTTTCTTTTTGATACGATATTATTGAGAAATCCCGTACAATGAGAGTAGAAAATATGTAGCACTATCCTCCCCTGATCTCTTCCTCCAAAGAGCGACATAGTCTAGGTGAAGAGGGGTTGCATTCGCAGCATCTCGTTTTTTGACTGCCTAATAGAAACTAGGCAATCCATTCTATTTGATGTTACCTTAGTGACAAAGATTTGGATTAGGATTGACCCGCGTTTAAATTAACTCACCTCGATTTCGGAACATGAGCTTGATGCTTGTATGTATTCCTGTCCAAATTCCCTGTAGTAATATTTTCCGATTTAATGATTAAGTTCGTTATAAAATACAGCACGAGAAGCATTCCAAACATCAACAGTCTTCTAGGAGAACACAAACGCCTGCATGGACAAAAGAAAAACAAGAATCGACAATTGCGTAGCATCTTCACCAACGAGATGAGAACTTTTCTTCACGTGGAAAAATCGTTTGCTTCTTGATAAATTTTAATTTCTGAAGAGTAGTTAAGTTCTGTGAACCCGAAGCATGAATCTTTGAATATTTGTAATACGTTGCTCTGAATAGTCCCAAATTACAGCTGATGTTCAGATGCTGTTTTTTCTTCCTCGACATGAAGGTTCCTGTTTTCCAGGAGAAATTTTGGTTGATTATTATTTTTCTTGGCAGCACGGAAATTATTTTCTGTAATACGTCTGTGTGGCGTTACATATAATTTATTGGATAAAAATACAAGCGTTTTGAAACTGTATTTCGAAGTTTTTCGTTTCGGAGTCTCTTGTGTATGCCGTCTTAGCTAGTTACAAGTGATTCCTCAAAATGGTGAGCTCAGTTTTACGCCGTATCGCGAAGGCAGGAGAATTCTACTAAAACTGATTTATTGATAAACAGCGAAGTCACATCACATCATCATCATAAAATATCTTTTAAGCAAATTTTCATTCATTATAAAAGACTCGGCAATCCAGTTGTCTAGTCTTCTTTACGTTTCCAATGACCACAATCGTCAGGTTAACCAAAATCCCGTCAGCATTTGCAGTCAATATTACTGAAAACTTTCAACGTAACAGCTTAAGTAACGGCATACATCCAACTGCTTGAGGAGATAAGTATTTCTATCAACGTGCTTGCAATGTGCTTTTGTCGTCGTCCACAAACCGTTAGGTATATTATCGTATTTGTCTTGACTCCCTCTCAAAACAGCTGATCACAACAACCACAAGCCCTGTCCATTAACTCTTTGCAATCTAGATCTCTTGAGAATATGATATTTTTGACGATAAATTGAGAAAATAAGTTATTTTTCTTGCGAGAAAGGCGATGTAAATCCTTTGAGTCACCTTTTTATACGCACTAATGGCTTTTCTACAAAAGGAATTATTACCAAATGCAAATTTTATATGCAAATTCAGATTTATTCAATGTTTACAGCAAACTATTGGACTCTAGAATTGCTCATCAATCTTAACAAATTTCTCGTTCGAATTCACAGGTTTAACGAAGGGAAAATTTCAAGTAAATTTTTTTAAGCAAAACTATCGGCAAATCTAGATTTTAATGGTTCAAAAAAATCCAACAATCCGCACTCCTGGAAGTTCCACTTCCATCCTGAGCCAGTGGTTTAGACAAGGAGGTGACAGCGGTCATCTACGGGAAATAAAGATGGCGGTCGCCAAATAAACAGAACTATTTTGAGAACAAAAATATTTACAGCTTAAAATTAAAAATGCTGATAGGAAAATCTTTTACTTGCTATACTAAAACAGATAAAGACCCTGTTTCTATTCTCCTGGAATGCAAACACCGTACGGAAACATTGTTGTTTGAGAGTGGAGCCATAGCCCAACTTTGTAAGTAAACCTTTAGCTTAAAATAGTATTACTAAGAATTATTAGTAGAAGTATGTAGAAGTTAAAAATGAGTATTTTTTTAATATATAGCTCAGTTGGAGACAGAGACAATAAAGAAAAACTATACAAAAGTCGTGGACGCGTATGGTTGTCTTGGAGTATTGAAAATCAATCTTGGTAAGTGCTGGATGAGTGAGTTAAAACCTTTCGTTATGAGCTTAAATATCTGTCAATCCTTCTTTTAACTCAATTGTTTATTAATAGTCTTGTACTTTCGAGGTTGGAAGAGAAACTTGTGTAGTTGAGACCTTTGGAACTTGTACTTTCTATTTGTTATTGTAATGATAATGAATGAAGGGCTTCGTTAGTCAATATTTCAATGAGCTTCAGCTTAAATAGCTTTTATATTATGTTCATGATATGTCTATTGTTTCTAATATTTTTACCAAGAATCTATAGAGGAATATTCCACTTCCCTTAATATCTATAAGATATGAACTGATTTCAATAATATGATGAGTTTTATTACATCTAAATATATCTCAATTTTCCTCTGACTAATTCCTGTTGAAAATCTCGTGTTGTAAAGGTTCCTCATTTAATCGCTGCAATCTTGTTATAAGCATAATATGTTTTCTACTATTAGTTCAATCTCATATGAGTCTCAACTTAATTAATTTGTCTTTTCAAGTATTAATAAACAAAAAAAGTAATACTCAAGGGAATGATATGTTGTGTGCTTATAGATTCAAGGCATCACAAGTAAAGGGGCCAAAAGCATCACTATTTATAGCGTGTACAATGCTGTCAAGCAGTACGAGTCTTTCATACTCAAGGGGGAGGGTGTAAGTTTATTTTTTGAATTGTGATACCAATACTTAATGGGAAGGCCATAGGTTATAACTCGTCTTACCATGGGCCATTATCCCTAGCTCAGATACTGTCACAATCCATTTATCTACACTATTAGATATAAATATCCCAAGGATGAGGGGGAGTTATGGGTGGAATTGGTATTACAGAGCATTTAGGGAATGTCATGGGACAAAATAGATGCCATCTTTGAATATGTCACCTCAGAAAGTCACACAACGCACTGGAATTCTAACTTTTTAAAGTCGATTTGTAGCCTTTGAGCAATCTATGAGAAGGGAAATATAAACTTATGTAAGTTTTTAAATATAAAATCCCAAAGCTCAATAACAGTTTATTTTTTTATGATTGCAGATGAGGAAGAAACAATTTATTTCCTAGTTCTTGTGACAGGCTGTACTTCTGTTGGCAAGATCCAGGAGAGTGAAATTTTCAAGATAAATGCTACCCATTTTGTCCCATTACAAGAAGGACAAGATGACGAAAGCATCGCAGAGATCCGTAAACTGCTTAATTCAAGTAACTTTTATTTTGCTGTGTCTCAAGGTGAACAGTTGCCTCTAGATCTCAGTCTTAGCGCTCAGAGACAACATGATAAACAAAAATCTGATAACCGATTTATGTGGTAAGTTTTGACTTTGTTTCATTTCTGATGCTCAAAGGAAGCCTGTCGATGACCAACATGTGCAACGGATTATGGGGTTGAATGGGTGGAAGAAAAAGGCATCGTGGGCTATTGACTTGTAGACTCGAGGACTTATTACTAATTAGACTCTGTTAGCTTGGGGTTTTTATTTTCTTGAGTCAAAAAAGATTCTTTGTTTGAGCTGTGGACCCATATTTATGTGTCTTTTCAAGTGCAACCACCAATAATGATACTATAAACTAATTATGATTTTGAGATGACAATACCACGAAATATTGACGGCTAGTTCGGAGAAAATATATTCGACATTGGCCAGTCACGAGTTAGCAACAAGCATAAAAATTTGACGCTCGTGTGCTCAAGCTTTCCTTTTCGCTGCGCATTAGCCAATCAGAAACCTTAATTTTGAAATGATAATAGCACACAATATTGTGGTCTCAAAATTTAGTGAATCGCGATACTCTAGGGAATGACACTTTTTCTGGAATGGGATTTTTCAAACACGTTCCCTATTATTAATCAAGCCAAAAGGGTATATTTCCCATAAGTAGTTTCCAGTTTAATGTTGTTATAAATACATAATTTTATATATACTAATTTCCCAGGAACCGTAGTCTTCAAGTTCATGTTGAAAAATTTGGTGTTAATTGTTCTCATTGGTTGTTGAGTATAATGTGTGGTGGTGTAGAAATCAAGACTGTTTACATTGGAGCCAAACAAGCAAAGGCTTGCCTCATTTCCAGGCTGAGCTGTGAGAGGGCTGGCACTAGGTTCTATGTGAGAGGGACTAATGATGAAGGTCATGTTGCAAACTTTGTAGAAACTGAGCAGGTGGGTTCGGCAGTGGTGTACACTATACAGTGTTAGTAACGATACTACACTATCAGTGCTCCTTATTATGGGTACTTTAAGATAAAGCCACTCATGCAGAGAAGCTAATAGAAAGAAGTCTAAACAGATGTGGAAATTTTTATATTTATTCTTTTAATAATAATAATAATAATAATGATAATAATATAATAATAATAATAATAATAATAGTAATGAGGCCGTAGGCTGAGTCCAATTTGGCAGTCAGAGGAATTTTTCGAGTCTAATTATTCCTTGATTGGGTAGCATGAAATCCCATTACCTATTAATTATATAGCTGCCTAATTAATACCATATCAAAAGACCTGTCCAATTAAGAAAATAATTGGACAGTTACCTATATGGGATTAATGAGAAGCTGTATTATTAAAAAAAAATAATAAAAAAATGAGAAGCTGTATAATGATAATGATAATGATATGATAATGATAATGATAATGATAATGATAATGATAATGATAAGATAATGATAATGATAATGATATGATAATGATAATGATAATGATAATGATAATGATAATGATAATGATAATAATGATAATGATAATGATAATGATAATGATAATGATAATGATAATGATAATGATAATGATAATGATAATGATAATGATAATGATAATATATGATAATGATAATGATAATGATAATGATAATGATATGATAATGATAATGATAATGATAATGATAATGATAATGATAATGATAATGATAATGAATGATAATGATAATGATAATGATAATGATAATGATAATGATAATGATATGATATGATAATGATAATGATAATGATGATAATGATAATGATAATGATATGATAATGATAATGATAATGATAATGATAATGATAATGATAATGATAATGATAATGATAATGATAATGATATGATAATGATAATGATAATGATATGATGATAATGATAATGATAATGATAATGATAATGATAATGATAATGATAAATGATAATGATAATGATAATGATAATGATAATGATAATGATATGCAATGATAATGATAATGATAATGATAATGATAATGATAATGATAAGGATTAATGATAATGATAATGATAATGATAATGATAATGATAATGACTAATGATAATGAATAATGATAATGATAATGATAATGATAATGATATAATGATAATGATAAGTATGATAATGATAATGATAATGATTAATGATTAATGATAATGATAATGATAAATGATAATGATAATGATAATGATAATGATAATGATAATGATAATGATAATGATAATGATAATGATAATGATAATGATAATGATAATGATAATGCTAATGATAATGATAATGATATGATAATGATAATGATAATGATAATGATAATGATAATGATAATGATTAGTAATAATAATTCTCAATGCTCTTTCCCATTTCATATTTTTCGTGGATGCAGAAATAGATGCCTAACAATGTCTTATCATTTCAGTTGATAGTTTCTGGATCAGACGATAAACATCTTATGTACAAACCAGAGGATCTGTCCCTGTGTTTTGGGAACAACCTGGCTACAGGTACCAATATAAGTATAGGAAACCACATGATATCCAGTGCAATTCGGAATTTATAGGTACGGTGATGTTTTGAAAGTTCTCAAATTGGACGAGCTTTGGGTGAGTCCAATTTAAAAACTTTCAAAACATCATGAGTATCTCAAAGATGATTATCTATGATACACTCAACAAAATTGAGCAACTTAATTGGGACTCTACAGAGTACAATTTGAGATTTAATTGTACGCCTCTTGTCCAATCAGAACCGAGTAATTTTGTTGAGTGTATCATAATACTAACAATATAAAATGAGGCTGAAGCTGAGGTTATGCAATCTAGACATGCATCTAAAACTGTTGGTAATGTAAATGAGCAACATTGACATCTAAAGTTGTCGGGCCCAATATCCTGGTCAGTCTGGCAGATACTATTGAGGGATGATGCATGGGGAGCATTTGAAACACATCAAACTTTTGAACTGACATTTCTTTGCATTGAAGCACACACCCAAAATGTTGTGCAATACATTTGACCAAATGGGGTGCAACACTTGCAATGAAAGCCTGAAGAATAGCTAAAGCCTTAAAATGTCTTGAAAATAAATGTTTTAAAAGTAAAGTAAAGTACACCTATATTTAACATCGGTAGTTCCTTCAGTTGAAATTCAACTGCTATCAATGGAAGCCGACGGTGCACACTTTACCCCCTCTCGCCATCAGTGCAGTGTTTTAAGAGTATTTAAAGATGAAGCTACATGGATTAGAGAGAAGTCGAAACAGACATGTAGATCCTAAGGATCGAATCATGGACCTCAAGCTCTGAAGGCGGTGCACTAACCAACTGAGCTATGCCTGCTCCTTTTGATTACTTGGTATATTAGAATGTTCATTTTTTTTCTCCTTTTAGTTTGGTTCACATAAAGTTAAGCTGTCCAGAGGTTTTATTGCATCATCACCAGCTTTTGACAGGTAATCATTGTTTAACACAATGCCAACAGTCTCTCTGAAGTCTGCTCTTATGCAGATCATCACACAACTTGCTGTGGCTCTGTCATCGTCACTAGAATGTTGGAGGCTTGAGTGTTACTCAATTCGTCCATAGCTCCTAATAGAATGCATTAGCTTTATAGCAAAGAGTCTATATCTGATGACAGTTATCTCTCTGTTGTCTTCTCCAGACATATTACGGCTTTGAAGTCACTATATGGACAGAATTTGATAGTAAATCTGCTTGGAATAAAAGAGGGAGAAAACACTCTGAGTACTGCTTTCCAGGTAATGATTATTTAATCATACATGTTACATTTCTTTCTCTGGTGTTTTTAGTATCCTTGGACTACTACATCTCACTATACTAACCAAACAAACAGCCAACCAACCAACCAACCGGCCTGCCCTGACCACCTATAGTTTTTCTTCTGCATGTATCTTGACACATGCAGGTTACATTTTCTTCCATCCCCTATCCCACCCACCCACCCCTCCCATGTGAGCCAACCAGAGTATTGACTATTATGTTATTGTCTCACAGGACCAGCTGAAGGATTCTGTCCATGGTCACAATACACCCATGATTTGCTTTGATTACCATAGAATCTGTAAGGGTGGACGGGCAAGCAAACTAGCGGCACTCAAAGACAAAGCTAAGCCATCTATGGATGAATTTGGATTGTTCTTTGCTAAAGCAGGAAAAGTAGAAAAGTGAGTCAATAACCGGAGGGGGGGGGGGGGGTGTACTCCCATATATGGACTATACGGGGATGATCCGCTGAACAGGGTATCGTTTTTCGAGCTTCTTGTCATAAACAGGGTATGCATTACCTATCGAGTTCCAAGTTCGTCCTGAGCTTTCTGTCATATTCAGGGTTTCTAATTTCGTATTGACCGATACTGGTTATTGTGGTCGCAAAAAAACCATACGCGAGATGACATGATAATTGAATATAAACTAGGTACCCCTTTCAGAATCCCAGCGGAACACCCTACCCAAATTCTGGCAGAGTACCTCCCCCCCGGGGTCTATAACAACCTTGTTTATTCACGTGCATACAAAAAGTTAGTGCAATATTGTCTATATACCTTTTTCGAGTTCTGGGGTTCTGGGGTTCCTTGATTCCAGACTCATTTACTATAATCGATTTCCTTGCAGACGTCAAAAGGGTGTCATACGTTCCAATTGCCTGGACTGCATCGATAGGTCTAACAATGTACAAACATTCTTTGGATTTGAGGTACGACTGAAACGTGGAGGCTTGAGGGTATCATCCCCAATGAACTGCACTCAATAATCCATGGGAATTGTTTACTGCCGATGGGCTACATTTTGCCAAGGGTTGCTCAGGGGCGCATGCATTGCCCCCATTACCCTTCTGACACTTATAAATCGCACCTCTATTGGGCTTGAATGAATTGTCGCCCTTGACTGCATTGTCAACTCCTTATCAGGTACAGAATGCCTTGGTTCTATTTTGTTTCGTTTATGTTCTAATGAAGTCTTGCAACCAGAGCCCATTCATTCATTGGGTGTCATGGGTGGCGTAGTGGTTTACCGCTCGCCTCTCACCACTGTGGTCCGGGTTTGAGCCCTGGCTCAGACTGGATCTTATGTGAGTTGAGTTTGTTTGATGTGTTGTTCTCTCCCTTGCCACGAGGGTTTTCTCCGGGATCTCCGGTTTGCCCCCTCCATAAAAAGCAACATGTGAGTTGAGTGTTGTATGTTGTATGTTGTAAATATAGGGAACGTAGTGGTAGTGCGTGTGGAGGGAACCTCACGGAAGAGCCCCGTTTGGGGAGTGGTGGTTGTAAAATATATATTCACTGTATTGTGCCGACACAAGGCGGGCTTCCTGTGCTGTAATGGTATAAACTCAAGCATTCAGAGAATGAACCTTCTTACACCGAAAGTTTTAGGTTTTAGAGTCACCACGTTGTACGATTGATGATCTGCATACGCATTCTTTTTTGTTTTGTCCTGTCAGATGTTAGCGGTCCAGATGCAGTGTCTTGGTTTGGCTAACAAAGCATCGATTGTCGCTAGATTTGAAGAAGCATTCAAAGTGATGTGGCAAAAAAATGGCGATAATATCAGTAGGATATATATAGGAACTGGTGCACTTGATGGTAAAGCAAGGGTAAGTGTGGGAAACAAGAGTATTAACTAGAATCAGCGAACACAAACAATAGATCTTTTCGGCTCGGGCGGAATACTTTCCAATTACAGACCACGTGACAATCTCCATATAATATAATTCTTTGTTCGTTTGTATCCATATTCATGTGTCTTCACATGCACATCGTTAAACAAAGAAATGATACTCTAGGGAATGACACGTGGTCTGAAATGGAAAACACTACCCCCAAGCTGAAAAGGTCTATTGTAAATAAGCGATATGGAAATGCCTTTAAAACATCGTCAGTTTTTTCAAAAAGCAGTCTCTCACTGCCTGGTTGAACTAAGAATAAGAGTTGAGTTTGTTTGATGTGTTGTTCTCTCCCTTACCACGAGGGTTTTTCTCTAGGTTCTCTGGTTTTCCTCCCTCCATAAAATCAACATGTGAGTTGAGTTTGTTTGATGTGTTGTTCTCTCCCTTGCCACGAGGATTTTTCTCCAGGTTCTCTGGTTTTCCTCCCTCCATAAAATCAACATCTGAGTTGAGTTTGTTTGATGTGTTGTTCTCTCCCTTGCCACGAAGAGTTTTTCTCCAGGTTCTCTGGTTATCCTCCCTCCATATAATCAACATCTGAGTTGAGTGTGTTTGATGTGTTGTTCTCTCCCTTGCCACGAAGAGTTTTTCTCCAGGTTCTCTGGTTTTCCTCCCTCCGTAAAAAAATTTGTGTATGTTTAGTGTCAGTAAAATAATCTTATAGAAATCACTTCCTGTCCTTCCCCACCCCTCCCTTATGACGTCTTTTGTTTTACTTTTTTCATTTGGTGAACAGGTTGTCAACAAGCTGCGTGATGGCGCACGGTCTGTCAAGAGAGCTATTCGCAGTAACTTCTTAGACGGCAGTAAACAGGAAGCCATTGATATGCTATTGCTAGGCAACACTTTCTCAGGGGAGCTTGGTGAACGTGCACGTGCACTTCTCAATCCATCGTTCTTACACTGTAAGTATTTTCTTTGCAGTAAGGCATGCAGTACTGATTTTTAGTGGGTCCGAATTCCTTTTGTCGAAGAGACACAGAATGACGCTATAATGACAGAGTGTTATAAACTTGGTCTGACGTCATATTCGCCATGTTGGATGACAACATATTTGATCTTTGATTTCTTTGATTTCTGATTACATTCACTAACTTGGCAGCCACACTTTGTTGTTATGGAAATCAAGGGTGGAGTAGCGGTAGTGCACTCGCCTCTCACCTCTGGGGTCGGTTCACAGACTCGGCATCATGTCCCTTGATTCAAGGGTTTTCTCCCGTTTTCCACGCTAAATTACAATTCGCTCTGTGAGTTAGCCATGCTTTGACTTAGATCAGCCCAGAGGTTGTTTCAGGGTTTGATCTGTGAGTTAGCCGTGACCTGACATAGATCAGCCCAGAGGCTCCGGGCTTCAGGGTATCGATGAAATCTGAAGGTTTTTATTTCATCTTAAGGTTATTCTATTCCATTGAAAATGGACTAGTACATATATTATACAAGTTGTTTGGGACTTTGTGTATCACTTGAATGGCTTAACATAATTAACGTATTTTACGTTTAGCTTCTCCCAAGATACTTCGCGAGCTTTGTGACAGACACTTGGAGTACACCACGTGGTCACACATTAGGGTGTGTGTTGGCACGTGGAATGTAAATGGTGGACGTCACTTCCGGTCCATAGCCCATAAACACCAAACCATGCATGGCTGGTTACTAGACTTCCATGAGAGTTTACCGGACAGTGGGTATTCAGAAGTAGATAAGGTGGACTTTAAACAGCCTACTGATGTATATGCTATTGGGTTTGAAGAACTGGTTGATTTAAATGCTTCAAATATTGTCTCCACAAGGTAAGTTTTAGTTTTAAGCTATTAGCCTAACGATATAAATTTCAGTTCAATGTGTGAGTTTGTCGTGCCCTGGATTTGATCAGCAAAGAGGTTGTTTAAGGGTTCTATCTGTGGGTTAACCGTGTTCTGACTTAGATCAGCCCAGAGGTTGTTTCAGGGTTTGATCTGCGAGTTAGCCGTGCCCTGACTTAGATCAGCCCAGAGGTTGTTTCAGGGTTTGACCTGTGAATTAGCCGTGCCCTGACTTAGATTAACCTTGAGGTTGTTTCAGGGTTCAATCTGCGAGTTAGCCGTGCCCTGACTTAGATTAACGCAGAGTTTGTTTCAGTGTTTGATCTGCATGTGAATAAGCCGTGTCCTGACTTAGATCAGGTTGTTTAAGGGTTCAATAAACTAAGTACTAGTAATTCTTTCAACGTTTCGTGAAAGTCCCTCTCTTTTGTTTCAGCTCAACTCAGAGAAAAGAATGGGGCGAGGAGTTACGGCGAGTTATATCACGTGACTTTCCTTACGTCCTGGTCACGTGTGAGCAACTGGTTGGCGTTTGTTTATACCTATTTGTTCGTCCTCATCTCGTGCCCTACATTAGGTAAGCCTGTGAAGGAAGCTCAGAAAGAAATGTGGGACAAACCTTTCGTACATGAAGAGACAGCAGTATTAATGCATACAGGCTTTGAACCTCACGTGATAGCAACCATGACTGAAGGCACAACAATAGAATGCTTTTCCCCTGGGAAATTTTTTTCTTCTTGTAAACCAGGTCAGACCAGTTTATATTTAATCAAAAAGTATTTAAAGTCCATGTACATAAAGGTACATAGGGACCATGAGAAGGTACATGGAAAACTACTTGACGATATATTTGAGACGGTAGTCTCAGTATTACCGAATGTTCGTGTCGTAACTGTTGTCTCGATCAGCGCGTAGCAATGAAAACAGTGATTTTCAATGTCTGTTTGTTGTTGTTTTGGTTTAGGGATGTTGCGGTACATGCTGTCAAGACAGGAATGGGTGGTAGTGCTGGTAACAAGGGTGGTGTAGCAATACGCATGCTCCTTCATGCCACCTCTCTCTGCTTCGTCTGTTCTCATCTGGCGGCTGGACAGTCAGGCGTACAGGACAGGAATAACGATTACCAGGACATCGCATCAAGAATAGCATTCCCGATGGTAAAACATTATCGTGCTATTAGTATTAGGAATCTACCATCATGTATCTTCCTGTACGCTGATCTACCAATCAGATCCTGCATTCATGTCACGTGTTTTTTGTCCAGGATCGTACGATCAAATGGAACGAATCCACTTGGGTGTAATGTTTTGCCCATTTCAGAACACGTGTCACTCTGTTAAGAATAAGATTCTTTGTTTAAGTTGTAACCATATTCATGTGTCTTCTCATGCTCAACCGTTAAAGAAAGAAATAATACCAATCAGATCGCATAATCACATGTCACGTTGATCTATATTCATGTCAAGTACTGTTTATCTAGAGTCGTACCATCGGGGTCACATGACTAGGTCGATCAACCAATCAGATGCTGTATTCATGTCACGTGTTGTTTCTCTAGGGTCGTACCATCAGGTCACATGAATACGTCTTCTGGTGTTGGGATTTTAACTATCGTATTGACCAACCAATCAGATCCTATATTCATGTCACGTGTTGTTTGTCTAGGGTCGTACCATCAGGTCACATGACTACGTCTTCTGGTGCGGAGATTTTAACTATCGTATTGATCAACCAATTGATGACGTCAAGTCTTTCATCAAGCAGAAGAACTGGGATGCGCTGATTGAAGGAGATCAACTGATAAAACAGAGAAATGACCATAAGGTAGGATTATTGCCGTTCATCTGTCGTCCCGTCCACTCGTTTGGTCGTACATTTCCTTGTTCCCTTCCAATGTTTGCTATGAACCATTTTGTCAAAGTAGTGTAGTAAAATTTCGGAAAACCTGATTAGAAATTAGGCGCTAAACACCTTTATAATAAGCAATAGTTCCCTTTGCAGTTCCCTGTGCCATCTTGAAAAGTAGCCGTGCCTTTGCATCGAAGCGAGACAAACCGTGAGCTTGCAATGATAGAGACATGTGAATAATTGTCCAAGGTGTTAAAAAAAGGTCTCTATCATTGCAAGCTAACCTTTCGTTCTTGCTTCGATGCAAAGGCACGGCTGCCTTTCAAATTGGCGCTGGGAACTGTGAAAGGGACTATTGCACAAGACTAGGGTAATCTCAAAAGGGGTACCAGATGTACTTGCAACTTTACTATAGAAAGCAATCTCAATCAGAGCCCTAGAGTGTTTCTATCATGGGCCATTAGGATGCGCATGCCATATCACCAAAAACTTTATCGATCGCAAACAACCTCTGGATTGATATGATTAAATGTACGAACTCACAGCTCGAAGGAGAGACCAAACAAACTCTACTCACATATGATGTCCAGTCTTGGAATAAAACCTGAGACCCCAAAGGTTGAATCACTAGCACTGCACCTCCCTTAATTCCCAATACTCCCATTTCGAGTTCGCCTTTGCTCAGTCTTAGCCTCGATTGTGTACAAAATTAATGTGTTCTTTTTTTTTTATAAACAATACGAGTTGATTAAAATGCCACGGGTTTTAGTTGAATAGCTGAATATTATAACGCACAAAAGACTGAGCAAAGAGAACTCGAAACTGGAGTATTGTTGAACCAAAAATAACTTTCCGCGTGTTATTTCCCCCCAGGTTTTTCGAGGATACCATGAAGGAAAGTTGAACTTCGCCCCTACCTACAAATACGACTTATTCTCAGACGATTACGACACAAGTGAAAAAATGCGCATCCCAGCCTGGACTGACCGCGTCCTGTGGCGAAGGAGGAAGCCTCGGTACAAGTCAGAAGCGCACGTCAAAAAACATATGATTAATCGAACCAATGAACAGACAGGAGACTTAATGACTAATGAGGGGGAGGAGGAGCTGGAAGAGGATGAAGATGAGGATGAAGAAGAGGAAAACAGAGGTACATTTTGGTCGTAATCTATCTACCATTTCAAAAGCGAGAAAAACAAGAAATATCTTTATGAAACGTGTTTTTTTTCACTCGGTAAAGATCTATATGTTAAGTGTATGCTACATCGAGTGTATAAGAGGTCAGTGGTTCGAGTCCCACGAGAACCCAACTGAGGCAGATTTTTTAATCTGCTTTTACACTCGATGTAGCTTACACTTAACATAAAGAAGTATCTTATTAGATTTACCAGTCGATGGTGGACGGAAAGCCTAATGTTTTGCAACCCGCTTGTCAAGGCTACAAATAGATCGAATTAGAATTTAGAAGTTAATTTTTGTGGTAGGAGTAAAAACCAGAGAACCCGTAGAAAAAACCCTCGAAGCATAGGAGAGAATCAATAAACAACTCTACTCACATACTACACAGGAGAGAACTAACAAACAACTCTACTCACATACTACACAGGAGAGAACCAACAAACAACTCTACCCACGTACGAAACCGAGACTGGCGGGACTCGAACGAGCGCTTTCATCGCTACACCACCCGTGCTCCCCTAGGTAGTGCACTCACGTCTCACCTTTGGGGCCTTTTAAAAGTTCGATTCCTGGACTTGGTATAACAGTTATTCGGTATCCCTTGAATCAATGAATCAAGGGTGTTTCACCGGGTTCATTCTAAATTCCAACTAGCTATAGATCAGTGAATAGACCAGTTTCGAGTTCCAAGTTACCGCTGTGTTTCTTGATTACAGACTCATTTGCACAGGGTTAGCCTCGATTTTGTGCAGAATATTCACGTGTTCCAGTCAAGGTCCGTCAAGTTTCAAAGTGTTTGTATAGTTGAAATTGTGCATTCTTTTCTTTACCGTTGGTATTTATAAATATTTAGACACTGATGCGAGGCTAACCCTGCGTAAATGAGTCTGTAATCAAGGAACACAGCGGTAATTTGGAATTCGAAACTGGTCTATTATACAAACTTTTCCCCCCGACTTTGATCAGCCCAGATGCTGTTTCAGGAACTCGATAGCATTTGATAATTTTCTCTAGATGTCCAAACATCAGAAACGGATGGTCAAAGCTCTACAGACATTCATTTTCATCCTGGTAAAGTACTGTATTACGGGAAAGCTGAACTCAAGACTTCAGATCACAGGTATACCAGTAAGAGAAGAATGACTGTTGTATTCCTAGAAATTGATGAGACAAAACAAATATGTTTTAGAAAAGTATTTCATTCTATGAAGATATAGCTAGCTAAAAACTAGTGTGAGCTGCGTCGGTGTTTCTAATGAAACAGTAATGATGAAAAGGTAAATTATACACCGTGAAAAGATGAAAAAACTTACTGACGTTTCGGACGCTAGTCCTTCGTCGGAGTAAAAGAGCAGCTCTTTTACTCCGACGAAGGACTAGCGTCCGAAACGTCAGTAAGTTTTTTCATCTTTTCACGGTGTATAATTTACCTTTTCATCATTACTATTTCATTCTATGCAGAGTTAGGCATCATTGTTGAATCCCCTTATCATAGGCCTTTGTCACGTGACAGCCATGTTAACTGGAACAATAGATTTTTGTAGAGGTTGTTTCAGGATTTGATCTGTGAGTTAGCCGTGCCCTGCCTTTGATCAGCCCAGAGGTTGTTTCAGGGTTTGATCTGTGAGTTAGCCGTGCCCTGACTTAGATCAGCCCAGAGGTTGTTTCAGGGTTCAATCTGTGAGTTAGCAGTGCCCTGACTTAGATCATCCCAGAAAATTTGAAGTTTGATTGTTGTTTTTTTTCGTTAAGGCCTGTGGTAGCATTGATCGAGGTCGAGATCCAGGAAGTAGATTTTAATAAACAGAGTAAGGTACACGAGAGCGTGATGATGTCCATGGGTCCCGCTGATCCTACTATTGTAGTAACATGTGATGATCAAGATGATGAAGAAGGCATTGATATAGAAGAACTGTTGGAACTGCTAGAATCCTTTGGGACTGCAGTACTTGTCAGGTAACAGTAGAATTTTTTGAATTCGAATTCTGTGTTCCTTGACCGCTACAGAATTGGAAACTTACTCAGTGTTATGTCCTCCAAAGGGAGCTGCATTCCGACGTGCTGCAAGGGGTCTATAGGCTCCATAAGCAGCCCCAGCTCGGCCGTTCTTTTTTTCCCTTTAATTACTATATTTGTTTTGATCTAACTTCAGAGTGGTAGATGTTGAAATACTCGTGTCGTTTGATGATGGTAGAAGTGCTTTAAAAGCATTACATCTGGATGGCAAACAGGTCTGTACATGTCACATCTGGGCGCCTCCTTCGTGTACCAGACACAGTTTACGTAATTCAATAGAAACAACAAAAGAACCCTAGTTATACAATAAAACGAAGTTAACAAGGAATGCAATAGGTTAATGCAATCCGGTACACGAATGAGGACCCCACATCTTGTGTTTATCGATCGCACTGAATGTTGTGGTTTGGACTTTTATATATCACGGGCAATGAACCAATCAGAAGGGCTGTTTTTTATCCATTGTGGAAGAGCCTTAAATATTCCATGGTATAGACTCATATACAACGACCAATGAACCTATCAGAATGTCGGATTTTTCCGTGGCGAAGTTAAAATGTTCCGTGGTATATATAGACTCTTATATACAAAGGATAATGAATCAATAGGAAATGTAGTTTTTTTTCATGGTGTATACTTTAATAGACCAGGATTAATGAACCAATTTGAAAAGAGCTTTTTGTATATATTCCATGGTATAGACTCTTAATAGATATAACAGTTAAAGAACCAATCATAATAGTTATCATTATTTTCATGGTATACATTTTCGTAGACCACGGTTAATATAGCAGTTAGAATAGAGCTTTCTGTGAATCAATTGCTGGTTTGTCATCATTCTCAAGAGAATGAAATAACAAAAGACACGGCGGCCATGTTGGATAATATAACAAGAAAACAAATGAAGAATCTTTTGTTAAATTCATCCAACATGGCGGCCGTGAAAACCACCAATAAGTATTTCATAGCTTAGACTCTAATACACCGAGAAAATCTATGAACATTGGTTATCTTTTGCTGTTCATCAGATTGCAGGAAAAACAGCACGTATCCGCCTGAAGTCCGAGAGTCTTTTGTCCAATACCGATCTAACAATACATTCGTTAATAACAAGCGATTCGTCTCTCACTGGTGATTCCGCGGACACAGCTATTCTCCCTCAACCAAGAGGCCGAGCCCTCTCCGATCTGTTATCGAGTACTAGCGAAACCAGTACGAACCTTCCGATCCTTGAGCCGATTAAAATACAATCAGCCGAAGGAGATAGTTCGGAAAGTGAAGCCGAGGAAGATATTGATTATGATGAATACAATAGCGACGATGAAGATAATAATATTGATACGAGACCAGAGGCTGATAGAGATATTGAAGGTATGGTTTATTTCAGTATTACCTAATGATAGTGTTCACGATGCATTTTAGTTTGAAAGGTATAATACGGTTCCTTTCCCCTTATTAGCCATTCACTCCGGCCGAGGGTTGATAAAAAAACTGGAACGAGTTGGCAATGTGAGGCAGTTTTAGAGAACGAAATAGACGCCATCTTGGAAATATGTCTTCTAAAATAGCTCCACAATGACTGCAAGGCCAACTCGACCTAGTTTTTTTCATAACCTCGGAATAGTCAAATACGTCCTGACCAATGCTAACAGAATCTTTTTTTCCCGGAATTTTTCTTTTCATCTGGGGAGTTAGAATGACGTGTTGGTAAAATGCTTGTCTCACCTCTGCGGCCCGGCGTTCGAATCCCAATCAGCCCATTTGAGCTGAGTTGGTTGGTTCTCTTTCTGACTCCGAGTGTTTTTCAGGCCTTCTCTTAAATCAACCCTGACTAATTCAAAGTGGCTAGAACTGTGCTCTTGGGTCATTCATGGACAGAATATATAGCGTCTGCCAGAGTCGCCTTCACATGCTTTCAGTTCGACCTTATTGAGCTGCACCACTGCTGTACTTGCAGTGTTAAATTAGCGATACCAAATTTGTTTTTCGAATGATTAAACTCCAATGGAAGTCGTAAGATAATGGTTAATAACCAACAAAGTGAACCACGAATATGATTCTAGTAGTACAGGTATCAACGTTGAAGATGTAACAGACCTTTTTACTGATACGGCGGCCATCTTGAATTCTATTGTTTTAATCAAGACATTATGGAATGCTAAGGGGGCAACTTTTGGAAAGTGTGTACATTGCAAAGCTGTCAGGATGCTAATGTACCTTTGCGCTTTTCTCGGACAAGCACATCTAAAAAGCAACTGAATTTGCTGGTAGTTGGGACAATGTGCGAAACTCCAAAACATATTGTTATTTGAAAAATAACCCCGTCACTCTAAGCTTTAAACTTTTCTACGTGTTTGCCCCTTCGGCATCCCAATTCAAGATGGCCCCAGTACCGCGGTATCAGTAAAGGCCTATTGAATATTACCATAATTGGATTAGTGGTTGACATCTCTTTTTGTTCACAGATGATGAACCAAGAGCTAGGCTTAAACCCCCACGTCCAGCCCAACCAAAGCGTCCTCCACCACCCAGACCTGCGGCTAAACCCAAACCAACACAGCATCAAGTTTCAAGAATCATCGAAGAACCCGAGCGAGCTGTTTTACCAGAGGACGATTTTAAGGGCTCACAAGAAACATTTGAAGATTTTGATCCACTGGCAGCAAGAGATGCAGAGAAGGCATCAGAAAAACCACGAAGACCTCCCCCACCTAGACGACCTGCCCCGCCCAAGATCAAACCAAAGGTCACTGAGGTTACGCACACTACTGTAGATCGTAGCAAACCTGCTAAACAGGTTAGTTAAAATCGAATGTTTTATCATATCAAAGTAAAACTTACTAAACAAGTTAGTTGAACCTAAACTAAATTTACGGAACATTTACCAGTTGCTTAATTCTTACTTAAAGTGCTACTATGACGAAAATCGCTCAAACTTGAATTCAGCTGAAACTTCCTAAGAATACTCTTTAAAGGTCCAATAATCACTGTATGAAGTGTTTTCTCGATATTCAGGACAAAGGTATGATATTTTTACGATTATTTTTTGGAGTCTGTGACGTCATACACTCAACATCAAACATTGCTACATATATTTCTTTGTATATAAATCCTTAATTTATTTTATTCCTATGAAGCCCAAAGGGTGGCTAATGTGCTTATTTCACATTTCTTGTGACTATAATTTATATTTTGGGGTGTTTGGGTATTTCTTTCTCCCTTTACTACTGATATTTTGATCATAAACTACAAAGAAATGTATGGAGCGATGTTTGATGTTGAGTGTATGACGACACAGACTCCAAAAAATAATCGTAAAAATATCATACTTTCGCCCTGAATATCGAGAAAACACTTCATACAGTGATTATTGGACCTTTAAAGAGTATTCTTAGGAAGTTTCAGCTGAATTCAAGTTTGAGCGATTTTCGTCTTAATATCACTTTAACGGCGGTGATACTTAGATGAAGCCAACATTTACTGATCTTTGTGCAAATGAACCTTTTACTTCACTGCGTTAAAACCATTTTTGCATGTGATGTCATATTAATGGTTGGAACTCAAACGACATAATGAATTGGTTAAAGGAAAACATTTCTTAGCACGGACTGTTAGCATGCACAAGCAGTCTGTTAAACTTAGATGAGAATCCTTACATTAAAGAAGTACACTAAAATCCAACGTAGCATAAATGCACGTTAAAACTGAAAAAACGTTTTTGGTGGCAGTAAAATTCAATGATGCATGTCTTATCACCAATTTTCTCCGTGACGATCTATCACATTATCTCACATAATAATCCTACTGTCAATAGAGCATGTGCATGTTACGTCATAACTACATCATTGGTTGACGATAAGAAAGCATTCCTCTTGAGCTTCTCTTGTTATATTAACCAACATGGCGGTTGTTGCATTGTTAAGGATTTTGATTTTGTATGTTGTCAAGCAAACATGTCGGTTATGTTTGTTTTAAGGCCTCTGGCCCTGGACACGCGGAAATTGGTATGCCATTTAACGTGCAACATCTTGGTCACGTGAGCGTAGATAATATCGAGGCTTTACTCATGGCTGCTAAAGACGATCCCACGCTCTTACCGTCATTTTTGGCCGCGGAAGAAAAGGCTCTAGGAAGTGATTCCCAGAAAGTCGAATCCAAACCAAAACTCGAAATCAATTCAAAACCAAAAGATTTTCTTGAGCCTGTGAAGGAGTCATCTCATGTGTCAGCGGTGAACACCAGTCCTGAAACGACACACACTGAGAACCCTCCAGTACCTGCGCGTAGATCCAGACCAACTCCAATACCCAGGTCAAGGTCCTTCGCGGAGTCAAAAGAAGCGGTGGACTGGGAGAAATTCCCAGAACCCACTGCGCATGCTCCACCGGTTGTTAAACCTAAACCCAAAACCAAACCGAAGCCGTTAATAACAAAATCTCATTCCCAGGCGATAGAGAATAATAGTAGGGAAGTTGACGATAAAACTGAAGGAATAAGGCCACCACCTTATACCTCGCCATTACCTCCAGCAAGACCTGCTCAGGAAGTTACAAGCTCCAAAGAAACTTTGGAATCTAATCTAACAGCTCCGGTACCTCCAGCACGCAGGCGGCATCTCCCAAAACTCTCACCAACACGACCAGTATCAGTACCCAATCTTCCTCAGTATGTATCGCAAGATACTCCGTCTGATAGACTGGACCCTGATGATGGCGCATGCGCAAAGAAAGCTGGTAGTATTCATGATATCGACAGGTTTGGTGAATCAAGTAGGAGTCAGATTATCGCGAAGAAGGCTGGTCCTCCTCCAGTACCTCCACGAGTAGACTTAGAATAATTAAGTGTAAAAACTAACTATTAGAATTAATATTTATATTAATTCAAGTCCATTTGCTAATAATATTGTTGGTATTAAAAAAAAAAGGTTAAAAGGTTTGTTAAGGACGTTCACGGGCAAAAGGTCCCACGTTGGTTTCAAATAACGAAATAAAAAAGGCGGGTCCTCGACTTTGTATTACAGATTATAAGAGAGTAAAGACGATTCTATTACATTTTTAGATTTTGCTTATAAAAACATTGAAATGACGTTATCACGATGAGCGCGGGCTCACTAAATTCATGCGTAATAAGGATGCATGCGAACAATGTATTGCCCATGAACGTCCTAAATAGCACCAACATGACCGCCATATGTCTTTGTCTGTTGAACCTCTTGAGTGTGGTTGCAAACCATCAATTGGTATTTGATATCACGTTGATAACTGCTGGGCTTCAATCAGCTGATGAAATTCTTTAAATCTCTGATCTACTCTGCTGTCAGCCAGAAATATTATGGCTCAGCTGATGAATATTCTGCATAAACAAGAAAATGACGTCATTGAAACCCAACAATAACCTTTCTAAGCGTCCGCGTTGTAGATTGTTCTATATCTCTACCCAGCTAGACATTTTTGTAATCGCTTTATTGACCAACTAAATCATGTCTGTGACCCTTAAAGTGGTAAAGGCTACCTGAATGGCTTAGGTAAATATGATAAGGGTTTCACAGCCGCCATGTTGAAGGACAAAAAATTGGTAGTTTTCTCCTTCGAGAAATGAAATCTCCTGTAATGTAAAAACATTGCATTGTTTGTGCTCTTCATCTTGCCTGTGGCGAAACCCTTTACGGGTTGTCTTTGTTCTTTTACGGCTCTCATCATTACTCGCATTATTATGCCAACATTTACAGGAGAAAATGCTTTAATGCGGAAAGAATTTTAAAACAAGGTTCGTGCTACTCCTTAAACTCCTTGAGAACTCTTTGAATTTTTGCTTTGATCATTACTTGCATGGTTCTGAAATAGACCTAGTCAGAACGATCGGAAAATTTGAAAGTCGGCCATGTGCAACCACCGTGTAAAACCTTGGCATAGTTAGCTGAACATACTCCTTGAAAGTTTAATTTTAGGTCCTTGTATACTCCTTGAATAGTTCTTGAATTTTAAGTGGTTATCTCAGAACGAACCCTGTTAAAAATATGATTTCAACACAATGCAACAGTTAGCCAAATGAAGTTAAGGTAGTGAAGCGATGAAATAATAAAATAAATAGGCATTACAAATTTATTAGAATTTTTTATCATTAAAAAATTAGGTATTTAATGTGAGGGTAAGTAAATTTGTATAGAGAGGAATTTTTCAATATTTTTTTGTAATAAGTTTATAGATTTTTTCGAGTTTATGAAATATAGATAACGTTTGAATGATTGAAGGCTTCCTCGTTTTGCCTTACCTTGCCTTGCCTTTTCTTTTTGCTATCTTTCATTGGTGTCGTTTCGTTCAATTCATTCAATTTCATTCCCATTTCTTTCTTTCTTTTTCCTTTTTTCTTTTCTTGTCGATTTTTTTTCCTTTTCTTTTTACCCTCTTTTACTCTTTTCTCTTCCTTTATTCTTTATTTCACTTTTTCTTTTTCTTGTCTTTCTTTTTCGTTTTCTCTTTGTCAGCGTTTCAATCATCCATTATTTCTTTGCTTTTTTTTAAGTCTTTTTATCATTTTGTTTAGTTTATTCATAACGTAAGCGTTAAATTATTCATAAGGAACGCTTCCTGCGTATCGAGAGAGCCTTGTCAGGTCTAACTATCTCTCGAACGCTAACTTCTGTTCGTCCAAAGTCTCTAAAATAACCATTCTTGCTTTTTCTGTCATTAAATGGTATAAACATTACAAAAGCGAGGAAAAATTCTATATTTTCGTGTTCAATAATAAGTCATTCTTGATTATCAAGTAAATATAAAAACGCAAACCAGTCACGAAGAGGATGGTGCCATCTTGGAGAAGCTTCCGTAAGAAAGTCATGTCTTGTTTTAACATTGCGGTCATCTCCTTATTGATCAGTAATCTTCAGCCCGTTGAAGGTAAGCTTGCTAACAGGCCTACAGATAAACACTCTGAAAGCCTTCTCATTGTTTTCTATTATTCTTAAAATCCATAAACTATCAAAATCTTCAAAAGAGATTATGGTTCACACATTGTAATTTCAGTTTGTTTTAGTTAAACGATCAATCTTACATGATGCAAAAAGTTCCAGAAATATTACATATCTGTAATAATATGTAATATCTACAAAAATATACGTTTGTCATTCCATACGATTTACACCTTGATAATCCTTCCAATAATATACGAACTGGTTGTTGAAGTTTTCATTGGAGATGTTTCTAGTTTGATCGTTTCATTGGTTAGAATTATTTATTTTTCGGTTTAACTTACATAATTTTCAAGCTAAAAATACTAGCTCAAAAAACAATAATAATAATAATAAGAAAAAAGAAAAAAAAGAATAAAATCTAAGTTGTCTATATTTTTTTGTATTTCGTAGAGCGCATTGTTTTAATAGATCCGGCTGATTTTAAAACCCATCCATTGAATAATACACTTGGAGTCTTGAAAAAAATTCTCGCTTTATTTCGTCTAATTTATTATATTTTTTTTACAAGTTTGGACTCCAAACATCTTGGCTTTCGAAAGAACCGGAAAAAATAAGAAACTATCTAAACTTGACCTATCTAATGAAAATTTTTATATTCATACAAGAGTTCGTTTTGTTTGACCGACGTCACAGCGAGCCTTTGAAATAACAACTTTGTGAATCTATTCCAATGTGTTGAATTATTCAACAGAGATGAACAAAAGAACTAGAATTCCGCTCGGGGCGTGATATAGCAGTTTCATCCACTAGACGCCTGTTAATAGAATAGAACTGTTGATAGTCATAACAGATCATTGCACACCATGTCTTTCTAGTTCTTTCTTGAATTTATCGGCTTTGAATATTCTAATTTTCGTCTTGTCCTTGTTTGGTAGTGGAGAACGATGTTTAAATTCGTTCAAATTTGTCGTGCCATTTTTTAATTATTATTATTATTTTAAACTGATTCGAAAAAAGTTATCAAAGCTGTTTGCAAGAACATGTTTGTTACGTTCCTTTCAACGTTGTACTAAGTTGTAAATATCATGACTCGAAGAAGCAAGTCACAGTCAGTAAATATTGAAAGTTTGAAATAACTTCAGTAATAGCGAAAAAAGGTAGTTGAAATCCAAAGCTTGCACATTTTGTACGGATTTGGACCGGATTTTTATATTGCTGAGCTTCATACAACAAACACTTTTTATGAAATTGGCAATCCTTGGTTATCGCAACTCGGGTCCTAATTGAGTTGTATTCTTCAAACTTTCAACTTTCACTAACATTAGCTTCGAATTATGATATTTTTGTTGGCCTCGAATTAATATTTAAAATGTCACGCTAGAAGTACAAACTTCCAATTCAAATTTTAATTGTGAACATTTATGAAGGAATAGAATAGAATTTAAAAAAAATTACAATGAAAATAACTGGCAAGTGACACATCACGATGCTAAGGAATATTCCCATTATATCTTTTTCCCTTGAGTTTTTATTAGTAAGAGTTTTCATGAACATTTTCTTTTTTCATAATTTTCTCACAATTTGGTTCTTTGTGTACTGTGTCTTGATTTTTACAGCCAGACTTGCTATCACGAATAGCGGTGACCTTGGCTTGTTCCAGATATCTGAAGAACAACCAATCGGTAAGCGTTTTGCTAGATGGTATACAGTCCTTTGACTAAACGTTGTCGTTTGATCGGCTTCATCCCTACGCGCCTAGACCGAAAAGAATCATGGGGATAATTAATTCACAGTTACTAGCTGCCGCATATGTTATCTAACACGTTATCCTTTTCCAACACGTAATTTACCCGTTATCCTTTTCGGTCTAGGTGCGTAGGGATGATCCGATCAACGACAACGTTTAGTCAAAGGACTGTATGTTATATAAGATTATAAGCAGTGATGAAATGACTTGCTGATTTGCTTACGTAAAGCACGTTTTTAGTTATATGGAGAAAAAATTCGCGTCACTCTGAAAACGTCAAGATACCGTGACGTGTGATGTAAATATCACGATGTGGTCTCCAAACAACGTGATTGTCTAGGTATCTCACTTGACAACTTAAAACAACGTAATTGGATGTTCAGGGATCTCACGTGACATCTTAAGATAACTTGATTGGATGTCTAGGTATTTCACATGAGGTCTGCAAACATTGAGATAGAATGTCCAGGAAATCACTTGACCTCTGTAAACATCGTTACTGGATGTCCTGTGGTAAATAGTCCTCATGTATTGTGATTGGTTTGGAGCAGTTGTCTCATGACTTTAACTTCCCCTAAAATCATGCCACAGGATGGACAACATCCTTTGAACCAAAAAGACATGGTTACTCCACGGAATTTCCACCTGAGTGAGTTTTTCAAGGTCATTCCCAGTCATACAAAATCTATTCTTATAGATTACTGTGCTGCTTAATTGTTTTCTTCCATCGAGTTAATCATTGGTTAATTGTCATTGTGAATGATTCGTGCATCTTTTGATATTCCAGGAACTGTAGTCATCACAGTCATAACGAACGAGCCTGCAGATTCGTTCGAGTTGACAGACACTGCTGGTTACTTTGGCATTAACAGCACAACTGGGGAAGTATTTGTTCTGAAGCGAATCGACAAAGAAGTGAGTAGCAGAATCAATCGACAGTGCATTTCTACCTCTTCTGTCCACTTGAAGGTTCAAGTGTTTGATATGCATGACGTGCTGTTACAGCGCTATCGATTACCACTTTTTTGTAAGCTCTAGTCTGCCCGAGTCATTAATTTGATGCTCCATTGAACCACATGTGAGTTAAATACGGTTGGGTTTTCTCCATCTAATCATCCTTAATCATTTCCAGGAGGAAAAAGACACGTATTTCAAACATATTTATGGCATCTTACCATTATATTGTCAACAGGTTATAGGAAGTTCTCGGCTCACCGCTTCAGTCACAGCTCGTAAGGATGGTTTGACGGTAAGGTCATCTTGTCTTTCCCGCTAAACATTATACCAAAAAAAATGTTGCATAGAAAAACTGCTTTTTAATAAAAGATTTGTGGATGTTTCGTTGCAACAGCACAGAAGAAAATATGCCTGAAAAATGTGCAGACAAAGTTTGGAAAAATTTCATTTTGTTGTGATCTTTTGCAAAATACCTTCACATTGCCCGCTTTGCAATGCAGACTTGGATATACGACCTGCAACAAAGCCTTCACTAACGTTTTGCAATAGCTGCATTTTGTGAATTTTCTCGCTTTCTGATTGGTCTAGAGCTGGGGGAAATAGGGGGACATACTGATAAATTAAGTCAGCAAATCAAATCACGCGCGCGCTTGAAACCGTTTGAAAACTCTCTCGGCTGCGCCTTGTGAGTCCACAACTTTTTGACGGCTAGATGACGAAAATCGTGGTAAATAAGAGGACATACCACGGAAAACTGTAGGGATTTGGTTAAAACTATGACAGTTTACTCACGTTAGAAGAAAAATGTTGTAAATGATAATAATAAAGAGTTTCTTTCATTCCCAGGCTACTGCCAGCCTAAGATGTCTTGTCAATGATATTAATGACGTCACTCCATCTTTTCCAAAAAAATTCTACAATGTTTCTATCAGTGAGGTATTATAAAATATGTCTTAACTGTTACTTATCTCACTTAGACATTTGGTTTTTCACAGTCTACCTATTCTTCTATTTTATCTAATCAATCTTTTCAACTTATACAACCCATCATATTGTCCATTGATTTTGACGATGACATGATGTTGGTGATGATGACAATGATGATGGTGGTGATGATGATGATGATGATGACGGCAATGTTGATGATGATGAAAAAGATGATGGTGGTGGTGATGATGATGATGACGAAGATGATGATGATGATAGTGTTGATGATGAATATAATGATGATGATAATGATAATGATAATGATAATCATGATGATGATAATGTTAATTATGATGATGGCGACATTAATGAAAATTATGACGATCATCAGATGATGATGGTGATGATGGTGATGATGGTGATGATGATGTTGATTATGATGATGATGATAATGTTGACGATGTTGTCTTGTTTATTGATAGTATGTTTTTCGTGTGTGTGTTCCAATCAGAAAACATCAGTAGATAATGTGGCATATGCTCTCAAAGCAGAGGACGCAGATACAGGTAACAACGGCCAACAATTTGTAGCGTATGAGATAACAAGTGGAAATGAGGTGAGAAGACGTTCCTTTATTATTCCTTAGTATTAATTTCGTCTTAGAGTGATTGTCCCTTTCGCATTTCCCTGTGCCACCTTGAAAGGTAGCTGAGCATTTGCTTCGAAGCGAGACGAACGGCGAGCTTGCAATATTAGAGAACTTTCTTAACACCTTGGACAAATATTTACATGTCTCTATCATTGCGAGTTCACCGTTCGTCTCGCTTCGATGCGGAGGCACGGCTACTTTTCAAGATGATACAGGAAACTGTGAAGGGGACTATTCCAATAAACCTGGGCAATAATGACTAATTATACAATTATATGCTAATATCCCCTAACTTATCGCCATTTGCATTGCTACGCGGCCACCCCATACAAAAATTGCGACATGCACTTTGCAATAGACTGCCCTCAATCAAACACGTTGACGTCATTTACACGAGTTTGGATCGGCCCGGATAAGCCCGGTAAGTGTGGCTCATAATACTTGTTAACAATCGACAAGTTTTGGCGCCTTTTGAATCACACACGCGTGTAAGTGATGTCACGTGTTTGATTGACGGCAGTCTATTGCAAAGTTCACGTCGCGATTTTTGTCTGGGGTGGCCGCGTAGCAATGCAAATGGCGGTAAATAATAGACTAAAATAAATGTTTTTGAAACTAGTCAAATAGACATTCTAGGATTAATGCATATTTTATTTTTGCTGAGTGTTTGTTATTTTCTAACAGAATTTTATTATGAACTTAAGACGAGGAAGCAAGCAAATCAAACGTGAATTTAAGACCGCCATTTTGTTTCAACTTATCCTGAAATAGCATAGCACGTATTATTCGATGTTAGCGAGCCGGCCGAATTCCACGATATTTGTTGGTTCCCATTTTTGTCATACTAGAAACCTTAGTCTAGAAATATAGTACATAGTATATTCTTGCTAGTACATATAAATAAACTCTAACAGCTAAGCAAATAAACTCTTAAAGCTTACAAGAATGACTCTATACCTTTTTTTAATTAAATATTCCTTTTTTTAGGATGGGTCGTTCTCCATAACACAATACGGTGGAGAGGTGAAAGTATCACGTGACCTGGATTACGAAACCAAGACACAATACACGCTGAACATCACAGCACGGGTTGGTAAAACCTCGTATACACCTAAGAGACCCCTTGCATATGACATCAAAGCAGCTCAATTTGGAGGACAAAGCAACTGAATTTCAGTTTCATGAGAATTGAAAACCTATTGTTATGTCCTACAAATCGAGCAGCATTCCAAAGTGCTGCAAGGAGCCTATTGGGGGAAACGTCATTGGGTTCAAAAGGTTAATTGATTGAAACGAAGACCGAAGGGTATTCTGGGCAATCGATATTTAGGGCATTTGGAGAGTGTTTGCACACAGGCACAAGCATGAAGATTGACAAAACGCTTTGTTCGGTAAGCTGAATCGAGGTTCGAGAGCTGCGAAACTGCAAAATGCAGAAAACGAGCTTAAATACACATTTCATCATATTCTAACGTTAATTTGCGCATCATTTAATAATATATATCATTATCATTAGAGGTTTACTCGGAACATCTTTCGGCCATAGTTTCTACGATTGAACCTTTTAAACCCCACAACGATTTTTTCACAATGCGATGTTGCAGAACTATCCCATCAGTTGCCCTTACCTCGATTTTCGACATTCTCCGAACTCGGTAGTTGCGAGCTGCACGCTGCACGCTGAAATGTATTTTTTTCGCTGCCGTCAATCAAATATTTGTATCAAATTGAGTTGATCCTCGCAATAAATGAAGCAACTTATGCAGCTGCAAATTGAAAAATTCTGAGTCTTCGTAATATTTATGACTGGCGGCAGCGAAAAACCATTTTCACAACTTGTCGTTGACATTTCCGAGTTTGCAGAATATCGAAAACCGCGGTAACATTTCCTCATGATGGACTTTTTCCAACATCTATTCGTAGGATAAACCTGGTCTTAGTAACTGGACGATTCTACAAGTCACTGTTCTTGATGCAGATGACTTGCCCGCTAAGTTTACTTCGTTTATTTACACGGCTGAAGTCAGTGAAGACGCCTCATTGGTCAGTTGACTTTGAACACTCGAATGATTATTATATTATTATCATTATGAATATTAATAACATCATCATCCCCACTGTCATCAGTCATATTTATCATCATCAGACATCATCATCAGTCATCATCATCAGTTATCATTATCACCATTGTCAGTTACCATCATCCTCACTAGCATCTCACCATCCTCATCATCGTCATTACCTCCATCATCATTATTTTCAATATCATTAGTCATCATTATCATCATCATCAGTTACCATCATCCTCACTACCATCCCACCATCCTCATCATCGTCATTACCTCCATCATCATTATTTTCAATATCATTAGTCATCATTATCATCATCATCAGTTGTCATCATCCTCACTACCATCCCACCATCCTCATCATCGTCATTACCTCCATCATCATTATTTTCAATATCATTAGTCATCATTATCATCATCATCAGTTATCATCATCCTCATTACCACCCCACCATCCTCATCATCGTCATTACCTCCATCATCATTATTTTCAATATCATTAGTCATCATTATCATCATCATCATTTACCATCATCCTCACTACCATCCCACCATCCTCATCATCGTCATTACCTCCATCATCATTATTTTCAATATCATTAGTCATCATTATCATCATCATCAGTTACCATCATCCTCACTACCATCCCACCATCCTCATCATCGTCATTACCTCCATCATCATTATTTTCAATATCATTAGTCATCATTATCATGATCATCAGTTATCATCATCCTCATTACCATCCCACCATCCTCATCATCGTCATTACCTCCATCATCATTATTTTCAATATCATTAGTCATCATTATCATCATCGTCAGTTATCATCATTCTCCTTACCATCCCACATCCTCATCATCATCAGTCATCATCATCAATACTACCATCCCCACTTTCTCCATCATCATCAGTCAGATCATCTACCAGCGTCGTTTTTTAGATAATCACTATCTTCACTATGACCTTGATTTCTTAAGCTTTGTTTTTTTTACCAAGTACGTCAACTTCATATTTGATGTCATTACTGTCGTTCTCAGGGCAATTAGATATAGTAACAAGGGCGGATCCAGGGGCAGGGTCGGGGGGGTCGCGACCCCCCTGTCATTCCTGAGGTCAAATGGGCTTCTTGTTTCAAAAATGCGACTGGGATTCCTTTGCCCACAAAATTTACCCCTGAGACCCCCCTTCAAAAAAAACCCTGGATCCGCCCTTGAGTAATGTCTAAATGTTTTGTTAACGCATGTGACTGATTGAATCTGCCTTTTTTCTAGGGAACAAGTATTTTACAAGTCGTTGCATTTGATCTTGATAAAGACATCAACAGTACTGTGACATATGGCATAGATCAAGGTAATCTGGGACTGATCTTCTAAAGTGTGCAACAAGTAAAGATGGTGGGGCTGGGTTAAACTGTGGTGTACGAACATCCCATTTAAAGAGGCTTCTGACTTTCTCATTTCGATCGGAACAGGATTCCAAGGACAGTGGAACCTGAGGAGGGCTCTCGGGCTTTTCCTATTTTCCGGGAATATGAAATCTTATTTTGTCTTGATTTTGAGTTCCGCATGTAAAAAAAAAAATTCCCCCTACCCTTTCTACTTTAAATTGGGCTCCAACAAAATAAAGATTTGACTTTCCGCCGTCCAATATTTAACCTGAATTCACGTCAAACTTTGACGTTATATTTATTATATCAAAAGCATATCAAAAAATTATGGGATATCATCCCTAATATTTTTTTCGGGTTGTGTATCACTAGGGCTTTCTGAAAAAAAATATCAAGAAAGATATCCCGCCGTGTCTGATATACTTTACTATACTTTGGCCCTTTTTTATACATATACAAGTATATCAAAAGTATATCAAAAATTATGGGATGTCATCCCTGATATTTTTTTTCAGAAAGTACCGGTGATAGACAACTTGAAAACAATATCAGGGATGATATTCCATAATTTTTGATATACTTTTGATATACTTGTATATATGCACATTAGGGTCAAAGTTTATGCAAACCGCAGTATACATCTATATCTATATCTATATATTTATATATATACCAATTGTTTGTTGTTGTACTCTTTTATTTCCCAGTAACTAATCCTTCAAGATTATTCGTTATAAACAACGTGACAGGTTTGATATCACTGAACGGATCTCTGGACAGAGAATCTCTTGCTGAATACAATATACGTGTTCTGGTATGTAGAGTTACTGGCATACCATTCACAACAATGGCGGATGCAGGAGGGGGGTGATTGGGGAAGTATGGAGTTATTTGACGATGCGGCGGCCATCTTGAATCACAAAGCATCACAAAGAAGTTTGCAAAGGGTGGCAAATATTATCATTTTCAATTTGTAAAGCAAAAGTAAACCTCAGTAAACCTCACATTTTAGTAGAATGTTTTCAAAATCTGTAAATCAAGCTTAAAATCAAGCTTGTAAATCGGTGGCCTTAATTAAGTAAAGGTATGCATAGCTCGAAATAGTTTTTCCATTATAGCGGGAAATGACCACATGACCTGTCATATCATGTTGCCCTGTCAAATTTTTTTGCATTAGTGCAATCTGACCGTTTCCTTTCTATGACGTCATACAGGCATATTCGTCATATCCGCTCACAGATCACGCCACTGTTAACATAAAAGTGACAGATGCCAATGACAACATACCTGTATTCACACAATCAGTGTATCAAGTCTCCGTGGTGGAGAACTTAGCAGCTGGAGCGAGCGTGTTGAAAGTAGAAGCAACAGACAAGGACCAGGTATGATAACAGTGCAAGATAACATTACTGTAACACCCATCCCAGTCCTTCAATTTTTTATTGATACCCCAGCCTGAAACAACCTCTGGGCTGAGCAAAGTCAGGGCACAGCTAAGTCACAGATCAAATCCTGAAACAACCTCTAGGCTGATCTAAGTCAGGGCACGGCTAACTCACAGATCGAACTAAGATACAGTCTCTCGGCTGACCTAAGTCAAGACATGGCTAACTTATAGATCGAAGCATGAAACAACCTCTGGACTGATCTAAGTCAGGGTGCAGCTTCTGTGACTCACAGATCAAAACCCGAAAGCACCTCTGAGCTGATTTAAGTCAGGGCATAGCTAACTCACAGATCAAATGGAATTTAGCGTGTAAGGATTTGTGGAGCCTGCAAAACCCGGAGAAAAACTAATGTGATCCCAAATCAATGAATCACTCACTGAACCGTAACTCCTTGGACTCTCGCTCGCAGTTCTCTCTCAGAGATCACGAAATTTCATGACCTCATGAGCTCAGCTCTTGGGAAAGTGCTCAATTTTCTCGTAAGAGTGCATCCCATAATTTATTCTCAGGTGCTACCAGTCGACTTCCTTCAAATCATTGTTTATTTTTTAAGGGAATCAATGCAGAGCTACGCTACCACATCAATCCTGGTGCTGATGCAAATAGGTTTTCAATCAACAACCAAACAGGCTTCGTAACTACTTCAGCGGAACTTGACAGAGAAGAAAAGAATTTATATAACTTGACTGTTGTTGTGGAGGACATGAATGGTAATGGAACGATGGGCAATGTGTTTAATAACACCGCTACTGTGTTAGTCTACGTACAGGTAAGAGAAAACCAAACATTAATCTTAGTTTACGACAAAAGAACCTCGGGCATGACTAACTTAAAGATCCAACCCTGAAACAACTTCTTGGCCGTCGATCAAAGTCAGGGCACGGCTAACTCACAGATAGAACCCTGAAACAACTTCTGGGCTGAGCAACGTCAGGGCATGGCTAACTCTCAGATCGAACCCTAAAACAACCTCTGGGACGATGTAAGTCAGAGCATGGCTAGCTCACAGATAGAACCCTGAAACAACTTCTGGGCTGAGCAACGTCAGGGCATGGCTAACTCTCAGATCGAACCCTGAAACAACCTCTGGGCTGATCTAAGTCAGGGCTAACTCACAGATGGAATTGGAATTTAAACAGTATGTTATGTAATTTATTTCACACTGCTGCCACACCATCCTTGATTCCCCTTGGCTTTCAACAGGATGCCAATGACAACGCTCCTGTCTTCATGTTTCTATCGTACAACGTCACCATAAACGAATCCATTGCGGTTGGCGCGAAAGTGATCCAGGTCGAGGCTAAAGACCCGGATGTAGATCAAGATATAGTGTATGCCATTGCTGGTGGTAATGAATTGTCAAAGTTCCTGATTGGTAGAAGAAGCGGCATCATTTATGTTAGAAGCGTTATTGACAGAGATCCACCTCGTAATGAGACATCATTTACTCTAGAGGTGAGCCTGATAATATGTACAAATATAATTTGTAGATTTCTGGGAAAAGACGTCACTTAATCAGAAGATCTCCCATGGAAATTTAAAACTTGTTTTGTAAAGTGTTCGTTAAAATGTTAAAATGTTAATATTTTGTTCATTTAACTTATTTAACCGTTCACTCATTGCAATTTTTATCACTAGCGATGAGTGTAGGACAGCCGAAACATGTGTACTTTAAACATTTGGTTCATATTCAACTAAATTCTGATCAAATTCTTGCTGTATTGGCAGCTTGGAGAGATAAAGTAGGCAGATTATTTTCTAGAATTTGCCCTGGTATTTGTAACCCTTAATCAATCATTTTTTTTAGTCTTTTTAAAAGCAGTATTTTTTTATCTATATCCTTTACCTTTTATTCATTCATTTTTTCATCTATTCTTTCCTTCGTTCGTTGATTGGTTGATTCATTTATTCGTTAAAATAAATTTGCAGGTGATGGCAATAGATGACAAAAATCATTTGTTGAACTCTACTACAACCGTAAGTACTGATTACTTAGAAATGCATGGGTTTACTGTTTTTCCTATCTTTCCTTCTCAATTGGTCTCAATATTTCTATATCGTTTTTATTCATTTCCAGGTAAATGTTGCTGTAGATGACGTCAATGATAACCACCCTCACTGCTCGCCAGGTACCTTCACATTTCCCATAATGCATTTAACTTGATTGTCATTAAATGTTTAGCACTCTTTCACATCGGCCAAAAGGTTTTATTGCATGATTATAGAAAGAGGATATAACACAATAGATTCGTTCTATTGTTTGACTCTCTAAGGTCCTCTTGGCTGACGTGAACGAGTACTAACGTCATCAATTGTAAAACTGTTTGGAACCCTTTACCAATGAATTGGCTTTCCCTTTTCTATACTAAAATCTTTCAAGAGCTAGAAAATAAGTAAAATAAGTTAGCGAATACTTTCTAGGGGTCTCATTGAAAGCACACGTTATGTCTGAAAAGACTACCCTGAAGTTCGTATTTATTCACTCTTAGTCATTTTGAGGTTGAGTGAAAATCACTTGGATCGAGTTAGTTGGCATTGCAGTGCATGGTAGGAATTTTTTAGGGGACGAAGTAGACGCCATATTGGAAAAATGTCCAATAAAACAGTCCCCCAATGTACTGCAATGCCAAATCGACCTAGTTTTTTACTAGACTTCGGCGTGGCTAATTGATTGTAAAACAGTACTAGTATCACTTTCTTAGTTAGCAATTTCCGTACTTATTGGTAGGGAATATTACATTTCGACTTTATAACAAACTCCTATCTTTATAAGATCAATACAGTGCAAGTGTTTACGAAAACGCAACAGAAGGAACAACAGTGATATCTTTTGTATGCAGTGACGTGGATACGGGGGATAACGCTCACCTTACATATCAGCTGGTCAGCGGTGCTGATAAGGTACGTAGAGTAGGGACAGAAAGGTGCGAAGAAGTTACGGAGGATATTGGAACTAGGACAAAAAATAAAACAGCACATCTGCAGAACAGTGAGAAAGAGTGTTAACTTTTTCCCTTATTTTATCATCGCCACGTATTAACCGCAGTTGTGGTTGTTCTATTTGTGCTATTCACCTTAGACTGCGTTTACGCGGTACCGCACGAAGAAAGTGTACATTTAGGGGTTCCGTTCACGCGGGACTAAGGCTATCTGAACAAAATTGTTTTCACCTAGCTGTGTAAATTTGGATCCGGTTCCGTGTAAACAGAACGTATTTTGTATGCAATCAAAAAGATGGTTCCGTGTTAACGGTCAATCGGCAGTACATGCACAAGTCACATTTTTGACCGGTTTAAAAAAATCGACCGATACCGTGTAAACTCAGACCTGTTATATTTGTTTACACATCTGTTTATTCTTTTAAATAGAAATTTGACATTCGTTCTACGTCTGGAATTGTTCGTACAATCAATGCACTAGACTATGACAATGGTAACAAGACATACAAACTATCGCTATTGGTGACAGACCATGGAAACCCACCACTAACAAAGTAAGTAGAGATGGAATGTTAATCACTTTTAGGGGATGCTCATTGTAACAAGAGTCCCTTTTCTCATTCGTGAGAAACCAGTGTGTTTTATGTCAAAAGATTCATATGCACAGGCTTACGAGTGGTGATAACTAGTAGAGTACGAGCATGCATGGACTGCGTCAGTGTTTCTGAATAAAACAGCAGGAACTTGTGGATAAATTGAATCACAAAAAGCTTTGTGAAACTGCCGACGTTTCGTACGTTAGTCCTTCGTCGGAGTAAGTAGCTCCGACGAAGGACTAACATCCAAAACGTCAGTCTCACAAAGCTTTTTACGGTGATTCAATTTATCCACAAGCTCCTGCTGTTTTTTGCACAGGCTTAGCCTGGTCAGAGCAAAGTCAACTGTAATGCTGCAATGCGGTAACCTGCGTAGAGGCCCTCGATAATTGTGTGGTTGAGAAAAGGGAGAAAGAGGGTCCTGCAAGAATCCCCCTAATTATATAAAATGTAGTGATGATGATAATGGTAGAACATATTGGGTTCCTGTTGAATGGGGGTTATTTATATAGGATATGTATGTTTTTTTTGTAGAGAAGTTTCACTGAATATAGACGTAATCAACATCAACGACAATTTTCCTCTCTTTACGAAGAGACAGTACGACTTTTCTGTACTTGAGGTAAAAACCATAACACTTTGACTTTCATAAGACATGATTAATTCTGCAAAAACTCATAGGTAAATGTTTCTCAGAATAACTATGAAAATAATCGAGCTGAGCAACAAAGACGAGGTAGGGCAAAAGGAATAAAAAAAACTACATTCAACTATAAATTTCACAATAGAAAAAAGATTTAAAATTAACTAATTTATTGACATAGCAACGGTAACTAAGGGGAGAGGAACTATGAATAGAATGTGCAAACACATTGTTCATGAAATGAAAATGAAATAAGACACCATGATGGGAAATCCTACCTAGCAAGCAGTTGATGTAATGTGTTCATAAAATACAATGAATCGAGTCTAATACAATAGATAGAACGACAAATAGAATACAAATTTCTTTCTGAATACATAACATCAACTTAATGCTACGGGGGTTCTCCCAAAATTAAAAGATATCTAAGTCGAGAATTTACGGTGATGATATTCACCGTTCTTATAGTGGTTGACGAGCGCACTAAAACGAGGTCACCCAGTCATGTTGCAAGGCTGAGCAACGCTGATCATTCAAAATAAAGGTGGATAGCGCGAATTCAGGTTAAAACAAAAGGTCGTCAGTTTCTATACTTTTCTTCTAAAAATGCATTGCATGTGCTTTTATATCTTTTATCATGAACTAATGACTGGGTGACTTCGTTTTCGTGCACCCATCAGCTATCATAAGAACAGTGAATGCTGTGCCGTGAAAGTGAATATGATTTTAGTTTTTGTGAATATACAGAGTAATCCATACACTCTGATATCTTCAGGGCGATTACTCAAGTCTGGCCGTACTTATCGGGGAAGTCGAAGCTACTGATGGTGATACTGATGCCAATGGTTGTCTCTGTGGTCAGATACGATACAGTATCGTCAACTCTACAGGTAAAATACCTTGAATAATGAACGAGGAATCTCTATCTAAATCAAGATTTCCTTGTGCTAGACGCGGTTTCCTTAATAACAGTAAGGGGGTGGGCCCTAATTCCGCACGGGGACTAGGCAAAGCGGGTACTGGGTAGATATTGCGGATTGCGAGAAACAAATCATTATTTTGAGAAGGAAAACGGGAAAATAGTTTTCTTACAATGCGTATCCTAAGAGCAGCATGCTCGCAATATCATCTTTAGGTTTCTTTGGCATAACAAATTACCTTTACATTTCTATGTGTGTTTCTAAGACTGAGGTCAAACGTCAAATGTCGAACTTCACATGAGCCGAACCCGATTGAAGCAATGGATAGCGAGGCGTTCTTCTTTGATGTCATTAGGTTCGGCTCATTTGAAGTTTGATGTTCGACATGACCCTTATACACTTATTTTTTTAATGATCAATGACAATTCAGAGAAAATCAATTTATGCTATTCTAGTCAAGTACACCATAATATTCTCTTTTTCCCAAAACCAGGTGTTTTCAGCATTGATCACGTGACCGGTGTCGTTAGCACTTCAAGTATCCTGGATCGCGAGGCCAAGTCTATTTATACCTTAGTTGTCATGGCAACTGATCGGGATCCATGGAAACCCTTGTCAAACTCCACTACTGTCACCATCCATGTTGCTGATCAAAATGATAATTCTCCCATCTTTGACCAAGTCAACTACACGGCAAAGGTTGGGGAAGACAAGGGGCCTGGGTACCAGGTCATCAAGGTAGGACAAACAGTTTAACCATTTGATACATTTGCTTTGAATTACAGCTTAAACTTATCAGTAAAGTTATTACTACTGAGGGTGATGGCACGACTACTGTGTTAAGTGTTCCAAAAGGGCCTTAAATTGAAATCGCCGGTTCCATTAATTAATTATTCGATTACTGAGTTCCTCATTCCTTCCTGAGACTAAAGATCAAGGAAGATTCAATTGAACTCTTTCGGTAAAAACCGCTGTGTTTCATGACTAAAGACTCATGTGTTTCATCTGCATCATAGACTCATCGAGTGAATAATTTGCAAAAGTCAACTGTAATTAAAAATGTGCAAGTTGAATTTGTGAATAGCTCACTTATAAACGAGGTTAAACCTGTTCAAGAGTCTGGTCTTCAAGAACAATTGTATGCATCGACTGTAATTTAAAGTTAAACATGTCAAGTGAAATAACCTGTCCTCCCAAAAATAATCTCTCCACCCAAAACTGTCGCCAGTACTTAAACAACGAGAAAAAAGATTAAATATATTTACAATTAAATAAACAGATTTCATCAAGTGATAGAGATAGCGGTCGTAACGCCAACATATCGTACAGTATAGTGAGTGGTAACATAGGAGGTGTGTTCACCATCGATGAGATGACTGGTCAGCTCTGGACTGCAGGACCATTGGACTATGAAACACTCAACAGATATGACCTAACTGTGGCTGCTATTGATGGTACGTTGAATACTCGAGTTTCGAGTTCTCTGTTGCTTAGTTTTAGCTTCGACTTTGTGCAGAATATCCATGTGTTATAGTGAAGGTCCTTGGCATTTCAAAGTGTTTGTATTGTTGAAGATGTGCAAGTGAGCAAAAGCAAATACGCAGTTGTGATACCTCATTCCAGTGCCTTAATACCTTGGGTTTTTTTTCTGAATTGTGTGTTTGTATTTTCTTGTAGGGGGTGCATCACCAAGACAAACTATAGTCAGTGTGACAATTGATGTTATCGATGCTAATGACAACAAACCAGCCTGTATGAACAACGGGTTGACTGTCAAGATACGAGAAAACTTGCCTGCAGGACAGATTGTCACCAAGGTATATTATTATCATCGTTATCATCATGATCATGATCATCGTCATCGCCATCATCATCGTCACAGTCATTATTATCATCAGATCATTGTCATCAACAACCAATATCATAATGATCCAAGAGAAAAAAATATTGAGTTGTTCTAATTAATATTTTTGCTATATTTATTTCGTTTCACTTTCAGATATCTGTTGTAGACAAAGATCATGACATCAACCAAAAGACACGCTACAGTCTAGTGAGCGATTCATTTGATGTGAATGACGAGACTGGTGACGTCAACACCACGCGCTCATTGGACAGAGAGAGCCAATCAAATTACACCTTAACAGTCATGGCCTATAATTACAACCAGTCTTCCATGACAGTCAACTGCACAGGTACTATCTTTACTCTCGCTTAGCTGTTCAAGCACAGTAAGATTACCGTGATGTTATGAGGGGTCAATAGTGTGCTGTCAATAACTAACTTCAGGGATGTTGCTTCAAGCCTACCTGGAACCCCCGCCCTCCCCATCCCCCCTCCGTCCATCATGAACGTGATTTTCCAGCCATATATAGCTTAAGGGTCACGGTGGCAATGCGTTAACACGTTAATGTTTTTCACGCTTCGCAGTTATGGTGGTAGTAGAGGATGATAACGACAACACTCCTCTGTTCAACATTTCAAGCCACAGTATATCTGTATCCGAGAGCGCTGCCATAGGAACCACGTTGCTAAGGGTAACGGCTACTGACCAGGACGAGGCTCATAACGGTGACATAAGATACGTGTTGATGGGAGACGGGACAAAGTTTGCTGTCAATGAGACAACAGGTTGGTGTCACGTGTTCAGATGTTATGCTAATAAACCCAGCCCAAATGTTTAGTACAAGATGTAGTTCTTTAAATTTTATCGATGCCATTCTGATCAAACTCAGGGGAAGGCTAACTTACACATCGAATTGTAATTTAGCAGATAATATAGATAAAAACCGCAGAGAATCCCTTATATCCCTCGAGACCAAACAAACTCTAAGGGCATATGATGCCCAGTACAGGAATCAAACCTGAGTCCCTGTAGGTGAGGGGTGAGTCCACTACCGCTACGCCACCCTTGACAAATAGATTTAGTTCTGGTCTCTAGTCTAGGAAGGATAATATATAAATTTAAGCAGTGCCTAAAAAAAGACACCATGCTTGAATACATTTGTTCTCATATCAAATCAAACCAGTTACACTGATATCTATTGTATGCTTTTTCTTCCAGGAATCATAACACTTACTTCAAGTCTAGACCGGGAAACAACACCTCACTACACCTTTAATATAGTGGCAAGAGATCGAGGTTTACCCCAGTCCCGCTCGTCCATGGTTCATGTGTCAATCAATGTTACTGATGTGAATGACAACACACCGGTATTTGATAAGGCGATCTACTCGGGTAGTGTACCAGAGAATGTGGTCAATAATAGTATTGTAATGACGGTATATGCTGAAGACAGAGATGAAGGGCTAAACAAAGATGTCGAATATTCGATTACTGGTAAGTAAACCTGTTGGTAGAAACACTGGATGAAAAACTCTTAGGCGGAAAATTGTCTCGTCTTTACTTGTTAATAAGATTTGATGTTGTCGTTGTTTCTTCTAATCTTGTTTTTACTGTTATTGTTGCTACAGCTGCTGTTGCTGCGTTGTAGTGTTTGCTGACGTCTTTGTGTTGCTGCTGCTGTAGTACTTGTTATTGTTGTTGTTGTTAATGTTGCTGCTGCTGTTATTGTTGTTGTGTTTGTTGCTGCGGTTGTTGTTGTTTTGCTGTTGTTGTTGCTGCTGCTATTATTGTTATTGTTGTTGTTGCTGCTGATGTTGCTGTTGCTGTTCCTGTTGCTGCTGTTGTTCTTTTTGCTATTGGTGTTGTTATTGTTATTGTCGTTGTTGTTGCTGCTGCGGTTATTGTTGTTGTGTTTGTTGCTGCGATTGTTGTTGTTTTGCTGTTGCTGCTGCTGCTGTTTTTGCTACTGCTGTTGTTGTTGCTGCTGTTGTTATTGTTATTGTTGATGTTGATGTTGCTGTGGTTGTAGTTGCTGATGTTGTGCTGCTACAGATGTTGTTATTACTGCTGTCATTATACTTATAGTTACTACTGTGTTGTAGTTGCTGTTGCCTGTGCTTTCTTGTTGTTGTCGCTGCTGTTTACCTCTGCTGTTGTTGATGTTGTCGTTGCTGCTGCTGTTGTTGTTGATGTTGCTGCGGTTGTGGTTGCTGATGTTGTGCTGCTACAGATGTTGTTATTACTACTGTCATTATACTTGTAGTTGCTCCTGTGTTGCAGTAGCTGTTGCCTATGTTTTCTTGTTGTTATCGCTGCTGTTTACTTCTGCCGTTGTCTTTGTTGTCGTATTTTGGAACACAAGTTTTCCTTTTATTTAACTATCATTAACATTTTTCAGGAGGAAACGTTGGAAATACCTTTTCCATCAATTCCAGTGGAACAATCATGACAGCCACCCCCCTTGATCGCGAAACAACAGATCGATACGAGTTGACGGTAACAGCTAGAGACAGGGGGAATCCTCAATTAAATTCTACTGTTAAATCTGTAATAAGGGTGCAAGACGTGAATGATAACGCTCCTAACATAACAAATGCTCCAACACAGATTACCATACAAGAAAATACACCCACAGGTTTGTTGATATTTAATGATTAACTTCCTCATCTTTGGACAAGGTCACAGCTATAAGAAGATCTAACCCAGTTTGATAAATAAAATCATAGTTAATAGAGGGGAATGGTTAGGAAACTCTATTGTTATATCTTATTGTTCACTTTTTTCAAGCGTGACCGTGCACAATCCTTTGTTTACCATTGTTTTACCATTGTTGGCAATGGCTGAGTGAACAGATCAAAATATTCCTTACAATAATCCCGTAGACAAAGTTTATGTTTACTTATTTTGCAATTTCGGATGAGCATAAATTAAACATATTGCACGGTCAAGACCGGTTCAACCTCACAAGCGAACAAAGACCTGATAACAATAGCTTTCCTAACCATTCCCCTCTATTAACTATGATAAAATAGAATCTCTACAGCTCTACTCAGCTGTCATCTTCGGTCTGTTAATTTTACACGTTTTTTGTTTCTCTAAAGCCAGTGTACATATAAAACCATTGTTTGTTTTGGCCAATCTCTACAGCTCTACTCAGCGGTTACGACATTACTGTCATCTTTGGCCTGTTAATTTTACACGTTTTTTGTTTCCCTAAAGGCTCGTTGGTATACCTTTTGACCGCTGATGACAAAGACATGGGGCTCAATGCTCGAGTGACGTTTACAGGGTACGCAAAGCCTGCTGGGACGTTTGTTATAAACCCATCAACAGGAATGATTACGACTATTGGACCACTGGACCGTGAAACTACACAAAGGTACTACCTGCCTTTAAGGTTAATTTGTCTGTCTGTCACACTATACAACATAACTTACACCACTGTGTTCATATTTTTAGGTACCAGTTCTTTGCCTATGCAACAGATCGTGGAAGTCAACCTCTAAATAGCTCGTCTGTGTCCTTCGACATCTCCATTAATGACCTTAATGACAATAACCCGGTGTTCAATCCCGTATCTTACGCTGTTAATATCAGTGAAAATGTTGCTATAGCGACTGTGGTACTACGTGTGAACGCTTCAGAGAAAGACTTGGGTGAATCAGGAAGGATTGTGTACAAGATCGAGGCTGGTGATCCACAGGGATACTTTAGGATCGATAACAATACGGTAACTAAAGTCTATACTTCTATTGCAAGGGAACATTGGTTGCCAACAATGGGGTAGGGGTGGGACATATTTGGAAATAAGTAACAAGTCCTCCAATAGACGCCTTGCAGTCCCTCGGAATGCAGCTCAATTTGTAGGACATAACAATAGGTTTCCAATTCTCATGAGATTGAAATTATTTTGTTTTGTCCTCCAAATTGAGCTGCTTTGACGTCACGTGCAAGGGATGGATATTATTAATGCAATAGCCCATTTTCTTGTTTGGTTAATTACCCTTGTTATTGTTTACGACAGACACATTTATTCAGGTTCAGCCTCGCTTAAAAGCTTTTTTTCCGGAAACGTTAGCTGTAATGTAAAGAATGTGAAAGTTAAGCAATGACAATATGTTTTAAATCCCACGGACTCTTAATGGTATTTGTAAATAGCTGTAATATAAACGAGGCTAAGCCTGTACAAATGATTATATGGTCTTCAAAAACAGCGGTATTTCGTGTTTTTTGTGCCATTAGTGATCATTTCTGGTGATATTTTTTAAGGGTGTGATAAGAAGTAGCAAGAGTCTGGATATAGAATCGATTGCTCGGTTTGATCTTGTCATCTCAGCAAAGGATCATGGGAGTCCTGCGAGATTTGGATACGGTTATGTAAGTACTGTCAAAAGGATATACCTGAATGACAGACAGACAGACAGACAGACTGAATGATAGGTAGACAGACAGACGAACAGACCGAAAGATAGGAAGACAACAGAAAGACAAAGGCAGGCAGGCACGCAGACAGACATGTATTCAGAAATATTATGACCAGTACTTGTGAACAGACAGACAGACAAAAAAGCACACAGCCTACGAAGGGACAGACATACAGAAAAACGGATGGACTCGCGAACGAGCAGACAGAAAGACAGACAGACAGACAGGCAGACACGTAGAAATGTATCAAGTGAAGTAATTCTGCTGGATTCTTTCAGGTAACAATAATCATCGTAGATACAAACGACTTGCCTCCCGTTTTCGTTATGAATCAATATTCATCAAGCATCAAAGAGAACATCGTTACTGGCACTCTTGTTACAACGGTTATAGCAGCTGATGGAGACATAGGACCTAACGCAAAGGTAAACAAGGGAAATGAATTGCAATAGTCACTACTTGGAGTAAAGTGTATACAGCACATTGAAAAAAAGGGTTGTCTGGTTGAAATGGTTAAATCATCGAGCTAAGGCTGAAGGGGACTCAAGATAATATCGCAGTTATGCGGCCCTCTATCGTCGATTCAAGTTGGCGAACAAAGCATTTTGTCACTCTTCATGCATGTGTCTGTATGCAAACATGTGTCTCCAAATGCTCAGGATATCAACTACCCCGAATACGCCTCGGTCTTAGCTTCGAATATTTAACCGTTTGAATCCGACAACGTCCTTCCCTGCTAGCAGAGTCTCTCTTCTCTTTCTCTTCCTTCTTTCAGGCGGGGAGGAAGGAGACTCTGCCGATGTAGAGCGCTTCCTTTGATACACCGCCTTCCACGATGGTGGACGAACAAAACCAGTTTTAAAACCGGTTTTTAACCGATTACATGTAGTGCGCATGAGCAAATGTAACAAACCGTGGCGCCAAACATTGTTTGACGAGAGCGGCTGTCAAAATCATGACAGCGTTGCTAAGTTACGCCACGCATGCGCGACAGAAATAACGTCGTCTATCGTCAGAGTCTATTTTTCTCTCTCAACCAAAAAAAAAGGAAAATAGGCTCTGCTAGCAGGGAAACAACGTGCTTTTAATTTGTTGTATGTAACCTAATGTTTATTCACGGCCTCGTTGCAGATTACTTATTCAATTATTATTGGTGAAGGCATGTTGGATTTCAATATTACAACTATAGAAGAGATGGATCCAGAATCTCAGAAGATGCGTTTCATTGGTCGAATATACAGCTCACGTGACCTGGATAGAGAATCACGTGCATCATATAACCTCACGGTACATACCAAAATGTTTCCATGTATACCATGCATTATAAATTATAATCAGTAAGCCTCCAGGAAAAGGACACTGAACTTGGCTTCTGATAGAGGCTGCTGGGGTATCGGGCTCGATTCTCGGACTCGGCATTGCTTGTAATTAGAGCTTGTTAGTTCTCTCCCTTCGAGGTTTGTTTTTTGTTTTTTTTTTTTGTTTTTTTGTTTTTTGTTTTTTTGTTTTGTTTGTTTGTTTGTTTGTTTGTTTGTTGTTTTTTTTTCGGGTTTTCCAGTTTTTCTTCTTCCGCTGTCACATAAGTTGTTTCAGGGTATCAATAAAATTTAACGGCTCTCCTCTTTTGAAATTTGAATGTTGATTGCTTTTTAAAAAGTAGGCTTTCTAATAGACGTCTTACCATATTTGCTTAATATTGTTTTCCCCGCTTCGTTTTGTAAGGTTGTTGCGTCAGATGGAGTGCACAACAGCACCACACAGGTGATCATTACTCTACAGGATGTGAATGACAACTCACCGATATTTGATGTGCCTTCAACAGTAATAAACATTAGCCTCGCTGAGGTAAGTAGATGGCAGAAACAGCCTTTATAGTGGCACTATCTATAAACCCGTTGAATTCTTTATTTGCTAGAGGAATTGTTCCTGGGGGGCAAAGCAATAGGTCGTCTTTCCTTATGCAAAAATACATCCATTGTGGTTATTTTCAATTTCTCTCGAGACTCAGGACAAGGGGTCTATAGTGTTAGTGTTAAGAAAGGTATAAAAGCTAGTAAACACGTACGTGTCCAATTGTGCGCCGCTATTTTGCTGCCTCTTTCCAACGAAACGTGATCATGGGCTCGATTCTCGGACTCGCTATGCATGATATGTGAGTAAACTTGCTTGAAGGTTCTCTTTTGTTTTTCGAGGGTTTTTTAACCAGATTTAGTCCCTGCGCAGAAAAAAATTAAAATAAAATAAATAAACAAACAAGCAAACAAACAAACAGACAGACAGACAGACAGACAGATTAACAGACAGACAGACAGACAGACAAATAAATAAATAAATCAATAAATATAATTCAGTAAAATTCCAGTTTCGATAGATCCTTTTTTTTTTTAATGCTTTAGTCACGACTCCTGGCTTAAGAGACTGAGCGATCACTCTCTCCGTGATCCACGTTAAATAATTCATAAGTAGTTAAATCGTGAACAGTAAAAAAAAAAAAATCAATACTGATTCTTGGTTGAAATGTTTTCTTCAGAATACTCCAGGTGGCACCGAGATACTGAACGTAACAGCGCGTGATATTGACGAGGGCTATAATGCAAGAATAGCCTATTCAGTTGCAGGTATATTTACAACATATGCATTACAGACTCATGCTTTGAGTGGAACGAATTGGTAGATTGAAGGAGTGAGGTTTGGGCAAGGGCGAGGGCGAGGGCGAGGGCGAGGGCGAGGGCGAGGGCGAGGGCGAGGGCGAGGGCGAGGGCGAGGGCGAGGGCGAGGGCGAGGGCGAGGGCGAGGGCGAGGGCGAGGGCGAGGGCGAGGGCGAGGGCGATGGGATGAATTGATGCATAGATTTGTTCTTGTTACAGAAGCAAGACTTACACTTTTTTTGGTAAATTCTTCTTCAGCAGGTGATGGGTATTTTTACATCGACTCCAACACTGGCGAACTGTACACGACTCCACAAACCTTGGACAGAGAAACCAAAGACTTTTACAACTTGACCATAACAGCATCCGATCCAGGAAACAACAAGGTAACAAACCACTGAATAAAATCAGCAAAGTTTATCCATTTCAGACCATACGTGTCATTCCCTAGAGTATCATTTCTTTGTCTTACGGTTGAGTATGAGAAGACACATTGATGTGTGAGACACATTGATATGAGACTCAAACAAAGAATATCTTATTCTCAAGGGAATGATACGTGTTCTGCATGAAACGGAAACACAGTGTCACATCACGTCATTTCCGGTCCCATCCTGTGCGGAATGTTCATCAGCTGAATCAAATGTTTTCAACAGAATATTTTCTGGCTGATACAACATGGTGGTCAGTGTTTGATCCCAAATTTTGGAGCAGATTCAAAGACTTCTATCTGTTGACTGAAACCCTACAACTTTTTATTGTTGACAGCACATGGTGGTGATTGTTTGACCACAATTTGAAGCAGATAATGAGATTCAAAGACTTTAATAAGCTGATTGAAGGCCAGCATTTTTTTAGCCACGCATTGATTCCTGCTGTTATAAAATCTGTTTTTTTCTTGACATCGTAGGCCAGCATCACAGTAAACGTAAATATATTGGACGTTAATGACAATCCTCCACGATTCAACTTATCTGATGTTACTTTTGACGTGGATGAAGGTTCCGGTGTCATGATTGACGTCACAGCAACAGACCAAGACCAAGGAGCCAATCAGGAGATAGAGTATCGTATAATAAGCGGTAACGATGATGGAATCTTTCAAATCGATAATAAAACTGTAAGTATTTGCCCATCGATTTTTCCCAAGTTTTTCATTTTAATCACGATGGTTATTCCTTTGTTTGTTAATTTTTTATTTTTTATTTTTTTTAGGGAAATTTAACGTCTGTTAAGAATGTTGACCGTGAGAGAACGGGACTGAAACTTGATAAAAATGACAATGGCGTTTATTCGCTTGTGGTGGAAGCCGTTGACCATGGGCAGCCTCCACTATCGTCAAAAACCAATGTGAGTAATATTACAATGCTTAAAGTATATATATATATATATATGATATAAATATAAGCTATTCCTAGGCTGAGGGGGAAAACTTGTCGAGTTAGATGTGCATTGCATTGTGGGACTCATGAAGTGGACGAAATGGACGACATCTTGGCAATATATTCCCTAAAACAATGCACTGCACAATGCAATGCACTCTCACAATTAATGCGCTGCAATGTCAACTCGATCCAGTTTTTTCCTCAACCTCAAAATGGGTAAGCAGATCAAATCGACTGGTATTTTTCTAGGTTATTATCACAGTAAAAGATATCAACGACAACGCTCCAGTTTTCCAAAAGTCATTGTACAATTTTGAGATACCTGAAAATGCAACTATTGGAGACATTCTAGGATCTATTAAAGCTGATGATAAAGATGCTGGAACCAATGGAAAAGTCATGTACTCCATCATATCAACAGGTAATGACTCAATAATACTTGACTTATATATGTAACGTAATAACTGCCACGTGATGTTTCAAAAATCAAGATTTATGTGTGTCATCTTGGAAACAATTGTCCCTTTCACAGTTCCCTGCGCCATTTTGAAAGGTAGCCGAGCCTTTGCTGCATCGAAGCGAGACGAACGGTGAGCTTGCAATGATTAGAGACCTTTTTTAACACCTTGTCAAGTCTCATGTCTCATGTCTCAGTCTCATATCATTGCAAGCTCACCGTTCGACTCGCTTCGATGCAAAGGCACGGCTACCACTCAAGATGGCGCAGGAAACTGTCAAAGGTACTTTCGTCATGCAGCTGCTTTGGGGAACATATTGTATCTTATCATATGACCCGTACGGCCCTGCTCGCGCGCTCTAATAAAACCATTGGAAAAAGTCACGTGATGGGGGCCGGACGGGTTGACGTAAGCGGGCTGGAAAAACCCGTCCGGCCCTGCTCGAATCCGCGCGCTTTCTTTTTCTTAATTATTTTTATTTTCGTGAGGGTCATATGATAAAATGCTTATTGACTGAGTTAGGTCGGGCCGTACGGGAAAATATTTGGCTCTCGGTCATTTGTACGGACCTCGCTGCGCTCGGTCCGTACGACATGACCTCGAGCCAAATATTTTCCCGTACGGCCCTCCCACTCAGTCAATAAGTACATAGTATTTAGTGATAGCATTGGTTGTCTCTAATATTTAATTGACGACCAATCTTAATTTAATTCCTAGGAAATGTTATTCCATTTGCTCTTACGGCTTCGACTGGAATGTTGTCAGTCAACAAGTCTCTTGATCGAGAAGCGGTTTCGTCTTATGAGTTTACTGTACAGGTAAGCAGCAGCCTGTTACGGCTTTTTTCGTACACTCCATAATGCAAGACAATATATAGCTGTTAAGTGTGTTGTAATTCGAACGAAAAACGACCTCCGGCTCCAAGATAACAATTACTTCTACAGGCATCTAATTGTTCTGGGTTTTTTTCCGTCTTCATAGCAGGATGTTTTGTACATATATTTAATTGTTAAAGTTAGAGAATAAAAAATAAATCCTGGGAATAAGCTGGGGCAAGATTTTAGCGATCTTTTTGTGTGATTGGACCCGGAAATACGTCAAAACCTAAAAGCTCTATAGATCTTGATGCACCTTATGGTCCTATTTATCCTAGGCGTCAGACACAGGGAGCCCAAGCCTAAATAGTACAGCGCAGGTAAAAGTCCTGATCAAAGACATCAATGACAACAAACCCATATTTGGACAAAATGCGTATAACGTGAGCATACCTGAGAATACGCCTGGAGGAAGCGAGGTTCTTAAGCTTAATGCACAAGATGCTGATGAAGGTAGTAAAGGACAAGTGGGATATGCTATTCTTGATGGAAGTCCAGGGCACTTCATTATAGAAGGTAAGAATGCATAAGAATAATAACTATGAAAAGAGAATGGAGAAATATCCCTCGTGGCATACCAGTGTACCTTCCACATCTGATAGAAATAGAAAGAAAAGAAAAAGAGTAGTTATAGGTGATTGTATACATGTATATTGAGCAAAACCGCTTGGGCTGGCGATTCATGTATATGCGAACATTGAACATCAAAAAGGAATAAATACCAAAACAAGTTGATTTTGATCTATCTATAAATTAATGGACCAAATCTACTTGAACATAAAGTTTAATTTCTCCATTTTAGACCACGTGTCATTTTGTAAAGTGTCATTTTTTTGTTTAACGTTTGCTCATGAGAAGACACCTGAATATGGATTCAACTCAAACAAATAATATTATTCTCAAGAAAATGACACGCGGTCTGAAATGGGTAAACATTACGCCCCAGTGGATTTGGTCCATTGCCTTGGCAGTCGTTCCATTATCCTCTAATATCTTATGCCTGTTAGTTTCTTAAAATCGGTAGCTTATTATAGTCTCATTTTTTATTAAATCTAGAATGGACTGGCATCATCAGAACTGTTGGTTACCTTGACTACGAAACTAACCAATCATACACCATCAACATATCTGCCTCAGATAGTGGCACACCATCACTAAGGAATTATGTCATTGTGTTCGTCAATATCACAGACATCAATGACCACGCCCCTGTGTTCAACCAATCGCAGTACAGTGTTAATATCAGTGAAGACTCACCTGTTAATGCTAGTGTGCTATTGGTTCAAGCCACGGACCTTGATCAAGGAACAAACGCAAAGGTATAGAGAATAGAGGTTAGAAATGTCACATCCTTATATTTTACAACCATCACCATCACTCCCCGTTGGGAGATCTTCCTTGAGGTTCCCTACACATCCACTACCACTACACTCTATATTTAAAATATACAACACTTAATTCGATTGTTGATTCTTACGGAGGGAGGAAACCGGAGAACCCAGAGAAAACCCTCGTAGCATAGGAGAGAACAACACATCAAACAAAGCCAATTCACACATGATCCCAGTTTGATCCTGGGTTCGAACCCGTGGCACAGTGGTGAACGGCGTGCGGTAACCCATGCCACGACCTTTAGAGCTAACTTAATCCCATTTTTCCTGATCAGATTTCCTTCTCGTTGGTGGACGATTTTGGTGTCTTTTCTATCCATCAAGACTCAGGAGAATTGACAATCAAGAGACAACTGGATCGAGAAGAAAAGGATTTCTTTCAGTTACAAGTGAAGGCAAAAGATCATGGAGCCCCTTCACTTTCCTCCACCGCATTGGTAAGCTGGAACAAGTCGGTCGTCAACTCTATATTTATCACTACATTATGGCTGCATGTTTATGTGTTGTTTTTTTTTGATCAAATACTTTTGCCCATTTTGATGTCAGCGCATATCTTTATGTAAACAAGCTAAGCACAATAATTGCAGGCTCAACCGTTGTGCTCATGGCTAATCAAATTACAATTAGTCATAAAAACTAGACCTGGATAGAAATCAAATTTTTCAATTAACCTCTTTACCTTGAGAATAAGATATGTTTGAGTCGTATCCATATTCATGTGTCTTCTCATGCGCAACCGAGCGCAACTGCTAAACAAAAAAATGATACTCTAGGGATGACACGTGGTCTGTAATAATAAGGTCTAGTCTGAAGAGTATCATTGCCACGTGTCGTTCCCTTGAGAATAAGATTCTTTGTTCGAGTAGTATTCATGTGTCTTCTCATCCGCAAACGTGAAACAAAGAAATGGTACTCTAGGGAATGACACGAGGTCTGAATTGGGAAAACATTATACCCAAGCTAAAAGGGTCTATACATACATAAAATTTTTTTGACGATTCTCTTTTCATTATTTGATAATATTTGGTATACTTTGTGACAATTCAGGTGAAGATCATTGTCACAGACGTTAATGACAACACTCCAACGTTCTCTAAGCCGTCGTTCAACTTCCAAACCAGTGAAGATGCTATAAATGGCGCCATTCTCGGTTTGGTTACGGCTGTGGATAGAGATACTGGTGATAATGCTAGACTGAACTACTCGCTCACTGGTGCACGAAAAGGTATGTAAAATAGAACTTCCTCCCTACGTAAAAATCGCCTAATTTTCATACATGAATCGAGAGTTCCGCGCTACTGCTCTAACCGCATGTTAAAGAGTTCAAAAAGTAGGATAATGGGTTGTAAAAGATTCGCTATAATTTGATTGTATTTTTCTTATCAAGCACATTTTTTATTGGAAATTCAAGAGCAAGTAGCGTTAAATATACCAAATATACCAAAATATACCAAAATATACCAAAATATACCAAAATATACCAAAATATGACAAATGTTACAACCCCTGATCCCACTTTTTGACCCTCTGAGCATGCGCTTAGAGCAGTAGCGAGGCCCCTTAGTGCATGTATTAGACCTGGCGTCGAAGGCTTAAACACAAGCCTTTTCACTAGATTTTCGCTCTTCAGAAAATATAAATTAGTCTCTTTAACATAATCTTGTGCATTGTTTTATGCCAATCAATTTAAATCAAGGCATGCTTATATTTCAGATTTATTTCAAATTAATAGCCATACCGGGTGCCTTTCTTTGGCTCATTCAGCAATAGGACTAGCCAATCAGAACATATCATTGCTAGTCACGTGTCGTGACAATGGCAGAAAATCATTATCATCTGACGTCAATGTCAGTGTTTTTATCTCTACCGGAAGTAGAAAGGTTCCTAAGCTGATTCCACGTCATCTCAATGTCAGTATTTATGAGGTAAGAAACTTAGCAATCTTACGTGACGTCATTTCCTTCCTCTTGTGCAATGTTCATCAGCTGAATCACGCGTTTTCAAAAGAATTACTTCTTGCTGACAGCACAGGGTGGTCAGTATTTGAGCATCATTTGGAGCAGATCATGAGATGAAAAGACTTTTGTCAGCTGATTGAAACCCAGTAATAGCCGTTCACATAATGACGTCATTCTACTACCACTACCAAAAAGCTTTGCAAATTGTCTTTCCTATTTAAATTTGTAATTCTTCATGAGAACAGTAAGACAATTAATTGGTGGTAATTAACTGAATAAAATAAAGTGTCCAATAAAGTGGTAGTGGTAGTAAATAACGCTACAATGTATGTTTAACAAATTGACATCAGATTGGATCCGAGTAGATCCGCATACTACTTTGACAATGTGATGGCGTAATTTATTGTCAATAAGAGGACAGACACATAAAAATCTGATGTCTATTTGTTTTTTACAATAACAAAAACGATAAAAACTTCTCGTTTTTAGCGATCAAAACAACCAACGGAAAGAGCGCGCGCTCGTTGACGTCAGCTTTATCTGTCTGTCCTCTTATTGATGATAAAAAATTACCAATCAGCGCTCGAGAAATTTGTAAGTTATTGTAAAAAAAACCTATTGTACGAAAGCAAGAAAAGTGTGACCTAAAAGCAAGTAGAAAGAATTACTGAATGAATGAAAAAGAGTAAAGGAAAAAAGTTAAGAAATAAAAGAAAGCATATTATATTATATATGGTTATCAGGTGTTTCTTTTTTCCTTTGCCAAATCAACGAATGAGTTTTGCAATTTTTGACAAATCACTATATATACTTATTTCAATAAAGTTCGTCACCAAAAACCTAGAAAGCTGTGATCGCTGAGAATCATGGGAAATGTTTTATATCCAACAAGTGAAGCTTTTGACACAAACTGCAGCAGTTGAGGATGCTCAGAGGAAGTGAAACTGTAACTGGTAAAAGATCTCAAGTCCATCAATGGTTATCGAGCGGTTGAAACATGTAAAATGTATTTACTCATAATCCTTGTCGGTCTCAGCTTTGTAGCTTATATGCATGTCTGCTGTATGTTTCACAGAATGCCTCAATAGGTGACTCCATTGTCAAGTTAAATGGATCCGACACAGTAAACAGTAACACAGACTACCTACTCCTGGCAGGGAATCATGGGAAGTTTTCTCTCAACTCATCCAATGGCGTGTTGACTCTAATTGGGAGTCTGGACCGAGAGACAAAGTCATCCTACACGGTAAGATATTATCTATTGTTAATGTTACTCATCTAAGGCCTAGGGCAAACGTCGAACTTTCCATGCACCGAACTTAATTAGATCAAAGAATGCCGCCTCATTATCACATGATATCCATTGTTTTTAATGAGTTCGTTGCATGCAAAGTTCGACGTTTGCCCTAGGCCTAATATAGATTTACTCTCCAGTCCCATAAAACTGTCTGTGAGACTTTCCTTATTATTGAGAATAGAGGTGTTGCACATGACGGCAGCCATGTTAGATGGCCAGCAGGAACGAATACAATCGTTTTACACGAGAAAGGATTCAATTCCCAAGAGGAAAGGAATTTTATTGTTCTGCCATCTAACCACAGGCATCCCAAGATGTATGTTTGGACGGGTGATTGCACGTGATATTGCAAAAGCTTTATAGAAACTTGTTGACTCATGTTATAAATAAATAAATTTATGACGAAGTTTACTGACGTCATTTAGATCAGATTAGTCACACTGTGTGACTACTTTCGTCACGCAAGAAAAGTCTATCGTTTTACTTAGGCCTTGGGTAGGTCTACTTCTTATAGATCCCTGGGAATGCAGCTCTAGGTGTAGACTGATTCCATAAGTCGTAGTTTTCGATAAAAGAGCGGAAACACCGACTTATGGAATCAGTCTACTCTAATTGGAGTACATAAGAAAGCTAGTTTGTTTTGTCCTCCGAGTAGAGCTACTTTGACATTACATGCAAGGGGTCTATTAGATTTTAATCATTATTGTTTCTTGTTATATATTACTAGTTATTCGTGATGGTTCAAGATCGAGCGATGCCTATTTACTCTGACTATGGTAGTGTTTTCATCGACGTTCTGGATATCAATGATAATGAGCCAGCTTTTATTCAGGTACGTTTGGGTATTTATATTCTTAGCTTTCCAATAGTCCCCATCAAAGTTCTATACGCCATCTTGAAAGGTAACCGTGCTTGTTCACGGTGACGGGGTGAGGAATGATAGACATGTAAATATTTTTTCAAGTTGTTAAAGAGATCTCTATCATTGCAATGCCACCATCGCCCTCGCTTTCATGCACAGTCTAGGTTACCTTTCAGAGATTAAAAAACGTCCTTTTTTCACGAGGGTAGCACTTAATAGCTAGTGGCTAAGAAACCTGTGGCCCTCATTCCATGATCGAATTGGAATTTAGGAGTTGATTTTGGGGGAGGGAGGAAAACTGGAGAACCCGGTAAACCCTCGAAGCACAGGAGAGAACCAACAAACAACTTCTACTCATATACAACACCGAGCCCGGCGGGACTCGAACTCGGGTCGCATTGATGAGAGGCGAGCGCTCACACCGCTACGCCACCCGTGCTTGCCATTGCACTGGCACTGGTAAGTGTAAATGGGACTTTTGATTGCTATTTCAAAGTAGAAAAAAAAAACAATTATTACCACCTATATGCGACCAGGGCCTTACTTATTTAATTCTCTATCCAATCTTATTAATAATCTTAGAAATCATTCGTGTTGCGCGTGCCTGAAAACACAGCCAATAGTTCCAAGGTGACCCAGGTCAAAGCTACTGACCCCGATCAAGGAATTAATGGTCAAGTCTTTTACTTCCTACAAGGTATGTAAATATAATTTTTAATGGAAATATACACTTTGAATATTGAATAATCTTGGCAGCCATATTGCCTGGGTAGGACAGAAACAATAAAGTATTTTGCATGACAAGAGATTTCCCTTCCCGGTATTGGGATGTTTCAATTTTTCAATTTATTTTTGCTATACGACACACCCTTCCTAAATGATATGTATCCAACGTTATTCCTAAAATCCTTTACGAAATACTGTGAATAAGGATCAAAAACTGTGTTTTAATGAAACCATGATTTTTTCTCATGGCTCTCTTTTTCTTCACTTGCAGGCGATTCTTCTACTACATTTTTCATCGATAACAAAACAGGAGACGTGTATACAAAAACTGCGCTCGTAAGGGACAAAGCTTTAATTTACACTTCTTTTCTTTTGTAGGATGTACTGGATGCGCAATTTACTTTGGAAAATTTAATCAATCATAATCGACATAGACTAGCCCACTTGCTCCAAGTCTTTCCTCCCGCAGGAGGTTTAATGAAGAAATAGAAAACGCGCGCGCGTGCTGTGTGCAGTTATAAAGCACGCGGGGATTGGCAGAACACGAGAGAAGTGTTAGGAGAAGCACGACGCATAGCGGAGTGCTTCTAGACACTTCTCGAGTGTTCTGTCAATCCCCAAGTTATAAAGCACGCGGGGGTTTGCAGAACATGAGAGTAGTGTTAGGAGAAGCACGACGCATAGCGAAGTGCTTCTCGAAGCTTCTCGAGTGTTCTGCCAACCCCCGCGTGCTTTATAACTTGTTCTGTCAATCCCCAAGTGCTTTATGACTTCACACAGCACAGCAAGCAAGTTTTTTTTATTTCTTTTATAAAATACCAATTACGTGAATGACGAAACTGAAAGTGCGTGCGCGTGCTGTGTGCTCTCATAAAGCACGCGCTCCCAACCAATCAGATTACGGGATTTAGAGTAGTTATTTTATAATTTCTATTCGAGCTCAACAAGCAAGCAACGGAGGACTTTTGGAAATACCTTTTTAGCTTGGGCGTCATTTTTTTCTCATTTCAGACCACGCGTCATTATTCTCTTGAACATAACATCCTTTGTTTTAGCTGCATACATTTTCATTTGTCTTCTCATTAAACAAAGAAATGATGCTCTAGTGAATGGAACGTGGCCTGGAATGGGAAGCATTACGCCCAAGCTAAAGATTTCTAGTTTACAACTGGTGCTATGTTTTTCCCAAAGATATCTCAAGATGCATTGCAAATAAAGTAGAGGTCGTGACAATGCTTTTCACACCTGGTGCTATGTTTTACCCAAAGATATCTCAAGATGCATTGCAAATAAAGTAGAGGTCGTGACAATGCTTCTCACAACTGGCGCTATGTTTTCCACAAAGATATCTCAAGATGCATTGCGAATAAAGTAGAGGTCGTGACAATGCTTCTCACAGCTGGCGCTATGTTTTCCACAAAGATATCTCAAGATGCATTGCGAATAAAGCAATCGTGAAAATGCACGAGGTTACCCATTCAGTTGACCAAAACGATTGATTCGGCTGATAGTTTGCTTATCCTTCATTCATGTACGTTGTTGTGTTTTCTTTTATTAGGACTACGAAACCACTCAATCGTACAACGTGACTGTCGTAGCAGAAAACACCCTCTCATCAGTGCGTCTGCGCAGTCTTCTTACCTTTACAATCAATGTTGAAGACATCCTGGACTCTAGGCCTTCCTTTCCACGTGTTGGGCTGCAGACGAGCATAAAAGAAGATGCTCCGATTGGTTCGTTTGTGATTGACGTCAATGCCACGCTAAACGATAAGGTGATACAGTAACCCCCAAAATGCACTAGATATAAGGGAATAACCAGAGTAACCTTTGAATGATGTACGTTTTTTTAATAGATATCCAGTTTTGTATTTTATCGCCTGGTGCATAACCAGAGCAGTATCAACTCGCAACACTTTTTGGTGGAGCCGGACTCGGGAATTATCAGATCTCAAACACAACTAGACCGTGAGACAACTAGTAACTACACGGTAGGTAGGGCATAGGTCAACCATTAACATCTTATGGATACCCTGAAACCACCTCTGGGGTAATCTAAGTCAGGGCACGCCTAACTAACAGATCATATTTATTTTAAAACATTGTAAATAAATTACATTTCATATTTTATTTTTTATATCATCACTATATTGCAAATCTATATATAGACATATTTTATCTTATTCATATTCATCAAAATATTAAATTAATTTATTTTCTTAATTTATTATATTTTATTTTGTGGCAGTACCTGCAAATTAGCAAAATATCCTTTATATTGAGCTAAGTGTATTTTTGACCACGTTGAATAGAGTTATTGTTTATTGAACCCTGAAACAACCTCTGGCTGATCTAAGTCAGGGTTTGGCTAACTCATAGATCGAATCCTGAAACAACCTCTCTGGGTTTATCTAAGTCACAGAAACTTGAAACGCCAATAAGCTAAAAGAAATCGAATAAAGTAGTTAGATCAGTGGTTATTTTATGTTAGAATATTTCTGATCTCGCCTTCTGGTTCTTCTTTTACACTTATGTATATTTGTACAATTGTAAAATTTTATCTTTCTTGAAAAATTATTAGCCTCTTTAATCGTCGATTTAATTCCAGCTTGTCGTGGAGGCACGTGATCTACGAGGAACCAATGAATACAGAGCAATGACACACGTGGTGGTTGATGTGCTAGATGTTAATGATAATGATCCAGTTTTCAAGTTACAATCGTACACGTAAGTAGACACTGCACTATATTGAACGTAATTAATCTCATAATTAATCCCGATCCATCTTATCGATGCCATCAATGCATCCTTTCCATTCAATTACAATCATCTAATCATTTACCCACTCCATTCTGCGTCATTCCATCCATCCATTCATCTCTCCATTCCTCCCTATCTCCCTCTCTCCTACCCTCCCTCCCCTCCTACCCTCCCTCCCTCGCTCGCTCCCTCCCTCCCTCGCTCCCACGCTCCTTTCAATCCTCCTCCCTCTCTCCTACCCTCCCTTCTCTCCTACCCTCCCTTCTCTCCTACCCTCCCTCCTTCGCTCCCACGCTCCTTTCATTCCTCCTCCCTCTCTCCTACCCTCCCTTCTCTCCTACCCTCCCTTCTCTCCTACCCTCCCTCCTTCGCTCCCACGCTCCTTTCATTCCTCCTCCCTCTCTCCTACCCTCCCTTCTCTCCTACCCTCCCTCCTTCGCTCCCTCGCTCCTTTCATTCCTCCATATATCCCTCCCTCCATGCATTCCTCCTTACATCCATCGGTTCTATCCATCACATCCCAATCAAATCCTTCTATCAATCTATCCATCGACTCCGTCTCACTAGTATGAAACGTGCATTTTGATCTACCAAAACGAATTCGACTGAAACTTTTATTATTGTATACAGGTTTTCCCCCAAGGAAACGTCATCAGTCGGTGATGTGATTGGACAACTACAAGCACGTGACGCTGACAAAGATGAGAACGCAGTGACACTTTACGAAATTTCTGACGGAAATCAAAATGGTGTGTTTGACCATATGACTTTTATTTAAAACAAAAACAAAAACAAAAACAAAACAAAAAAAACCCGATATTCACTCTATAGACCTCATGCATGTGACGTGAAAGGAGTTCGAACTGGAGGACAAAACAAAATAATTTCAATTTCCTGAGAATTGGAAATCTATTGTTATGTCCTCCAAATTGAACTGCTTTCCGACGTTCTGCAAGGAGTCTATTAAAAATCATCAAGACAGTTATTGTGCTATGAATTAATTGTTTCTTCGAGCAAAATTAATTTAATGTTTTCCTGGTTTCAGGGTACTTTGAAATGAATTCCAACGATGGTAGAATTGTTATTGCAAAACTATTAGATTTTGAGGCACAGTCGACGTTTACACTTAAAGTAAGAGCATACGACAAGCAAAAAGCCGTTACGGCTCGACGAAAGCGAGATGGTAAGACCTTCTGCTGCTGCTTACCTCCCCCAGCCCCGTTCCCATATCCATCCCCTGCTAGTCTGCTTTCCTTCTTTCCTCACCTCCTTCCTTCTACTCTTTCCCTCATACCCTCCTCATTTTTTTCCATTTCCTTCCTTACTTTCTATTTTCCTTTGCTCTTTCCTTCATTCTTTCTTTCGTTCGTTCGTTCGTTCGTTCGTTCGTTCGTTCGTTCGTTCGTTCGTTCGTTCGTTCGTTCGTTCGTTCGTTCGTTCGTTCGTTCGTTCGTTCGTTCGTTCGTTCGTTCGTTCGTTCGTTCGTTCGTTCGTTTGTTCGCTCGTTCGTTCGTTCGTTCGTTCGTTCTTTCGTTCGTTTGTGCGTTAATTCGTCAGTTCGTTCGTTCGTTCGTTCGTTCGTTCTTTCGTTCGTTCGTTCGTTCGTTCTTTCGTTCGTTTGTGCGTCAATTCGTCAGTTCGTTCGTTCGTTCGTTCGTTCGTTCGTTCGTTCGTTCGTTCGTTCGTTCGTTCGTTCGTTCGTTCGTCCGTCCGTCCCTCCCTCCCTCCCTCCCTCCCTCCCTCCCTCCCTCCCTCCCTCCATCCCTCTTTTCTTCCTTTATTTCTTTCCTTCTCTCCTCCTATCCTTATCCTTTTTTTATTTATTCCATCCTCCTTAATTCCTCCTCTGTTTTCTCAATTTGTTTCTTTCTGAAACATTTCCTCATGACCTCATGCGAAGATCATCTCATTGCATTTTTTTAGTGTCATCACCAAGTTATTCCGAAGCAACAGTAACAGTCAAGGTACAAGACGAGAACGATAATCCACCAGTCTTTACTCAGCAAGTCTATCTCGGAAGTGAGTACAGACTGACCCCCCTTTTGACGTCGGACCATTATTATTCCTTTTAAGTGTCAGTAGCTCAGCAGAACTCCTGACCAGCCTGAAGAATTTATAATATTAATAATGACTTCATTGGATATACAGAATGATTGGGAATCCAATAGTCTACTTTTTGGTGTTCCGTCCAAAACAAATAATACCTTATTTTTCCTGTTTGAAGTTCATCACATTGTTTTCTTATTATGATAGGTTTTTATCCTGAAACTTCAGAAAGTGCAGTTCTGGTGACAGTGAAGGTGAGATCAATTTGAACATTTTATTGACTCACACACACATAAATATATACAAGTATTCACAGGAGTAATATTAATGAGTAATGAAAAGAAAGTTGAAACTAAATTAATCATAAGAGAAAGAGCTAATTATGGTGTGTGTGGTTGTCGAAGTAGTTAAAACTTTCGAGTCGACAACCACCCATTGTAAGGTTAACTTTTTATGACCAAGAATATAGCTAACTATTTACACAAGATGGAGATCTTAAGCTTTAAACTAAATTGCTTTGAACAATAAATATAGATATAAGTATAATGGGATACATATGTTAATAACAACAACAACAAAAAAAAAAAAAAGAGAGAAAACAGAGAAGGAAAAAGGCGTCTTGTAGTCGTAAACCACCTTTTTCATGGTTGATCTTTTTGCCAGGTTTTTGTGTTCATATTTCTCTTTAAAAAATATCTATCTAAAGAATTTGATACCATCTTTTTTAATTTTTTGGAAGCAATTGATTGCCCTTTGCCTTCGGCAACGGCTAAAAATTGCTTGCTCTCCACTAACAAATGACGTTATTTTGCTCGACCTCGTCCAATAATAGAGCCCTGGCTTGTGACGTCAAAGGAGCTCAATTTGGAGGACTAAACAAAAGAATGTTAATCTATTGAGAATTAGAAACCTATTATGTCCTCCAAATTGAACTGTATTCCAAATAGCTGCAAGGAGTCCATTGCTTATTTTTCGTAACTTTGTTTATTTACGACTCTAAAAGGCAATCGATAATGACTCGGGAAGTAACAGCATCGTACGATACTACACCACAAACGAATCTCGCCCGGGAGTATTGTCGCTGAACTCTTTGACAGGTCACGTGATTCATAACAAGTCAGTCTTGAATGACACAACTACAAGTTATTCTATCCATGTGTCTGCAAGAGATAACAATGGCATGTCTCCATACAACACTGCTAGTAATCCCGTCATGGTTATGGTGAGTCTAGTGATATCGTAAGTAGAGATCTTAAGCATCTGGTTTACCGCTAACTGCTAACCCGCGCTAACCGCTGGAGATCAGTTCCAGAAACACGCCCGCAAACACTCAGGATAAATAAAATTCAATATGGCGGCTCTTCCAGCAACAACTTCGTTAAAGCTGATGTTACACGGGACGACTCGCAACGACGATTTTTCGCGATACGCCGTTGCGCAAAAAATTGATGCCGTATAACATGCCATCTACAACGATTTTCGGATTCGGCAACACGTTGCAAGTTTTTGATTCAGCTTCAAAAACTCGCAACGCTGAATGGCAAATTTTATGCCAGTTGATTCGAGTACCAGCTTCAACAACGATTTTTCGCGCAACGCATACCCAAAATGCAGTTCAATACTCTCATAGAAGCGAGGCGATGTCAACAATCAAGATGGTGGCTTTAAAAAAGCTAACAATCGTGCCGCGTAACATGTTGATTACGAACGAACGTTGCGTGAAAAGTTGACTCTTGTAACATGTATTAAAAATCGACAATTTGTATCGGGAAAAATCGTCGTTGCGAAATGTCCCGTGTAACATCAGCTTAAGACGCCATGCTGAATATCTAAAGTTTGAAGAAAAAACGGCGCCTGACGTCGAACTGCAGTTTGAGGTTTGAGGTACTTGGCGAGAACGTCGTGTTAAAGGTCTCTGTTATCTTCACAGTTATCATTACACTGGTTGTCATTTGTTATTTGTTTTAATCATAAATCACTGATCAGTATGGTTAACATAAATTAATTTTCATCATCATCGGTTAATTATCACTATGGCTACCCACGTGAACTCATTTTCACCATGGTTACCATCAGCCAATTATCACTATGGTTACCTTCATTAACTCATCATCACCATAGTAACCATTACTAGAGGTTATCATCAGTATGGTTGTCATGAATTCGCCATCATCACCATAGTAACAATAAACTCGTCATCACTATGGTTACAATAATTAACTGTCATCATCCTATGGCTACCATTACCTTATCAAATCCATTACAATCACCAATGTCAGTTATAGATTAATTTTTAAATAATATTCAGTTGTTTGGCATCGTCTGTTTATTTCGTGGCGTGTTTAGCATGTCTTCTTACTTTAACAGGTGTTCTATTTGACTTCAAACAACGCTGTCACTCTGGCGATTGGAGTCCCATTATCCTTCGTTCAAGCCAATCGTCAGCAACTGGAAGAGTAAGTAGGGTCACTTAATTGGTTTCTTTTCATAAAGGATAGGATGAGAATCACTTTTTTGCTCAAAAATACGAATATAAATAACAAAACGTTTTTTTCCCACCGAAATTTGATTGAGAATTTTTCTAATTTTCAAATGCCAGCCCCTCCCCCTCCCCCTCCCCCTTTTTCAATATGCTGCGCGGTCCCTGCTTCTACAAAGTTTTGAAGTTTTGTAATTGTGAGTATTTTAGCATTATTACAAACGGGAAATTTGAAAACCATAATTTCTATAGCCCCTGGCTCCTCCTTTCCTGACTTACACTTTGAAGAAAAATATAATATTTTTTATGTGTGTTTCTACAGTCTACTCAGAAACGTAACAGGACAAAGAGTTATCCTGAAAAGTTTGACACAGTCTGCAGATGACCCATTGTAAGTACTGTAACAATGTAATGGTAATATGTTTAAAGTAGTATGGACGTAATGTAACTGGACGAGGCTTGACGTGACGTGACTTGAATTACCATGAAGTGACGTGACTGTAAAGTGAAGTGACGTGACGTGACGTGACATACCTTAGCTGTGACATCACAGAACCGTGCCCAGGACCAAATCTTCTTCTGATTAAATGAACAATCTAGTACCCTTTGGTTCAAGGGTATATTCTTTTATTGAAAAAATCATATACCTAAATACAAAAGGGGTCTGCTAACAAAAATCATTCTATCCACCATCCTCACATTACTTCTAAGTGACGTATAGGTTGTGACCAGGGCCTTCTTTTGTACGCATTACTGTGTCTATAATTAGCCATTCCGTGGTTGAGAAAAAAATGGGTCGGACTGGCATTGCAGTGCATTGTGGGCCTGTTTAAGGGAACATATTTTCTAAGAAAGTTTGGCAATTCGACCCAGTTTTTTTCTAAACCACGGAATGCCTAATACGATTATTCAAAACATGCATCTTGAATGTGTTAGCGCACGCAGTTATTTGTACACGTTTTTTGCTGTTGATGATTTATGCATTTGTAACCCTGATGATGGACGATTGGCCCGAAAGCTTGGTAACGAAAATAAGTAATTTTGTTTGAAGAAACGTTTATTTTATGCATCATGAATGATGATAAGTCCATCGCAGTGAAGTTTTCATTGTTGTTGTTTCAGACAAACCATCGCAATAGTTCATCTCGTCAACAGCAGCTCTATGACAGTCCTCAACAAGGATCAAGCAACCAAGTATGATTTAATATATGCGACAGGGAAATTTAGTAAAAGACAAAGGATTTCTTTGTCTTCTAAATTTCCCTCATGTTCTATGCATGCGGGAAATTCGGGTTTGTAAAGCCCTCGGAAGACAAAAGAATCCGAGGTGATCATGGTATTACTCAGAATATAATATGAGTATTAGGCCCTGGGGGAGGGGGGGGAGGGAACTGGAGCTCCTCTCCCCCTCTTTGCCTCTCCCTCCTAGCTAAGAGAGCCTGATACTCAGGTTACTCAAATTATCTTCCCAGCATTCAACTATCGTTACAATTGATATCCTCAGAACCATCACTTGCTATCCGTAAAAGCGAGCGTCTGCAATAGCGAGAATTAGCGGAATTGAGGAAGGGACTGGGCCCGAGTAAAAAAAGATTAAGAAATGATCCCTATCACAATAGAGATCATACTAATACTAGTACTATTAACGAATATAAGCATGTTTGAACGAATACCTACTGAGTAACAAGCTTTTAAAAGTCGCAAAAATCATAGATAATGTTTGAGGCTTGAGGACATAAAACATCCCCATAAACCATACATTCTCTCTCATTTTTACGATTTGTTTAGGCCTGCTAATCGGCGATCGGTAGTTGGCCCAAACATCCCAAAAATCGATAAACCTAATAACTTTAGTGTGATCTTTCATATAATCGGGTTTATTTTTTGAACAGATTAATATTTCTACAATTGTTCCCAGTCCCTTCCTCAATTCTGGAAAGGTTTATATCAATTTAGTATCTCTTGTAAGGTATTTTTGTTCCTGTCTGCAATATAACGAGGTGTCTGTAATATAGTGTCTGAGTTGACTGTACTCGTAAGAAAAATAACGGCTGACTTTCTGTAATCTTTCTATATTCTTTGATTGCACGTTACGTCATCGCGGCCATGTTGATGCCATTTAACAAACGATTTCTCATTAGCATTCATTATTAACGGCACCACAATGGCCGCCAAGTCTTTGTCTTTACTCCCTTGGGAATGCTTGCAACCCATCAATAGTAATATATTCTCACAGAAGCCATTATCACGTCGCAGTATGATTAAGTTATGGGGCGAGATCCGCGACGATGATGAGGCAAACAGCGAGAATAGGGAAAACGAGAACACCACCGCCACCAGGCTTAGTTGTGGGTGGATGGAGAAATTTTTTTTTTCCGAAGCTCCAAACGACGTTATGCAATGAGCCATGTGTGTTGACTTAATTTATACTGCTTGGTGATAATTTATTCAGTGAGAATAGTTAGTTAGTTGTATGTGCATGTATCCATTTTAGTCGCTTTTTAATTGTAACACCATATAGACCCCAGTACGTCGGAATGCAGCTCAATTTGGAGGACATAACAATAAGTTCCAATTTTTATGACATTACATTTCTTTTGTTTTGTTCTTCAAACTGAGTTGCTTTGACGTCACATGTATGGGGTCTATTCCTTGATAATACATCTAAGATACTAGTCTCCTTTTAAACGTTGCGTGACGACCCTAAGAACGGCTGCAAAGGAGGCTACTAAGATACAAAAGCTCTGGAAAAAAAAAAAATATGTAGATGAAACAACGACTACATAAACAGAAACCTTAAGTTTGATCATAACTAAGAGACTAAGCGAGAGAAAAAATTACTATGAATAAATACACCTTAAATCAGAAACATCGTTTTAAAATGACAAAATGGTTTCTAGAGTCGCAGGATTAGAAGATAGAGAGATTTTACCTTAATTTTTTTTTTTTTTTTTCTTTTTTTTCAGGATTCTAACTGACAAATCCGGAGAACTCGAAACACGATATCCTGAATGGAAAATCAGAGTGATTACGGTTGATTCTCCTAATACTTCAGCAAAGCGCAAGACTGGGTACTTTAGCTTCTATATGGCAGCCATCATGTTGTTTGCCGTTCTGATTGGAATTGTGGGATTGATTGGGCTCATTGTTATATTCAGATATAAACAACGGTAAGTAATGAAGCCATGAAGAATAAACTAATGAGTTAACAAACAAAGGAATTAATGAACGAGGTAACGAACAAAGGAAAGAACTATTGGATGGATGGAAGGATGGATGGAGGGACGGACGGAAAAACGGATGGATGGATAGATGGATGGATAAATAAGCACCTAAATTTAAAGAGATTTTAGCAAAGAATTGTGAACGAAGGAACAAACGAACGAACGAATGAACGGAACGAATCAATGGATCAATGAACAAACGAACGATTAAATGAATCAAATGAGCACACCTTGATTAAAAACGTTTTAGACAAGAAGTCTAAATATGTTTAACACGAATTACGATTTATTTTTATTTTTATTTTTTTGTAATTCAGCAGAAATTAAATATTTTCTAAAATAATTTCATAAATATAAAAAAAAATCATTGGCGTCATGACTGTAAATTGGATATTGGTGATGCATTGACTCAAATGAAAAATTTCACGCGTTTTTATCAAAACGGAGTAATTTCCCGAGCCCTCCTATAGTGATTTTACTTGGCCCGTTAAACGAAGTCGTATCATTAGTGGGTAATAGTCAAAAGAAAACAATGTTGTTGGTGTCTACTTCTATGTATTAAGTCGACTGTATTCTCACTGGCCAATTAAAATCACTCTAGCTAAAGTAAACACAAATCACCATGGCAACAGTGAAATTTCACCTCAAATTTGGAAGTAATTTGTCCTTCATGGTAATACGTGTAAGACTTTCTTTTTTTCTTATCCGCTTTACAAGACGAGTAATCGAGTATTACGCGTTGCTTTCGTATTGTACGTTTTCATTTCCGATTGTTTAATTTAACTGTACTTGTCACACCTAGCCTGTCGAGTGATCGCCCGAAAGCACGGGCAACAAATATTAATTTCTACGAAAATTTATCTTATTACCAGCAAAACTATAAATTAGAAAAAATGATAAAACTTTACTGATCATTAGTCCGCTTCGGACGATCGTCCATCATCAGGGATTCGGCTGAAATGAAAACAAAAAAAATTTTTTTTAGCAAAATAACTATTTTAAAATATTTGTTGTATTGTTAAAAAACTGAGCGTAGAAGAAAGGACGTACAATTATCTTCGAAACCAATGTACAACGAAATTCTGAAGGGTTTTAGTAATTTGTTATAATTTTTTTTAAATAAAAAATAAATAAAAAAAAGTAATTTGTTATAATGATTCCAAAACAATTACGATGGTTAAAAGTTTTTACTTTGTTTGTATTTCGTTACTTGCTCTACCTTCGTCTTTCAACATCTGTCTTCCTTAAAATTAAAATAGCAATCTCATTTAAGTAAAGTCATTCAAGCAGCTTTCTCTTTTCCCTCGCCTTCGTAGCATGACGTCTATTCGCATAAATTTTATTCTGAAATTATTTTCCATCATATTAAGAATGATACAAGATTTTATGTTGATGCAGCTTGAGAATTACTTACAAGATATATTTAACATCCACGGTATTAAAATTCTCGTGGAAAAAAAAAAGTATTCTTTAAGTTCGATTCAGAGGGTCTTGTTTGTTGAAAGCTAAAATTAGTTAGGCACCGAAAAGCGACATCTGCCACAAGTGACCAATCACAAGTGCAGCTTGAGGCTTAATTTCCTTATTCATTTAAACCAACAAAAAAGAAGAAAATGAATAGAGGCATTTCAATTCGAAGCTAATCTTCCGTAAAGCAAACAGAATATTCCCTTTGTCATGTTTTCGAACCCCTGAGCTCGGTGTTGGACGAATTGGGCCACGGAAAAAGTCATGAATACCTTGTTGAACGAAACCTTATTTCAAGAGAATCAGCAACAATGTTATTACCTGGACATTTTACCTTCCATAGTTCGAAGTAATAGCATCTATTTTTTGGAAGTATTTCTCTGTTTTGTAATGGTATTTCATCGATCATCGCTGTCTCTGCAAATTTGATAATCATCATCGTTATCTGTAAAAATCCTGCTCTTCACAGCAATTCAAATTTTCTTCTCTGTTGCTTGGCTTTTCCTGATGCGTTAGTGGGATTCGTGGTTCAACCGAGTTACATTGCATCGAAAATAGGAGAATTATTGAACATTTTCTCATTACAGTGTGAAGCAAGAATGTTAATGGAAAGTACTGGTCTCATCAGCGCCGGTGCCTCATTATGTACCCTGGCTGCAATCAGCCTAGACATGTTTCTTGCTCTCTATCTCCATTTACGATACAAGGACTTGGTTACTAAACGTCGGTTGCTAGCTTTAGTTATTTTAGCATGGATTGTGGTATCAGTTGCAGCACTTTTAAGACTATGGCTTGATAATACGATAATAGGAATTGCTGTCGTTTTAGGCCTTACGTTCAACTTGATAATAATTATAGTTTCCTATAATAAGATCCTTAAAGTCGTTCGTCGTCATTCAAAACAGATATATGACACTAGGCAGACATCTACTCTTTCAACCAATAAACGCGGTAGAGAGGTTCTAAAACATAAAAAGTTTGTCTACACGATGATGTACGTCGTTGCTATCGTTATGTTGTCTTACATTCCTTTGGGAGGCGTCGTTTTCGTTTATATTTACAAGGGGAATTACAGGAATTTACAATTAGCTTTTGATATTACAGTCTCTTTAACATTATTAACTTCAAGTATCAACCCCGTTTATTACTACTTCAGAATAACTGAAATAAGAAAAGCTGTTTTGAAAACACTAAAAAAGACACGCGTTGAAAATGCAAGTTTAGGTAACATTTCAAGAAGAGGTACTAATTGGGTTCAAAGCGAAATACGCCAAACAACAAACGTATAAAGTAAAACTTTAACGACTATGAGTCTTGTAAAATATTTAAGAACTTTTGTATAAATAAAGTATGGTTTTGATATCTTTTTTAGCCGAAGAATTGATTGTAAAAGACAATTCCAGAATTCGCTTGGATGACCAAGAAACAATGGTTTGAAGTCAAGACTGAACTTGATTCTTAGTTAATTTATCAAGTTCAACCGCGACTTGAAACTGTCGTTTCGTGAATGGAATTCGGAAAGGTCGATTTTTAGCGAATGCTGCATCCTGGTTCTCAAGCTCGTTTATACATTAAACAAATCGATATCAAGTTTTTTATGTATTTTATGGACGATAAATTGCGTCGTCAAATTTTCAAAGTAGTGTGGATCTACGAGGCGAACCGATCTTAGTGATCACAACAGCCAACGAAAAGAGCGCGCGCTCGTTAACGTCAGCTTATTTGCCTGTTTGATAAAGACTAGTCAATCAGCGCGCGAGAAATTTCTAAGTCATTGTAAAATAATCAATAGAAACTTATTCTAAAGAGCTTTTGTCAATTTCTCCGTTCTATATTAATATTAATTAATTATCTAATAGTATTAATTATTAATTAGCATTAATCATATATTAATATTAATTAATTATATATTAGTATTAATTATTAATTAATATTAATACTTAATTAGTAATAATTAGTTATTAGAAATTATTATTATTTTGTCAGTTAGTGCCAAAACAACATGCATTTGTGGAAAAAGCTGTTTTGTTTCTGAAAATAAATAAAGGGAGGGTATACGCGTATTTGTTGCTTTGTTACATCTTTTTTCTCTTTTTATTTCAGAGAGAAAAAGTATCATGATCCAGATACTCAAGGGATTCCCATGAATGGGACAGAGACCGATTTGTAGTAAGTGAAAAACGTTTCCACACGAGTATTGCTGTTATTATCGCCTTACTGCAGCCCAACACTAGAGAAAAGCGTTTGCGCTTGCGTGCATTTCAGCACATTTTCTAATTTTTGGCATTTTACGACGTACAATTTATCATGCATGTTTCAATGTCAAATTTACAAATGCTTTGACTAATTTGCATACGGATTTAGAGCATGCGTAGACGTTTTTCACCCGTGTCCTGCAGCCCTGCACCTGCATTGAGTACTAAAGTAATGCCGTCATAAAACGTAATTTGCGTTTTATCATAATTTATGTTCATTATGCAATCGAGAAAAAAAAGACTTTTACTCACCAACTTTAAATGTCAGCTGAGATATAGCCATTTACTGTCGTTCTACTCTAACCGTCAGCACTCGAGTATATTTATTTTATTTTTGTATTTGTGTAAATATACTTTCATTTTTTCTTTCTCTTTCATCATTTCATCTCCTGGAATAGCTTTTATTGACTTTCGATACATGTAACTCGAATTATAGTCTTCGATTTGTTATCTGTTTGGTTGACAAACTCGAGTGTTAGAGTAGAACGACAGTAAGTATATAACTTCCCCATACAAAACACTTTATTTTTGATTCTGTTGAAATATTGTTACAGCCCCCCCCCCCCCCCCCCCCCAATGGTGACGTCACATTGAGTTCTCTGATTTACTCTTATCCTTACATTTGATAACAGGCACTAAAGAAATATACCTCTTTACCCTTTGGGCGTAATGTTTTCCCATTTCGGTTCACGTGTCATTCTCTGGAGAATAAGATTCATTCATGCACAATTGTTAAACAAAGAAAGGATACTCTAGGGAATGACACGTGATCTAGGAAATGAGAAAGCAATCCAGCTGGGCGGTGAACTCGACGAGCAAAGCATGAGGGGACAAAATGACTGGCCCTAAGCATTTTTGAAGCTTGACAAGACAGTAAAGTGAAACTGTTTTCATTATTCCTTTGCATATTTCTGCTTCGCGTAGCCACGTATATTTAGCAATTATTCGCCCAAGGCGAAGTGAATATCGAGGAATATTTACCGAGACCCGAGTCTTCGAACGGCGATTTAAATATTCTCCATATTCACTGAGCCTGAGGCGAATAATTGTTTTAGCATATACCAACTTTTGTACAGAGTAACTTATTTTTATATACAATAATTCAATAAAAACAAAAAAACAGAAACATTTTTGCAGGACAAATTCACGCAAAACTTTTAGCAAATTTTTTAGGCCATACTTCGTTGTCTTTTTAGTATTGATAGGAATGGCATTTACTTTCATTTTTTCAATTTCCTCGGAAATTGTAGCAAAACGATTGCCGGCAGATGCCATTTTGTTGCCGACTCAATATTCCGAGATTCAGAGGTGAATATCGTACAATATTCACCTCCAATTAACCAATGAGCACGCGCGTTCTTAGGAAGTACACAAGTTAGTATATGCTAATATATTTTAGTCAAAAGAAAACAAAAAATTACCAAAAGTTTGAATACTTTAGCTTGTGAATGATGGCTGGAAGCAAAAAAGCTAAACGCGGTACTGCGATTGACTAAAACAAAATTCACCGCTCAGCTGGTTATATTTAAGCTAAAAATTTCTATTGGAAAATAATTTTACTCAATTTATGTCGCATAATTTTTAAGTCCCCCGGTATTATAACTTAAGGGGGAAAATAAGTAATTGAAGACCTCACGAACAGTTCTTCCCTATCCGGACCTCCTGGCCGCTAAATAACATACATGATTTTTCAGTTCCATTGACATCACAAGAATAGGCGCCTACATTGAGTCGCGTGCCGATCACGTGTAAGTATACATTGTAGTAGAATTAGTAGGGTCACAGTACGACAGTGAAGAAATTAATGCTCAGCCAATGACATTCCAGTTTGCACGGCATATAACATCCGCACTGTTAGTTTGTAACAGTCAAGAAACTAGAGAAAAACGTTTGCGCGTTGGTGCATTTTAGCGGCGTTTTCTAAGAATTTTGAAGAGTTTGAGTGAGAAAATAAATGTTAGTTTTCTCCAAGTATATATAAAAAAAAAGAAAGAAATCGAAAGTATATTTTGTCAGACCAAGATAGACCAAATTCAAAACTCGCACCGATGTGAGGCTTAAGTTGTGACCAAAGGAATCTGGCGTGACTCGAAGATTACTTCGAGTCACGCCAGATCCCTTTGTTCACAACTTAAGCCTCACATCGGTGCGAGTTTTGAATTTGGTCTATACTGTATTAACAAAAACAATATGAAAAAATTAGCCTTAAGTTTCAAGCATGGACACTACGTTTGGCATATTGTGAAGTCCAATTTATCAAGCATGTTTGTAAGTCAAATTTATGTGTTTCAATTTTTAAATTTGCATAGGAATTCAGAGCATGCGCAGACGTTTTTAACTCCTGTCAACAGACGTGAGATGATTATCGTTTCCCCTTCATCTGGCTGTATTCCTATTTCTCCCGCTACTTCGTATCATTAATCTTTTCTTTTCTATTCAAAAATAACCGCCATGATTATAGTCTATTTGCACGTTTCTCCCGTTTATTAACTTTTTAAAGTGTAATAATTTATTTATAAAACTTTCAGAGGAAAAGCTAAATACAATGATGGGGTGCAAGATGACAGGTCAAATCATCGAAATTCCACCAATGAGGTAAATAATAGTAAATCACGTTTACATAAAGAGGTAAAAGTGAAATGTCCAAAAATTTGCAGCCAGGGTTTATGTTAATTTTAATTAGATTAGCTGAATTATTTTTTAAGAAAAATAAAGAAAAGAAAATCTAAATTAGATAAAAATTAGAGATAAATAAAAATAGTAAATAAATAAATAAAGTTTTTGACTTTTTAGTTGTTTTTTTTTTAGAACGTTGCTTTCATGCGAGAGGATTTTCTTTAACAAAACTGGAAGAACAACATTTTGTGATGGAAATAGTTTTTGACGATTGCTAACTCAAAAATTAGGAATGACTCAAAAACAATTGGGAATCTTATGTCAAGGAAATAATGACAGGCTTATTTATTTATTAATTATAAAAACAATAATAATAATAACAACAACAATAACAAACCACGGAGCTAGGGACCTCTCCCCCACCCCCCTCCCCCCACTTCGATTCTCCTGATTCTCTCGGCAAATTAATTGCGTAAATAAGATATAAAGAAATTCAATGAGCCACAGCTCAAAACGCTAGAAATCGCAATTATTTGGGTCTCAATTATTTACAATGTAAATTTAATAATTACATTTCTTTCTTTCAAGGAGACTGATGGTCCAGTGCAAGAAAACCCAAGGAATGATGCTCTTACGTCCCTGCCTCCTGTGGAAGAGCCGACCGTCTCTGCACGTGAAATCCGTGGATCGTCGAAGATAGATAAAACTACAGAACGTCAGAGCTCTTCTCAAGGTAGTCCAGACAACACATTGGATGATAATCAATCAAATTCATTGGAAGAATCAAAAGCTGAATTCTTTGAGGAAAATGACTTTCTAAACAAAGCTTACGATGAAAGTGAAGATGGGTCACCTAGCGACCAACACAGCCAAGCCGAGACTCGCAATGTAGTTCCTAGTATAACATTTGTGCAAAGAAATCCATTTATGAAAAGAAACCCAAGAGGATATTCGCCGGATGCGATAAACAGAGAAGAAAACCTGATGGCTGTAGGACGTGGATTGAATGGAAGGTCACCTAGGAGATCCGACAGCTACTCTCCTGCAGACTACCAAACCAAGAATAATACAATGCTTTTGAAGAATGGACAAACAAGTGGTGTGAACTTCCCCGAGAGAAGAAGGTTTAGTATATCAGGTGTTTACGATATCCAGAAAAGATGGAAACAGCAAAAGAAGAAGAAGAGAAGGCGTTCGCGTTCCCCGCATGTTCACTTCGACTTAGAGGACAATAAACACCCCGATGAGCTTGAGTGGGAAAGACAAGTGTCCGTTGGAGCCAGAAACATGCCAACTGGCGCTCTGGGTCTTGATGACGAAGACTGGAGCGATGCTGAAAAACCCTTAGATTTTTCCACATTCGGGAGATCGAAAAACGAAAGCAAGACTGATGATTCGCCTGATTCGAGTATTAGTGGTGGCGATGATTGTGAAGTGTGGAATCTTGAATCTGCTTACCCGCCGTCTGATGACGAAAAAAACGACGACTTACGTCATCAACCCTGACCTGAAAAAACTAAACGAAGTACCTCTTGTAACTCAACGGTAAATTTACTTTGCTGATGGACAAACTTTTTCTAGATAGCCTTCTAAAGGGCCCCAAGGGCTTTAATCCTATTTTTTTCCCCATTACGATTGGACTCAGTATGCGATGAAGAATATGCGTTCAAGAGGAAATATCTCTGCCAGTAAAGCAAGAGTTGGATTGGATAGTCTTTTATGGAGCCCCATGGCACGTCAGTCTTTTACAGGGCCTCAACTAGGGCATTTACAGTAAAAGCTTAGTTCATTAAGATTTCCCTTAGTATGCGATGTGGAATAGGCGTTCAAGATGAAAGCTAGTGACAGTAGTAGTTGGATTGGTTAGTTTTTTACATGGCCTCTTTTACTGGCCGCTTTAACTGTAAAAGTTTAGTTCATATATAAAGATTGGCCTAAGTATGCGATGTAATGTTTTAAAAACGAGCAGGAGTGTTCTATCGGATATAAAACACGAGGCGTAGCCGATAAAACACGATCTGCGTGTTTATTAAACGGCTTAAAAAGCTCATGATGTAAGTTCTCATATTGTACCGAATTCTTTACGAAATGAACCAAGTTTGATAGAGAAAATCCAAGTTAATGTTTATGCAAATGAAGACGAATATATATCATTAATGAGTTTTTTAAGAAAAATAGGTGTTCAAGAAAAAAAAGATCTGTTAGAAAAGTAAGAGAAGAGTATAGTTGGTTTTGATAGTCTTTTACAAGGCCTTAACGGCTCTAAAAGTTTCGTTCATTACGATTTGCTTTAGTATGCATTGTACAATTTAGTTGTTTGCTTAGATGAAAGAGCTCTGCCTGTAAAGAGTTTGGTAGATCGATTATTCCCCCGCTGCCTCACACAATTGTTTATACTTCTCGTAGCCTTAATATTTTCGTTTAAGATACTATTATCTCAGAGTGGGTGAAGTGAACAATTATCTTTCACCGATAGCGGGTGAACTTCAACTGCAGGGACCACCGATATTACTCGTTCCGACACTGAGAAGGAGAAATGGATCGAGTTGGCATTGTGGTGCATTGTGGGGTCGTTTTAGGGCACGAAATCGATGCCATCTTGGAAATATGTACCCTAAAACAGCCCACAATGCACCACAATGCCAAATTGACCCAGTTTTTTCCTCAACCTCGGAACGGCTTACAGTGTTCACACTTATAGCGCTCGGTGGTTGGTGCCTGAATACAAGGTCCCAAACTTGTACTCGGGCACAGTACTCGTCCCTGAATCTTGATGTGATTGCTTAAAAATAGCTGTGCTAGCATAAGTGCCCAGCAAGGATTGCACTCTCGAGCACTGTGTTCAGGAACCAGGTATTAACAAGCCTTGTACTCGAGCACAGTACCCATCCCTGTTGAGGTTTTGGCGTGGTTTCTTCAAAATTATCTGTGTTCACATTAGAGCACAGCAAGGATAGCATTCACTCAAGCAAACACGCACTACGACTGTGACTTTCTCACGACTTAATACAATGGAAGAAGTACAATTATTTTGAATCTTAACTGACACCATCAAAAAATAATTAAAGAATATAAAAAAAGTCGTTTTTTAACCTTATTTTCTTTATTGCTATGTAATGCCATTTTGTTGTACGACGTCATGCCACGATTGTGACTTTTTCGCAAATATTATTGTCGTATTTCTTCTTCTTCTTCTTCTTTTGGGGATTTGCTTTCCCTGCTACCATAGTCTCCCTCGGCAATTCTTGGCAGAGAAAATGGGAGAGAATCGCCCACGAGGGACACTTCTAGCAGGAAACGGATTCTTGGCCTTCACCGAATTTTCATCGAAAATTTTCCCGATACGTATATACAACAAACCTTCCACACAGACCGAAAGAACAACTAAAACTGCTTATCTCAGCCAAAATTCTAGCTAAAAGAAGTTTTAGATACGGAGATACGAGCTATTCGATTATACTTATAATTTATTTGAAATGTATGGGTGCGCCATCTTTGTGTCCTAATGAGGGGCGCAAAGATGGCGGCCAAATCACGAAGGTTGAAAATCATGTTTTTATTGCTCCCACTTCAATATTTTCATAACAATAATCATCACAATATAGTCATACAATCATCTACCTAGTTAAAAACGTAATATTCTATCGAATTTCCCTATTAATGATGCTTTTAAAAAGGGGGGACATAATAGCTCGACAGAGTTTCATGAACTGTTGTTATTGTTATTTTGTCATCTTCTTTTGAGTTATTCCATGACATCGCAATTATTTTGTAGTGTTGTTTTTAGTTACTACGGGAGCACTGGCTTATGCATGTACCTATTGAGTGTTCTGCCAATCCCCAATTGCTTTATAACCAGTGCACACAGCATAGTTTTTTAATTAAGTACAAGTATATCAAAAGTATATAAAAAATTATGGGATATCATCCCTGATATTTTTTTCTAGTTTTCTATCACTAGGGCTTTCCGAAAAAAGTATCAGGGAGGATATCCCATAATTGTATATATATTTTTTTATATACTGTATATTCTTGTATATATATATATAAAGGGTCAAAGTTTATGCAAACTGTAGTATATATCGTACAATATTGACCTCCAATTAACCAATGAGCGCGCGCGTTCTTAGGAAGTACACAAGTTGGTATATGCTAAATAAATATATATATTGAATTAAGTAAATGACATCTCTGAACTACTTTTATATGTCATTCACTGATGAATATATATGATACTGAAATTTTTCATCTACTTTACTGACGGCTTAACTTAATTCAGAAATGTGCTGAGAAAAAATCAAAAGCAGCAAAAAATAAAAAATACACAAGACGGAAACAAGTTGGAAAAAAAAAAAAAAAAAAAAAAAAAAAAGCGAAATGATAAGTTTAATTTAACCAGAAACGATTTAAGCGATCACTTACGATCACTTGCCTGCGAGCTACACGGGTCTTGATTTACCAGTTCTCTTCAAACGCATCAATAATTCAATAAATTGAAAAAGTGACCTCTAAATTTATTATTCCGAGACCAAAACATTAAAACTGAGTGACAAACTTGTTTAAGTGACTTTATATGTTGTTTTAATATAGTATTTACTTTCATAAATTGAATATAAAAATCTTATAATCTCGCAAGGAGCTCTAAATACAGGTTTGGTTTCTTCAAGAGTGGTAAACCTACCTGTTCTGTGCCAAGTTTATTCGCTTCAAGGATCATTTGCTCCTTGCTTAAATTACATCACTATATCTGTGATCTTTGTTGGTTTAACGAGAGAAAAAGCGACATAGGTTCTCTGTTTTGACTGTAAAAATAATATCGACAAAATGACTGAAACTATAATGCTCTTACATGTAAAACGTCAAATTTAAGTGACAAGACATTTGAAATTACACTTTACATTCATTCAAAAACCCAAAGGCTTAAAAACTTTAAAGATTAGCTGAAGAGCAAAAAGTAGACGTTGAAAAAAAAAAATGCTTTGGTATAAAGGTTATTTATGTGTCGTTTTTATTTATGTCTTGATTGAAACACTTGATGGACGCCACATCAAAAAATGGACCGCGAAAAATAAAGGTAAGATCATTTGTGACATATTTTATATAATATGATTTATAAAATCAACAGGCTATTTCATTTCTCTGTTTGCAAATTAACTATTGAGGTTTTAGTCCATGTTTATTACTGTTTGTTATATTAACCAAAAATACTTAGTTCTAAGACAATTTGGCGGGGGGAGGATATTGCATGATAACTATAAAGTGTGAATTTGATGTTGCGCCGTACAGACGTTTGTATACACCTATTTCAATGAACGATGTCATCGTCAAAGGCGATAGGCTATAGGTTATAGGCGAGATTCGTTATTCCAGGATCCAAGAATAGCTGGAATGACTTGTGTTTCTGCTTCTTATTCTCGTCAAGAACATGGACCTTAGTATTGAGACTGATTCAATGTTCTTTGTATTCAACGAAACCATTTTCGTCTCGGAATGACCTATCGCCTATCGCTTTTGGTCAGGACAACGTTTATTGAAATAGGTGAATGCAAACAATAATAATAATATTTATTTCTACTTTACCCTGAATCTGGACATGATGAAACAATAAATCATAATTATCGCGCATAACTTATAATTCTGAGCTAAAAATTAGTGATATTTAAAAGGTGGTTTCCCGCATTTGTTTAATATTTTTTACTTGTTTTATATTTTGTCCATGGCTAGTAGTTTCACACAAAAGTCAAAGCACAAAGACCAAAAGAGAAGAAGTAACGGGAGACCTGGAAATCGATGGAAACAGTAAGTATACACTTATATTTATTTATAAATGTACAATATAGGGTCAAAGTTTTTGCATATGGCTATATATACATATATACCTAACCACAACAATTCTGTTACTTCAGATATATATATGTCTTTTGTTTTCGAGAGACGAAACAATATAGAACCAAAAGATGTAAAGTTGCAGAAATGTTTTGGTTAGGTATATATATGTATATATTGTGGTTAAAATTGTTGAAGATTTTAAGATTGATTCGTTGCTTTATTGCTACAGGTCTGTTTTTATTTTGCTAGTGTATGTTTACTGTAAATAAAGCTTACTTATAAAAAATGTTTACTGGAATTGGTTGATTCGTTGGCTGTTACTTTTACTTTACTTTTTATTATTTTTATTATTATTTACGCATTCTTTATTAGAAACTCGCACACATTATCTAAATGGAAAAAAGCTTTATTATTTAAAAGGGGTTTCACTCCAAAAACATCAATTCTTTAAGCTTTTATTTAAATTATCAGCAGCCATTTATGAAAGTCGTTTCATCCGTGATTGTTTATGTTTCATAGAATTTCAAAGTATTGGTTGCTATCGGGATGCTTGGAACCGAGTCATCCCTGCCCTTGAAGGCGAGCACCAGTTACTAATGGAACCTAACTACAAGGCAAGGAAGTACGCCTTACTGAAGTGCGCACGCGCAGCAGCTGACAAACAGCTCAATATATTTGGTATAGAAAATGGTGGACAGTGTTTTGGGGCTGAGGAAGAGAAAAGCCTGAACAAATATGGAAAGGCGGTTGAATGTAAGGGTATGTATGTTGAGCACGCACCGTCATTAAGCTGTTAGCGCCATTACCCAAGGAATGCTAGCATGTGCGCGCAAAATCATTTGACTGTTTCCATTCGCTAAGTTGCATCATAAGCTGCCATTATTTATTTTTCTTCTGAAAGGTGACGGCAAAGGAGGACCTTGGAGTCTTCAAGCTTATAAGTGAGTAGGAACAATTGTTGAACATCTTATATACACTTTTTGAAGCTTCAAATTTCATTGAACCATGAAACGATCTCTGGGCTGATCTAATTCAAGGCGTGGTTAGTTCACAGACCAAACCCTGAAACAAACCTCTGGGTTGGTACGACTAACTCACAGATCAAACCCTGAAAGAACCTCTGGACTGATCTAAGTCAATGCACAGCTAACTCACAGATAGCATTGGAATTTGGCTGGTAAGGTTTTTGCGGAGGAAGGATAACTTTAGACGGCAGAGTAAAAACCCTAAAATCCGAGGAAGAAGTCCAACAAACTCCACTCACAAGCATGAGATGTCGAGTCCACTGACAAACCGAACCTGAGAACCCAGTGGTTACTTTTTTTTCTGAACTGTTCTAAAATGAATGTTGTTTGGTGGTGATGTTTGATTTTACGATACAAAAAAGGAACCCACGATGCTGTCAGTTTAAGGTGTTAATAGCTGCCATCTCTTTCATGATCAGGTTTAAAGATCTTTCGACGGACGGCGCCTTCACAGATTGGTCTGCATGGACCACATGCAGCAAAACTTGCGGACATGGAGTCAGGAGGCGCATGCGCACCTGTACCAATCCCACTCCGTCTAACGGTGGAAAGGATTGCTCTGAACTAGGACCGAGTGTTGAGGGCGAGATATGTAAAGACAAGGAGTGTCCGAGTAAGTGAAAGCAAAAGGAATGTTATTACATGGTTTTTGAACTTAAAAGTTTCTTGGTTAAGCGGCAACTCACAAGAAGATCTAGTTAACTTAATTCTGGTACAGGGGCAGCGGAACCGGAAATCTTTTTTGGGGGCCTGGAACCCCCACAAAATATTGGTCCTCAGTCATAGTTTAACGGCGCATGCGTCTGCAATTAAACAAAACAGCGGTCATTATCACATAGCGTTAAATATAATATTTCAGTGCCCCCCCCCCCCCCCCCCCCCCCAACCCCCAAAGTTTTTCAGCTTCTGCCGCCCCTGTGTTAATTAGAACTTCTTTCATTAAAACCGCCTACATCTTCTAAAACAGCATTTGAATGTAGAAAGTTTGAATGCCATAGCAACAAAACCTTCTAAAATATATATATAGATCGTTTTCTCAAGGTTGCGTGAGCATCCAACTTGACGGGCAACAAAACTGAAAAACGCAAATTCAGTAAAATGGAGAAGACAGTTTTATATTTAAAGAGGAGAATAATCGATTTTATGAATTCTTATCGAAACAAATGTCATATCCATGCATGATAATACTCGTGTTCTGGTATCGTGGCCCGTCAAGTTCCTTAAATTTGGATGCGAACGCAACCTTGAGAAAACGTTTTATTGAAGATCCCACTTCACCTACATGATGCATTCTGGTCTAGCTTGGGCATAAACAACTCAATATAACACACGATAAAAAAACCAGCTGCATCCAAACTATACCTGAATAGACTTACACATTTGACACTCAAGAAATTTGTAGCATCACTTATAATTATTTAAAATGTTTAAAAAGACATTTAATATCATTTAAAATTTCCTATTAAGTTGTTGTGATTACGTTTTCTTTTTATGAAAAAGATTAATTGTGTATGTTTAGTTTAGTTTAGTTTAGTTTAATGAATTCTTCACAAAATTACAGAAATAATAATACTATGACAAATACAAAAAATTCAGGAAAAAAAAGAGAGAGAGAAGATACGGAGTGTGACAGTGGAAAGAAACAGAACTTACGTCCTAATAGCAATCTAGCCCCCTGCTTTTTTGTGTAATGATGGAGTGCTTTATAGTAATATATGATTCTAATTTCAATAATTTCAATTCGCCTTCCCTTGAATAAAGCTATGCTTGTCGACGAAGCTGAATCCGGGAACACCGCTGAACCAACTCTGTCTACCACACCGCGCAACACCGCTGTACCTGCAGCCGCTACCTATCGACCAACGATCATTCCTTTAAAAACAGAAAAATCGAAACAGAAGGAAAAATTATCCATCGATTCGCCAACCAAGGTTAAAACTGACAGCCATAAAGATTCACCACAAGGGGATGAAAACATGAGCAGGGAAGAAACAAGTCAGTTTGGAAAGAATGGGGGAGAAGGGTACTCACGAAAAACAGAAAAAGCAAGTATATCTGGGGTTGATAAACCCCTTTTCGTGACGAAAGAATCACCTGAGGGACGTGTAGAGCAGAGCCAAGAGTCTAGGTTAAACGCGCATGCGCAGACGTCAGTGCCATTTCAACAACTCAACGAACCAGAAGACCAAGCCTCCCCTCACGGTAACCTCGTGCCTCCAATGGACCAATCAGGGAACATTAAACCACATGGGCGAATTAATGAACAACATATTCCACCAGGCATCGATCCAAGCATTGTGGAGGATACCTACAATGGTATGTATAGAACATGAGAAACCGAGACCAATTTTGTTCAAGTCATCCAACATGGCGACTATGACGTCACATGCACAAGAAAAAAAGACATTGCCGCCATGTTGGTTGATATACCGAAAGAAACCAAGGCCAATTTTTTGTTCAAGTCAATCAACATGGCCAGTATCGAGTCCCAAAGAGTACACAAAACTGGATACGAAAAAGCAAATGTATGAAATTAGGAATGTAGGTAAAAGATCCTAGATCACCCAAAAAAAAAAAAATTACCTCAGAAATATATATATATAACTTTTGGTTAGAGTGAGAGTTTTTGGTTGTTCATGGTACTCGAGGCGATAGTTGAGGAACCTGTTTTGTTGCTGTAGGTGGTCCTGTGGTGCCCAGTAGTGCAGTACAACTCAATACTCCTCTTGGTCCAGTAGTGATGGGTGAAGTCAGTCCTTTCAGTACGACTATCAACCCTGCTGAACAACAAAACGATGAACAACAACCAGATGATTGCTTCTGTCCAAAGAAAGGTATCGCAGGAATATGTTTAATATTTTTAGTTTATATTGTGACTCGATCAATACTAGTTATATATAATACAGTATAATTTTAAACTTTAATATAGAGTTTCCCGCGCTGTGATTGGGCAAGTCACCAGTGATTCTGTGACGATAATCACTGCTCGAGCGGTGATTATGAGGTTTCCCAAACTTTGTCAGAGGGGGAAGCAAAATTAAAACATTTTTTAAATCCTAATTTCGTCTTTTCTCTGATATGCAAGTCTAAAATTATTCTCGAAGACCTGCGGCTCGTTAAATATTCCACAGATAATCACTTCGCCTTAAGCGAATAATTGTTCAATAATCAATTATTATCATTTTGTTTCAATGTACAGTGTGTAGTGCAAAGGCTGACATAGGGTTCCTAGTTGATGGTTCATCGGACATCCCTCAGGTGTACTTTGCGCATGTCTTGGACTTCGTCAAAGCCCTGGCTCGAGGATTTGACCCTCGTGGCACACAGGTCAGTTCATTCTGTTTTGAATCATATTATAAAATAATTATGTTGTATCGCTCTGTGATTGGTTGGAAGTAGCGTGGTATATGAGAGCACATAGCATGCCAGCGCACTTTCCAATTTATGTTATTCGTACCCAAAATAACATTTGTGGTGGTTTGGAATTTTTTTAAATAAAACTTGCACTGCTTGTTATAAAGCACTTTGGGAATGGCAAATTCAGAACACTCGAGAAGTGTTGAAAAGTATCACCTTCACTTCCCGTAAGGGGAGGTTCCCTTCACACGCACTACCACTGCATTCACTATTTACAACACGCAATGCTCAACTCACATGTTGATTTTTACTGTGAGAGGAAAACCAGAGAACCTGAAGAAAAGCCCCCGTGGCAAGGGAGAGAACAACACATCAAACAAACTCAACTCACATGTTGATTTTACGGAGGAAAACCAGAGAGCCCGGAGAAAAACCATCGTGGCAAGGAAGAGAACAACACATCAAACAAACTCAACTCACATGTTGATTTTTATGGAGGGAGAGGAAAACCAGACAACCTGGGGAAAATCCTTCGTGGCAAAAGAACAAATTTAACTCGCATCTTGTGGCTCGGTCGGGAATCGATTCTAATGTCTTGCGCTAGCCGTCCTTTTATTTATTTTAAATTAACGCCGTTGTAGCATCGTTTATGAGTAAAAATAGTCGGGCATAATCATATCACTTCCTCTTCAGATAAGTTTGGTTGCCTATGGAGACGACGCAGCAACTGCTTTTGCATTCAGTCCAATCAAGAACGTCCATGAAATAGATGACAGCATTGATGCAGTTAGCTACATGGGAGGGGATCCACGAACAGGAAACGCTTTAGTCAAAGTCAAGGATGGCATCTTTAAAATGTACAGCAGGAAAGACGCTGAGCATGCGTTGGTCCTTTTGACAAGCGGTAGCTCTGCTGATGACTCAAATCAAGCTGCTGCTGAACTGAGGAACACTGGAGTCAAGGTAACCATGACAACCGTTTCATTTTTATGACTGAATGTTCGTCTGGTTTGAAAAAGTAGGTTTCGTATGAGTGGGGGAAAATACGTCAAATTCGTTGTTGTACTGTAGCCGTAACTACGGGTCGTGATATGAATAATTGGAATGCAATGGGAAACCATTTCAGTGTTGCGGCATGTCGTACCGTGTACGTTCTGTAAGTCAGTACCATACGTTTCCCACTCATACGATAACATTTACTGTAGGAAACCATTTAAAAGTTGATCGAGGCATGTCGAGGCTTGTACGGGAACCAGTGTTATGGGGAACAAATTCAGTGTTACTGATTACATAGCATAAGCGTTTCATATACCAGTGTTTTGTTGTTGTTAGGTAACAGCTGTTGGTTTGGGTAAATTAGCAAACGTGAAAGAGTTGATCGATATTTCATCGGAGCCGAAATCTAGTCACGTGTTTACAGCGTTCCTCGACACTCTACCTGATCTGCTGGATGATATCGTGAAAGGGGTCTGTTCAGGTAATATTGAGTCAGACATGCTTTTTATTATTACAGCTCATTACAATTCATAATGAAGTTCATGATAGTGATGACGTAAATGACGGTGAAGGTGATGAATGATGTTGTTGGTGATGGTAGTGGTGGCGGTTGTGGTGGTGGTGATGGTAATGGTGATGGTCGTTGTTGTGGTCATGTTGATGATGAAGATGATAGTGATGATGATGATGATGATGATGAAAATGATGGATGTTCTTAACTCTACTATTCAAGTTTCCGATTCTGTTTGTAATCTTGGTGTTGTATTAGATTAGCACCTGTCTTGTTCCGCCAGCACATTAATAACATCTGTAAGAAGGCTACATTTATACATTTCTTTATCATAATTTGAACCCTTTTTTATTTTATGTTTAGATATCAAAGGCAACCTCGCAGATCGATCTGATAAGTGTTCTTGTGAAGCAAAGAAAGACCCAAATAAAGATCCGATGCATCAGCAACCAACGCAGCCTGAGTCAGGAATGGATTCAGTCAACAAACCAAGCCATAAACAAAGCAACACGACACCTGAACAGCAAGAAAAGGCGCCATCTGAAGTAACTCACATTCCTGATGACTCTACACTGAACCCTTCTGCCACACAATCTGAAGTAAGCCATTTGAAAGTAAATCAACTTGGTCTGATTCTGAGGCCAGTAAACCAGGATAAACAGAAATCGCCCAAACAACAATCTGCTCCTGAATCAGAATCAAAAACCAAGGAAGCAAGTCAGGAGCAACACGTCTCAGAATCCAATCAACAAACGCCTCAAATAGGTATAAAACCTGAAAAACTTAAACAGGGAACGCATATATTAGCCCCGGGTCAGCTGGCCCAAGAAACAGATTCGAAGGAGGGAACACAAATGTCAGTCACCGGTCAGCAAGGTCAAGAAACGGATTCCAATGCCCCGGGTCAGCAGGCCCAAGAAACAACTTCCAAGGAGGGGACACAGGTATTAGCCCCGGGTCAGCAGGCCCAAGAAACAACTTCCAAGGAGGGGACACAGGTATTAGCCCCGGGTCAGCAGGCCCAAGAAACAGGTTCCAAGGAGGGAACACACGTACTAGCCACGGGTCAGCAGGAAACAGATTCGGAGGGAACACAAATGTCAGGCCCCGGTCAGCAGACCCAAGAAACAGATTCCAAGAAGGAGTCCAGTGAAGGGACAAATTCTATAGCATCAAGTCAACAGACTTTAAAGACGAATTCTAAAGACAACCAGAACAAACGACCATCGTCAAACAGTAAGCCTACAGACCATAGTACTAGTCATGAAGAGACAAGCACGCAGAATACAAGTCAGCAGGTAGGAGGGGTTAAAGTACCTGGTTTAAAATCGGACTCAAAAGAAGAACCGCCTGTTCCTGAACTGAACAAAAACGAAAAAGGCGTTCCCAAAGAAGACGAAAAGACGAACGCCAATTTTAGTGATATCAAGCTGTTAAAACAGCAAGGAAAAACTCAAAATAGTCAGGAAACAGCTCCTGGAACAGCACCAGGACAGTACCAAGAACAAAGTATCCAAAATGTTGATTCAAGTTTAAAATTACAGCCAAATGGTAATGTAAAGCAGACTTTGACAGATGAAACTAGTGCGAAACTACAATCAAATAAACCTCAAGAGGCTGTAGACACTGGGCCATCTGCTGGGCCCTCTGGATTAAAAGTTGCAGCACCAAAAGAAGATGCTGCGCCAAATCCATCTGAAAAACAAGAAGCCAAGCAAAGCACCCCTCAGGGCGTAGAACAAAACTCCCCAGCAAAGCAACCAGCTTCCAACAACAGCAAGAATACGCCTCCCGAAAAAATTCTTGTCGCAACAGAAAGTTCATCTCTTCCGTTAGCACTGAATGCTACGAAGCAGAACTCGCCTGTGCGCGAGGGACACCATGGAAATAAGACTGAAAATGAACAACCAACTCAAGGTGAGGAAGAGGCACAGCAGTATGATGGTAAAGTAAACTTAAATAAACAAGAAGGAAGCACAGCCACAAATAACCTTTCACAGTTGACTGGACCGCCACGTGGACAAAACATAGAGCAAGATAACAGTCGACAGACAGACCAAACTGAGTATGGACAACAGATCAAAGAATCTCAACAAACTGTGACTCAAACAGCTCAGACTCTTAATCCAGGTCAGGCTAATGTCAACAAAGCTGAGCCTGCGATGCAAGAAAATGGTGAACAGCAGTTTTCTGAAATGGGACCTGGAGATTATATTGGCCAGCCTCAATTAAACAACAAAAACCCTGCGATCAAAGAAAACAACCAACCAGAAACTCAAGGTAAATAGTGACTAAGTTTTTAGAATGGACATATCGTGAGTTCAGTTTGGTTAGTATATTTAAATAAAGATTCGATCTTATCAAACCCTGAAACACATCGAATTGGAATACACGTACCGCCCTGTTATGTTTTTTATGACCACAGACTCATTTGCACAGGCTTAGCGTCGTCTTTTTTTTTATGCGGAGGGAGAACAATCGGAAAAACTAGAGGAAAATCCTCGAATCAAGGGCTATAGACCTAAGACACTGTACTAGCATCTGATGCCAAGTCCAGGAGGTGTCACCTTTGATTTTACGACGTATAATTTTGGAAGGCCCTATAGTTCATGATATAACACAATCTTTTTTTCACTCCTTTTTGTGCAGAGTATTGTTTTATCTCATCACAATGAATTATAATTTCATTTTGTAGATTGCAGCGTTAATTTAGGAGTGGTTCTTGACAGCAAGACTACAGCCTATGGAGACGATGATAATGCACAAAAACTTCTCCTGTTTGCCAAAAGGTTGACCCATATGTTCCCAGTATCTCCCGAGGGCAACCGAGTGGGCATGATGGTATACAGTGGGTCACCAAAGCTGAAGGTTGTACACTTTGATCATTTCTTGGATCAGCACACCATGGATAAAGCTATCGATAGTGCAAGCTTTCTAAACATGGAGATCAAAACAGGTAATAGAACATCATCGATTTGATGTATGTCTTTATTTTAAAATCATCATTTACGCTTCGTGAAATTTTGCACATGTATTTCATTGGCCTCAAGGCCTTTCTTTTGCCAGCACAACAGTTCCCCCTTGTGTCAAAGTCTCTGCAGACAGACAAACAGAAAGATAAACAGGCAGGCAGTATATAATGTGGACCCAAAGTGTGAAGGACAAACACACTTAATCCTTTCTTTCTTTTCGTTCACATTTTCTATCCGATATTTTTTAGGTCGAGTATTGAGCTTTGCCCAGCAGCATCTCTTTTCAAGGATTCCTTCTGGGAAACAAAACATCCTTCTTCTCATCACCGACGGCGTGTCTTACGATGACGTCACAAGACCAGCCCTAGAGCTCAAGAGACGAGGAGTTGAAATATTTGTAGTTGGTGTTGGAAGAAATATCGTACGCAATGAACTTGAATCGATTGCTTCGGAACCTGCTGATGATCACGTGATCATGACGTCATATGAGTTTTCGGATGCCCTGCTTGAAGACGTAAAGCATCGTATTTGTACGTCTGCTCAACGGAGAGGTAAACATATCCGTAGCATATAAAGACTATCAATAGGTTGCTATCAATAGACGTCACTTCCGGTAATAGCTGTGTTTGAATGGCTTGTAGAATCTTGGAGGTTGTTTTGATCTCTTGTTTTCTGGTTTCATGTTGTAGAAATAGTCAAATACAATAGTTTGAGGACTAATTAACATGTTTTGACTCGACATCCGCTAGTTGCCCTTCAGTCAACCATTTGTTTGCCCCCAAGTCAACTCCAAAAAAAGTCACGTGACTGATAGTAAAGCTATAGCGGGATTAGACAATTCAAATAGACCGTGAGGGAATACCATCTTTAATAATACCCCAAAATCCTTTACGCTGATTTCCAACGGTGAACTTAAAATTTTTTCCAGAAAAGATAACATCCCAGAGCCCCCCATTGCATGCTAACTGCGGAAAGGCAGACGTTGGATTTCTGATCGATGGTTCCAGAACCGTTGAAGAACTCAGTCAAGGAAACTTTCAAAAAATTCTAGAATTCGTTAAAAATGTCTCCATGACTTTCCCAGTCTCTTTGGGGAAAGTTCGTATTGGAGCTGTAGTTTACGGCACAGAGCCTTCTCTAGAAATATCTTTTAACAATATCAACTCAACCGATGGGATCCCTGCAGCATTTGATAGTATAAGATATCCGGGGACCTCTTCTATGACTGGTAGGGCTCTCGAGTTTGCTCGGCATAATCTATTTTCTTTTCCGAACACTCGCCGAGGGGTTCCGAAAGTTCTTGTCGTTCTTACCCAAGGATCCTCGGAAGACAATGTGAGAAAACCTTCGGAAGAACTCCACCGAGATGGAGTCGAGGTGGTGTCGGTGGGACTTGGTTCTATCTATGATCGAGTCGAGCTTGAAAGCATGTCCTCATTACCTGTATCTGATCATGTTATGACTACAGATTATCCTGAATTGCCCAGTCAGACTGAAGAACTAAGAAAAATGATCTGTAAAATTACCCGAAATCAAGAACTAGAAATTATTAAAATTACGTTGGAAAGAATCCAGGCACCTGTCACATGTGATATACATCGCAAAAACGTTGAATTTGTCGTTAGCTTGACACTCCCCTACACCTATTTAACAAAATCAGTATTTAACAACCAGCAAAATAGGGAGAAAGGCATATGTATATTGCGACTTGTCTTTCTCGCTTCTGCGCTACAAATGTAAAACAGGTAAACAACAGGTTGCCGAACGAGTGCGGCGTTCGATCACTCGAAGTGCATGCAAGTGACTTAGGTGATCCCAAACACAAATGAACGATATTAAATGATTATTAGTTATTATTCATACATCCAAGGAGTTACGTTAGTCTTATATGCATACACTCAATTGTAAAATCATTGTCGGGTTAATAAGTAACAGAACACAGAAGCTGAAACCGAAAGACATTCTGGGAAATGACATAATTAACCCCTGATTTATTCAAAGAAGAGATAACTGGCTCAAAAACTAGTGTGAGGTGCCTCGATGTTTCTAGTGAAACAGTAATGATAAAAGGGTAAATTATACACCGTGAAAAGGTGAAAAAACTTACTGACGTTTCGGACGCTAGTCCTTTCGTCGGAGTAAAAGATTATGTATTCATTTGAGATACACAGTGAATATGAAATATGTGTTAAAATCCTCCAAGCTTTCTGTCAGCACAACAATTGACAAACATTCCACGAGATGTATCAATAGATATCTAATAAACGTACTTCCCATGTACCATTTTGGTCTCAGCTTCTATGTTTTCTTAGTTTCGAACCCGACAATGATTTTGCAATTGAGTGTATGTATACACCTATAGCTATTTCAGAAATCGTTGTCGCACCAAAAGCCTCAAGCAACAAGCCAAGACCGCAGAGAACGCCGGTACATTTAGCTGTAATTAGTTTATTCATGGTGCATTTTCATTTCTTGACTTCACAAATTGCTCCAAGCAAGGCTGCTTGAGATGATAATTAGTGGAGCTATAGCCACTTGCATGAACCATGAATAATTAAATCAATTATATAATTAAAAGCACCGACGTTCTCTGGAGCCTTGGCTTGTTACTTGAGGCTCTTGGTGCGACAACGATTTTCGAAATAGGTGTATATTGATGGTGATTGATAACATTTATTGGCATCAACCAATTGCATGATTAGGAGGAAGGTGCAGCGCATGTCAGCGAATGGCTAAACCTCCGTACAGAATGAATATATTGCATGATGAAATGACCAGGAAAGCAAATATCGAGAGCAGACGTGAGTATAAAAAATCGTCCTTGTCTTATGAGGGTAGCACTTATTAGGCAGTGACTATCATATCGAACAACAACAACAACAACAACAACAACAATAATAATAATGATGATGATGATGATGATTATAATAATAATAATAATAGCAGCTTTACTCCCGTATTATGGCGAGTCCTAGAATCCAACCCAAGACCACTGTGTTGAAATGTGACGTATTAGACCACCACCACAGGTAGCCCAAGCTATGTGTCTGTGATGTCATGTTTTTTCATATGTGGTTAGCTTTTGGATGTATCACTTTTCAAAGGTCAGCATTTTCTTATTTAACATTGACGAATTTATATATTGGGGTTTTTAAGGCTCGCAATATATTTTCTTAGAATTTGACACCACAGAAACCTAGCTTGGGCTTCCTCTGGTTGAATGTGCTTCCTGTGCTTGGTATTCACCATTTTCCGTGAGTCGGTTCACTGGTCAAACACAAATAATTCAGTCGTGGTTGCAAGGTTCAAATTTGAATAATCCTTTAAAAGTACCTTTGGTGCCTCGATCGCTTGAGCGCTTTGTGTTTGACCAGTGAACCAATGTATGGAAAATGGCGAATATAACAATTCGGGTAAAGTGAGTTTCAAGAAAAAAAAATTCCGTTTCCATGAATAAAATAATACAGAATAAAAAACTCCATGAGGAAGGAATTCAAAGGCTTATCCCCAAACACCAGATGCAACTTTCCGTTATCTGAACGGGCCTTTATCCTACAGTAAATGCTGCAATGGCAAAAGCTAACGGCACCCATCTAATGTTAGAAATGACTGCATTGCTGCTTTACTATGCAAGATTGCTGCTTTTGGAACTAAAAAAATACACGACATATACAGATTGATGAGTTCCAAGCAGTCCCAAGAGAGTTAAAAGACAAAAAATAACGTTGGGACCATTTTGGTGCCATTAAGAATGGATGCTAATGAGAATTATTTTTTTCATAAATGACACCAACGCTCCCCCGAGAGGCTGCAATGACGTAACGTGCGATCAAAGAATAAATTAAACTGGAAAGTGATTAAATGTTTTCCATCTTTTTTTCAGGTAACGAAGCGTATTTACCAAGACGAAGAGGGCATCTCTATCACGTGCTGTCAGAGATCGCTCGCAAATAAAAATAAAACAACAAACAAGACTATGCTACTTCAATGAAATATTTGAATTATATGGGGTTTTCCCCCCTAATCTATGAAGTCAAGCAACTAACAGGCAAGGGGGTACCCAATTGTTAGTTAACAACTATTTTTTTTCTGTTGCCATGTCAGTTAAAAATAATTTTTCGAGCGCTGGCCATAATATTAACCAAAAATAACGAAATATCAGTTAACTGTTAATTACTTACCCCATTGGCTCCCTGAAGTAATACTGCATAACTACAGTGCTTCGCAGTGACAAGCGCGAATCGTGCAATTTGCCTTGACGACAAAATAAGGTTTTTGCTGACGTCATTCAAAGAGTTTGCATGACAATTTTGCTTGTGTGATTGGGAAGCGATATTAGATAATTAATATGAATTGGAAGGGGGGGGGGGTGGGGGGGGGGGTTGTATCTATTTGTGTGTCAGTCAATGTCTATAAACTGTATTTAATCCAAAATTTGTGAGTTAGAGATAAACCTTTTTGAGTATGTATGTTGTTGTTGTTGTTGTTGTTGTTGTTGTTGTTTCTGAATATATAATAAGTGTTAAAATTGAACTTCGCAACGGTTAGGTATTAATGCTGGTGAGATGCAGCTATCCACGTTCGACCAAGGCCAAACAAATTAATATAAGTACCAAAAAGATATAACTAGCTAAAAACTAGTGTAATATAAGTACCGTTTTCCAGTTATTGTATTCGCATGGCACACCTGTATGCCTGTGCTATTGGTATTTGTTAGCCTATATCTTCGTCACATGGCTATCCTTTTAAGTTTGTGGTTGAAATACTTCCAATAAACGAGACAATGTACACTAAATGGTGGTAACTTTTACAATAGCTTTGTTAAGTTCTTTGAGAGTAGTTTTTTATGGTGTGTGGTGGGGAATATCTAAGGGGTTTCTATTTCTATTCTAGATTGCCTATAATCTTGGAAGCATGTATGGGAAGGTATTAAAGGGGCAAATTGGGGCAATTTCATCTCTGATCCTGAAACAACCTCTTAAGTTGATCTACGTAAGGGCATTGCTATTTCGCATGGGGAATTTATTGTGTTATATTATGTAGAGCGAGGAAAACCGAAAAACTGGAGATAAACCCTCGAATCAAAGGAGAGACCTAACGAATTCTATATTACATGTGATGCTGAATCTAGGAATTAAACCCGAGACCCCAGACGAGTGAATTACTGACTAGTACTTCCCTTGATTTACTCACGAGTCTAAAGCTTTCGACGCAATCTAGAAATTATAAGGGGAGAGGGAAAAAAGGAGATCCCTGAGAAAAATGCCTCGATCAATAAACATAGGATGGATTTTTATTTAGACTTCGGGGGGGGGGGGGGGGGGGGGGGGGGGGGGGGGGGGAATACACAGCATTTTAATTTGGCGAACGATGGAGGGACCATAATTTTTTTTACCGGCAATAGCGATTGAGTGGGTGGTGGGGATTTTTACATATAGGTTACCAAGCGAATCAAACGACCCCCCTCCCCGATAACAAAAATGAATGACAAAAATATATAACAAAGATTGTAATAATAATTGTCGCAAGTGAAAAATAATTTTTCCCTGATATTTGTTCTTGCAAGGGTGTTGGGTTTCCTGTGCCACAGCATTGCATCATGGGATGACCAAGATGCAAACAAGCATTCTACTGTCACTTCTACTAGTGTTCGGGGTTATCACATTATTATGGTGACTTTATTATGATTTCATAAAGTTCAAATAATACTAATGAAAAGTGAAAATTAAGATACGAACTATTATTCCTTTGGTAAGTAAAAGAAAATATAGTATTATCAAATTTATGTGAATGCATGAACGTAATTTCGTTGACAAGTTCCTATATATCTTTCTTCTGATTTGCTTCCTAATTTATTTTATTTTAGCCTTTATGAGATTTATTGTCTGCAACTCTTAGAAATCTAATATGTATTTCTAGCACAGAATCTTGAATACAAACTTCGTGATGAGAGTGAATACCATACATCAGTGAGACTTAATTGTGAGGAATTTGCACCAATATTTACACAAATCTGTTAAGTTCGTTCGTCCTCTCGACAGTTAGACCGTAAGCCTACAAAAATGTTGAACTCATTAACTTTTTCGCAGATTTATGGATATGCCCTCTAATGTGTAGTAGTTTTGTACGATCGTCTAGCACCATACTGGTATATATTATATAGAAATGCAAAACAATAGAGTACAACACACTATAACTTTTGCAAGATTATACCACTAAATATGACTAAATTATGCTAATTCCTATTGTTTTCTATTGTTTAATTAGCACTCTTTATATTATTAAATAGTGGCAAAGTGTTGCACACTTCTAGTGTTTGTACTCTCTATCAGTGAAATATTGGTTAATACTACTCTTTACCACTATTTTTATGCTAATTCTTATTGTTTTCTTTTGTTTAAACTAGCATTTCTTTTGAACAATTTAGTAATTAAGTGTTTCACAGATACATTGTCTTGCACTTATTATATTTCTGTATTCTGTATATCTTTATATTAGTATAAGCAAACATGCTAATCAAGTATTATATTTACTATTTGTTTATCTCCATAACAACAAATACTTCAATAGATTTGCATCATTTTTTGAATTTTTTATTGGAAAAAAAAGATAGCATGTCTATTTCTAATGAAGATATGTGTGACCAAAATAAATATTATCTTGCATAATAACACAATAGAAATGTCCAAGTGTTTGCTTGACAAAGCTTGCCTGCCTTTTCAAAGAAAAACCTGTAGTTTGATAAGAGTTTCATCATGTTTTGGATGAAATGCGTTGGCTTTCTAACAAAACTTCAAAATCAAAACAAATAATAAAAATATAAAGAAAGAAAGAAAGAACAAGTAAAAAGAAAAAAGAAAAAAAATCATGAAAATACCTGATACTGCAAATACAAAATCTTGATGACAAAAACCCATCTGTCATAAAATCTGTCAATCCACAAAAACAATTACTGAAATTTGAATCGCAAATAATTTGACAGGTGCCTCGTATGTGATTGTACTTTTTAAACGATTTTGTGGTTTAGATCCTGCTTCAAACCCTAGGAGCAAAACCCTTAATCCAATAAATTGTGGGATCCACCAATCTGTTAACTACTTTACTTTGAATCTGAAATCCAGACTAAATTTCTTGCAAAATCCCACCAATGTGTAGATTGTCCAAGGGCCTGCTGCCCTCCCCTTCCCTCCCCCCTATAAATACTTTACTTTTTATACAAAATTCTACTTATTAGTAGTATGAATTCACATAAACGTTTTTTAAATATATTTGGCTGGAATTGATACTTACTTTATTCCTTTTATTTTAGTAGAAAAAAGGAGGTGAACATCACTGATTATATCATGCGCATAATGTTAGTCACCTCTATGCTCTACATAAATGATTACACTAAGTTGTCTATGATTCTACAACATGGATGGCTTAGAAGCTCAACGACCTCCATCAGGCCGTCTAGAGATCGTGCAAGAGTTTGTATTGCTTTTTTTATCCCTATTAATTGATAGAGACAATAGTGCTCCTTTATCCACTATAGTGGACCCCTCACTTCACTGTACCCTTTCCTTTACATTGGATCCCACCTCCCTTTCATTCATTATCCCCTATAGTGGTTCCGCCCTTCCTTGTTCCCTATCACCCTACACTGAACACTCCTGTCATGGCTCCCTTATTCTGTTAAATAGGACCCTCCCTTTCTTATTTCATTATTCTCCCACCATAAGGCCATAAATCCCTTGGTCCCCTATCACCTACAGTGGACCCTCCCTTTATTGTTCCCCTATCCCCTACCCTGGAACCCCACTATGTTATTTACTTTTACTGCTTTTAGTCTTTTACCTTAATTTTCTGGTTTTTACCCAATAATTCTCAGGGTATTGTGACTAAGATAACCAATGAAGGAACATTTAGTTAACCCCCCCCCAAGACAAATGGATAATGGCTATCCATTCACATACAAATTGCCTCGAATTCAACCAGAATAGCCTTTGATACGCTCTCAAAGGAAGCTGCAGAGGCGTGTTGAGAAGCACTTTACCAAAAACCCCCTTACAGTGGCCAAAATGATATGGTGCATCTACTCTGGCTGACCCGATAGGTCACGGCAATCTGCAACTAAATGAAACTTTGGAATCTATTTCAGACTAACAACAGGAAAGTAGTACAAAAGGATGGTGGGATTGCGGGAATATCAGTCGATACCATTGTTGGCATATTCCCTCAAACACTGTACGCATGAAACTGCAAAAAGCGAGATGAGTTCTTTAAACAAAGTGTCAAATACTGCAATTTCCCGTCGCTGGGTCACGGCGATGAAGAGTTTTGCGAGCTGTCTTACGCCAGTGCCCTAAAGCACCCAGTGTGGCATACAGCCGTAAATGCTTCCTTTGCTAACTCGCCCACGCCGTTCAGTTACTTTCGAATTGTTCAACACCCAGTTGGCCCTTGTTTGCATGGCCCTTTGCAGTACATTCACGTGAGCAAATTTGTTTTATTCTTTTTACACCTTGGTGATTCTTTTTTAGCTACTCGTAGCACTGAATAAAAGAGTTACCCAGTGTGTTACTAAGCGGCGGTTTTATTATGATCCCCTTCTAATAAAGCACGGTCGTAGAAAGTCTTTGCCTTTCATCCGTGTAGTTTCACCCGTTGGACTCACGCATGTTTCTACTCGATTGCCTCAGTGTGAATTAATCATCAAAGTGATTACTGATCTGCAGGGCTATTTGTACAGTGGTATTCAAAAATTCAAATTTATGAATTTGGTTCATGCTATATTTACAGAATGAAAATTCTTCTTACATATGAATAACTATTTGCCACCGGGGGCCAAAGCAACATAGAATCGTCAGGTAGATGTGATATCAAGCAGCTCAGCTTCCAGGCCTTTTCTCATGCAGAACGTCCGAAGTAGTTTATGCGGGTCTATTCACAATTCTTACATTTCGATGAAAGCCAGACTCATTCCTATTACAACGACCATGAAGGTACGAACACAGCTCCATTCCTTCCTTCCTTTTTCTTTCATGTCTTACCATCCTTTCCTTCTCCTCTTCCATCCTTTTTTTTTCCTTCGTTCTCTCCTTCTTTCTTCTTTTCTTCCACTTCTTTGTCCTTCTTTCTTCCATCCTTTCCGTCTTTCTGCCATCCTTTCCTTCTTCCCCATTCTTTTTCCTTCTTTCTTTCCTTCCATCTTTTCTTCTCTCTCTTCCATCCTTTCCTCTCTCTTCCATCGTTCCTTTTCTTCCGTCCTTCCTTCTTTCCTTCTTCCTTCTTGCCTTGCTGTCTTGCCCATTCTATTCCTTCTTTCTCCTTCTATCCTTTCGTCTCTTCCATTCTTTCCTCTCTCTTTCCCTCCTTTCCGTTCCCTTCTTTCTTCCAGTTCTTTTCCCTTTTTCATCTTCCCTTCTTGTCCTTCGTTTCGTACCATCTTTCCTTCCTTCTTGTCCTTCATCACTTGCCTTCTTTCTTCCATCTTTTCCTCTTTCTTCCATTCCTTTCCTTCTCTCTTCCACGTTCCGTCGTTCTTCCATTCTTCCTTCTCTCTTGCCATCCTTCCACTTGCTTCCATCTTTCCTTCCTTTCGTCCCTCCTTTCCTTGCCTCTCTTCCATCCCCTGTTCCGTCCTTTCTCCTTCTTCTCCTTCTGTCTTCTTCTTTCTTCCAGTCTTTCCCTCTTGTCTCGCATTCTTTCCTTATACGTCCATTCTTTCCTTCTTTCTTCCATTTTCTTTCCTTCTTTCTTCCATTCTTTCCTTTCCTTCCGTCTTTTTCCTTACTTCTTCACTTCTGTCCTTCCGTTCGCTTCCAGCCTTTCCTTCTCTCTTCCCTTCTTTCCTACCGTTTTCTTATTCCTTCTTTCTTCCATCCTTTTTCCATTCTTTCGTCCCATCTCTCCTTTCCTTCTTCCGGCTTTCCTTCTCCTCGTCCATCCTTTCCTTCTCTCTTCCAGTCTTTCCTTCGTCCGTCTTCCCTTCTTCTTGTTCCATCCTTTCTTCTCTCTTTCCATTCTTTCCTTCTTCCCTTCTTTCTTTCCTTCATTTCTTCCACCCGTTCCTTCTCTCTTCCATCCTTTCTTCTTCTTCCATTTCGTATATCAACCGTCTTTCTTCTCCTTTCCTTTCTTTTCTACCATCCTTGTCCTTCTTTCTTCCATCCTTACCGGCTTTCTTTTCCCTTCTTTCCGTCTCTTCCATCTTATTTTCCCTTCTTTCTATCCACTATTTTTGCTTTCCTTCTCTCTTCCATCGCTTCCATTGCTCCTCCTTGCCCTCCTTTCACTCTCTCTTCCATCCTTGTCCTTCCTTCTTTCTCCTTCCTTCGATTCTTCCACTCACTTCTTTCTTCCATCCGTTCCTTCTCCTCCGTTTCCGTTCTTTTGCTCCCTTCTTCATCCTTTCCTTTTTTTCCAATTCTATTCTTTCCCTTCTTTCTTCCCTCCTTTCCTTCTATGTTCCCATTCTTTTCCTTCTTTCCTTTCTTTTCATCCTTTCCTTCTTATCTTCCTTCAGTTCTCTGTATCTTCGCTCTCTCCTCTTCCTCCTTTTTCCCTTGCTTCTTTCTTCCATCCTGGTTCCTTCGCTCTTGCCTCCTTTTCCCTTCTTTCTTCCATTCTTTCTTTCCTTCCTCTCTTTCTCTCTTCCATCCTCTTCCTTCTTTCTTTCTATCCATTAGTCTTCCCGCATTCTTTCTTTCCTCCTTTCCTCTCTCGTTTCCATCGTTCTTTCCTTCCTTCTTTCCCGTTGCTTGGTCTTGTTCCTGCTTTCCTTCCCTCCTGTCCTTCTCTCTTTCCTCGTCTCCATCCTTTTCCTTCTTTCTTCGTCCATACGTACCCCTTCAATTTCTTCCCTCCTTCACCTTATCCCTTCTTTCTCCACTCCTTCCCCTCTTTCTTCCATTCCTTATCCCTGTCTTTCCTTCCGTTCTTTCGTCTCTCTTTCCATCCTTTTCCTCTCTCTTT
>WHPX01001055.1:0-341350 GCA_011057435.1 Actinia equina | reverse complement strand
CGACGTCTTCAGGGAACGAAAATAATAAACAAAAGGTAGATGTGAATTAAATGAAAAAAATTTGATGCAAATTATAAACTGAATCAACAATTATATTAAATTACATAAGATTCTGTAATCAGTTTTTTTAAATTATGCATTTACATTGTACAGAAAGAATGGGAATCACCAGATTGATTAAAATGAATGTAATATTAAATCTTTCCCAAATTTGCTGCATGAGTGACCATGAAACAATGGCCCCAAGTCTTGAATTTATCAAAGTCCAGCTATGATTGCAGCCACTGCTTCTGATCACTCTTTATTAAATTCTGGAATGTCTATTCAGATGTGACCTGCTCACAAATTACCTTCAAGCTTGAGTTTGTAGGCTCTAACATGCCAAGTGACTCTTGCAGTCCCAGCCCAAGTCTTCTCGTAGTACCACTTGTAGGAGACGGTTCAGGATGATCCTTTTTAATATTTTCTATTTTTTTCAATAGCGTCTTTTTTTAACTTCGTCGTCCTCATCGACCTTTGAAATTCTTGGTTTTGATGGTAAGCTGGTAGGAACACTGGATATTCTAGAAATTTCTGCATTTTTATCATCATATTTGGTAGTACCACTTTCCTTACTTGCAACTTGAGGCTCAGAAATTCCACTTGGTTTTAAACCAGCCAAGTCAGTTTTTTCATCCACTTTGCTATCAGATGAACTAATTTTATTCTTATTAATAGTTCTTATGAAAGAAGTTGGTGTCCCAGTTGGAGCTGCATTATCACTATTCTCATTGAGAGATTTACTGCTATTCCCAAAGTTTTCATTTGATGTTTCTGTATTAAGGTCTTTATCATCACTATATTTGTAATTAATTTGTTCCTTTCCCATTGCTGTGGTTGGCATCCTAGTTGGAGCTACATTACCCCTCTCCACATCAGGAATTTTACTGCTCTGTACATTGCTAGATTTCCCAATGTTCTCATTAGATGTTTCCGTATCAGAGTCTTTATCATCACCACGCTTGTCATTAATTTCCTCTTTTTCCATCACTGTAGCCTTATTGTTGCTATTTGGCATTGTGGTATATGATGTTGTTATATCAGTGTCAGTACCAGCCTCATTCTGGTGCATTATGTTTGTATTTGCAGCATTTTGATTTTCTTTCTCATCCTTATTCTCAGTTTTATTATCATAATTTCTTGCTTAAATAATTAATCTTTTCTTCAGCAGTTTAGTTTCTAAATTATTTGGTTGTTCTTGAAGTGTATTATTAAGAATAGCTGCTGTTGATTGAGGAACTGTAGGCTTTTGTGGAAAGACTTGAAGAGAATCTGAAATTGAAAGGAAAGGAACCAATTGAAAGTAAACTTTACTGCTATGGTACTGGGCCGTAACCAATGGGGGTGCAGTGGTTCAAGCACAACCCCCCTGGTTACGGTCCTCTGGTAAGTTGTTGGTAATGGCCACTTCATTGTGGGTTCTTCTTACCTGGGATATTCAGGCTAATACAGCCACTATTTCCAGGTGGCTGTGCTGAGGGCAGTGTTTCACAGTCTGGCAAAATCTTCCCATACCCTAGTCCATCTGCAGCTTCAAATTCTTGCTTACAAACTCCAGCAAACAACTGTTCACAGTCCTTGCGGCAGAGGTATGTTGGCTTTGGTTTAGTGCGATCTGAACAATATGGGAATGCATAATAACAGATTCCAGCTAATGCATACTGTTCACAAGTTGGGGAAATTCTTTGTTTAAGTAGAGATAATGGTCTTATGAGGCTTCTCTCAACAGACGGAGGGTACTGAGTAAAGTAGAGTAGTTTATTCTTAAGGTACTTTGTACACTGGGTGCCATGATAGTGATGACAAGACTCATGCCTAGAAATAAAATGAATTAAATTCATCTACCAATTCAAAATATTAATCTAATTCAAATATTTTAAATTAAATTAATATATTAAATTAAATACATCACATATTATATTATAACAATTTTCATATTTTTTAATAATTAAAAAAAAAATGTTTATCAATAAATTTTTATTATATAAACAAAATGTTTATTAATATGGCACTTAACAGACGGTTACTTTGATATTAGATTTTAATCATACTGACTTTTTTCTCATGAAATGTTTAAATCTTGTATTTTAAATTTCATGCAATCTGCCTTTATGATTTTTAATATTTAATTCAAAAATAATTTTTGCCAGATCTAATGTTTTTTAATGTGTTTTATGATTTATTGATTTAATTCTTTTGTTACCTCTTTCTCTTATAAGAGGTCTATCTGGGTCATCTCTCGAGAAAGTACTGCAAAGTAAAGATCAGTGAAGTAAGATAAATTCCTAGTTTAAGTTTATAGTCATCTCGATATATAATTATTTGAAGGAAAATTTTTAAATAAATATAATTACTAATCACCACCACAAAGTACAGCAGTGGTGTAGCTCAACAGGGTCAAACTGAAAGCTGTGATGTGAAGGCACCTCTGACAGCTGCTTATAGTTCATTTACGTTTATGACCCTGGAGCACAACTCTACCAGTTTAAATTAGTTAGGGTTGAAAAAACAACGACAAACAAAACAGTTAAACAATCTGTGTTTCAAATAACTGTTATAAACTTCACATGGTACATGTATAACACACATCATGCTTCTCCTTACTGTACACTTCTCAAGTTTTCTGCCAATCTCCACATTTCATATAGAGCATTTTTATTACTTTTAATACATGTTTAGAAGGGAGCCTGCTGTTGCATAATCTTAAAAACTCAGTTTAAAGTACACATTTGCATTGAAGTTAGACATTACTCATCAATATCTCTGATACTGAACATTGATTTAAAAATCCAGGACTTTTTAACAAAATATATATTGCTTAAGGAATATACATATATTAAAATGAAAGAGCATAATGATTAAAATAATTCTGGAGTAGTATAGGGAATGGGGGTTCTAGCGCAGTGACAACCGGAGGATTACCCGCCTAAAGTGAATTCTCCGATTTTTACCGTTATTACCCGCATTCCCTGTTTTAAGTCTATAATATGTTAGTCTATATATGGAGTGCGAAGAATGTAAAGAGTTTGTTTACGACTTCTGTGTAAAGTGCTTGGAACCTAAGTTTGTACCTACTAAGCCAAATAAGTATATTTGCTTGTGGTAAGAAGATGCAAATAGAAGACGACACGTCAGCACAGTGTTACGAGTGTGGTAAGAATATTCGTAATGCCGTACCTTGTGCTACCAGGGAACAATATTATTCTAACGGAGGTCGTAAGAAGACGCCATACAAAAGAATAAAATACTTCCGAGACTGGATGAGTCATATCCAAGGTTTCATCGGCCGGTATATTTAGACGACGAAGTAATGGAAAGAATCATAGGCCATTTAGAAGAGCCAACCCCACAAAGTCTACGGAAAACGCTGAAAAAATTAAAGCTAGGGAAATATTACAAAGCCATTCCCTATCTTTTGTCTGAAATTACCGGTAATTCTATTCCCGAAGTTTCTGATATGAGCAGAGCCGAGTGGATGTTTTGTCGTTTGAATAAGGATATTCCTTATTATCCTGATGTAATTTACGAAATATTTTACAAAATAAACCCCAACCACCCCCTGTTAGGTTGGATTCCAAGAAGATAAAAATGCAAAACTGGCGTTTAACCAGAAACCCCACTGGGGAATGCATCGCGCAGAACACCAAGCTATCCCCAGTGGGGTTTTTTGCATTTTGGGCTTACGAGGCTTATTTCATCCCGCGCCAGAGGCCCTCTAGTACACACATATATCTTTCTTACGGCCCCCCAGAGGGTGAACTCCGGACAGCGTCCCGAGACACCCCCTGACTTTTCCAACTTTTCCTCGCGAAACCCCCCATCGCGGGGTTGAATCGCACTTTCTTACCCACCCCTCCCACGGTTGCTGTGAGTGGGGGAGGCTTTTTTTTTTCACCCACAGCAACCGGTCCAATGTGTCTGCAGCGAGGCTCGAACTCGGGACTTTGAGCCTCCCCAGATTCAAAGTCCACGAACACAAGCGAACGCCAGACACACCGGACGCTTATGTATGTGAAAATTATTATATTTAATTTGCATACAGCTGGCGTTCGATATGCAAATAGAATCCTGTCACGCTCTTTTCAAAACTGATGTCTAAGCGAGTTTTCTTTGAAGCTCTTCTTTTGCCTCCTGGTAGATCTTTTTGCGAGATTCCTCGGTTAAATCTTTGACGACTGTTTTTTTATTTCTGATGTCCATCTTCAATTTCTCGTATTTTTCCTCTTCGGCTCAGAATAAGCGAGAATTCTACATCGTCTATCTTTCTGTCACGCAAAGCCTTTGAGACAAGGTCAGTAATCGTATTTACTTTAGCCCTTGACAGAGCTATTGTCGTGTCATGCTTGGATATTTTGCTTGACAACTGTTTCATAATACCCTGTAGCAACAGCTGAAATGATACCGCAAGCTGCCCCAACGCCGGCCAAAGGAACTCCAACGACTATTCCCGGCCCTGTAAGCGAAGTAGCAACGCCAGTGCCTGTTAATGCTACGGACATGGATCCTGTAGTTATCGCAATTTTATGTAGCGTACTTCGGGCTCTGACGTATTTCTTTCTAACGTTTTCGTAGTGTTTTGCCTGCCCTTCCAAGTAAGCCAAAATTAAATTTGCTTTATTTAAGCGGAAGTTTTCAGCGTTTAATTCGTTAGGAACATCTGGATACAACTGAGGTGCTGATGGTATAACATCCATTATATATACTAATGTACGACGCTTTTGGAAACGATATGGGAAGCTCATACCGCAGGTCAAGGCGTTATCCCCACGACGCATTTGGGAATCATATGGGACATTTACCCCGCGTTGCACCAAGGCATACAGACGTCATTAAGTCTAAGCCTGTTGAGGTAAAACCAACGCCTGTGCAGCAGAAACCTAAGCCTAACTTCCCAAAGAATCTATTACCGGCAACAGAGAATTATCCATTTTACGATAACAAAGGCGGAGCGGATGACTTTGCTAAGATGGTTACGTCCTTAGAAATTCCCGTGGGTCCTACGACTTTTAAGACAAAAGTAAGAGACATCTTCAGAGAGACTCGGATGAAGCACACGTCGGGAAAAGAATCCAGAGAATGGTTATCAGGCCCCAGCATGCGATATTGGCCGCAGCAGTTAAACTTTGCTGTCTGGGCTGCTACTAAAGGATGTGGTATAGCCGCGGACATGCTTCATATTCCTTTCCTGAGGTTTCATGTTGCTTTTACTATTCGAAGAATATTGTATGAGCTAGGCGCGCCACTTCCAGGTGATACTGTCTTTAACCCAAAGGATAACAAATATGACAAAGTCGCATGGGAGCGATTAAGAAATGAATTTAAGCTTACCAACCCCGACTTTCGTAACCAATGAAGGTGCTGCCCACGGTCTAGGAGAGACTTACACTTATGCTTCGTATGTCGGAGCCAGCATAGAAAGTCCAGGCATGGGATATCCCAGCTCCTTCGAATTCTCAGACTTAGGAGGCAGCGGAACAAAAGGAAATTTAATTTACTTCATAGAAAGCAAAGAGAAGTATCCTTGGGCGCCATTCTTTGCAGCAAAGGGTATTGGGTTAAAGAATCTAGCAAGGATTAATCGAAGCATCGAAGCCTTTGTCTACTGCGTCCTAGGAGCCCAGGTTAGCACTCGCAGCCCCATCGTAGATGCCAGTGGTGCGTCGCAGGAAACACAACAAGTATTCCTTGTTCTCTTTGAAAGTGCCGTTATTGAGAATGAGATATCTAAGTCAGTTCAAAGGTATCAACTTGCGGTGCAGCAATCAAAAGTTAGACTGGATTATGCCTTAGTCACCGGTTGTTGGTTAATGCCAAGTAATTTGGTTATTAACGCCAGTTCTGTTGTGGGTTACAACAACAAACTACAGCGAGCAACCAAAGACATGAAGTTTGGAGTGAATGACGTGAACTCTGACACTCTTAGGAACATTCCCCCATTTCGTGGAGAAGCCAAAGAAGGAGCACGTAGAAAAGCCAAAGGAGGTACATGTACCATCAAAAACCGTAAAAAGAAGATACGGCCCACGATACCTGAGGAATATGACCATAACTTACTAAAAGCCGGACTAGCAGCCGCGAGTGTTGGTTTGAGTCTTTATATATGGCGATGAACAACCCCTACGTATCCGGAATGGATTGCGTTTATACGACTTACACAGGCGAGAAAAAATACACCCAAGCATCTTGGGTTGATGTCACTGGGATGTCTGTGGACTTGAACTACTCGGGGAAGAAGTTAATCCTTTGTAGTATTTGCATTGGTGCGAGCAGCCATGCCAACGTCGGCTTTCGGTTCCTGGATGAGAATGGCATACTGCAGCCAATGCGCACGAAAACAAATAACAGGGAGCCTGCACATTTCTCCACAGAGCCCAACTCCAGTAGCGTTGAGAATCTTTCCGTTTGGACTTTCCACATGGTCGCTGATTGCCATGGAAAAGTAAAGCTGCAAATACGCGTAGATGACACCGGGAGCGTTTGCGTAAATAGCATAGAGGATCAAAGGGACGTGGTTATAATCACAAGACCATTAGCACTCTTACGGTAATAAGTATATGAACCCACACGCGAAGGAAGATCGGTTTCTTCATTACTCAGAGGAAAAGGACTACTTACAACAGCAGTGGTATGACACTGGATTGTGGGTAGAGGTTGGAGGCCAGGGATTGGTCATATGCACTATTAGCATTTCGGCGGGGATGTCATGCAAGCTGGGTTTAGGACATAGATGAAATAAACGCCCCATTATTACCTTACAGGAAAAAAAACGAATAAGAGGCATGTGGTCATTTCACGTTTGAGTCCGTGTCCTCGAGCTCTAGAGAACCTAACGCCGGTGACTTTTCATATGATAGCCAATTGTCAATATGCAAAGCTTCAAGTTCGTCCCAGCGATAGTAGTAGCTACGGAAAGTTTCTGGCTATGTTGCAATGAATGCATCTATGGCTCAACGGACGGGTGAATACGGCTTTAATCATAAGACCATTAGCACCATGAGCGTTCTGCATCTAGCACCAAATTATCAAGGCGGTGCGAATACTATCTTTACTTATCCCCAGTCGAGGATGCCTCGGACGCCCGACCATGATAAGCCTCCAGTAATAATAAGGATAAGCCTACACCCTCATCTTCTTCAAAGGACCACGCCGATAGCTACGACTAAGATCCAAATGTTATTCCCCACGAACTTTAACAGTTCTCCACCGGTTCTAAGTACCAAATAGAGGAACAGCTACCAAGCAGCCCCGGTAAAGAGGCTGCCATCTTTTTACCTAAGTCCGTCAGTCCTTTACCTACTGCCTTTACGCTTGCGCCTGTAGCCTTAAGGGAGCTAAGGATCACACCTACTACGGAGGAAATGGCGACTGCAAATGCAAGTGGAATGCCATATTTCACCAAAGCTCTTTTTATCTTTTCCTTGGTGGTAAGCCCCAATTCTTTTTCCAGGTTTTCCTTTTGTGCCCGTAATTCCGCAAGGCGCACCTCGAGGGTTTCCGTTTCCCTTTGGGCAGCCTCCCTTTCTTCCTCGGAGCGGGTTTGGTCCGCAACTACTTCTCGCTGCCGCTCTATTTGCCCCTCCAGGTCTTCGATGGCCTGATCTCTTTGCCTAATTTGTTCCTCCTTAGTGTTAATTTCGGTAACCAACTGTCGCCGTTCCACTAAAGAGCCATCAATGACAGTATTTAACTTCTTAGCTTCTTCCTGACTTATGTTCAGGTCTTGCAGGGCTAGCCTGAAGGCCTGTCGTGCTGTATCCCTTTCATTCAAAGCCTTCTCAGCTTCTCGTTTGAATGTCATTATGACTTCGTCTTTACTTTGGAATTTCTTCTCCTGCGCCTTAATCTTTTCTATTTCGGCTATGTTTTTTTCCAACACAGCCTTACGCATCCGTTCACTTAATTGCTCAATTTGTTGGTCCCTATCTGCGAGTTCTCTCTTCTGTGCATCGGTAAGTAATCGGTTCTGTTTCATATAATCTTCCTCCCTTTCTTCCAATGTTTTCCGCAGAGCCTCCACTTGACCACCAGAGTTTTTGGCCTCCTCCAGGGCCTTTTGCACTTTATCCCTTTCGCGCAAAGCGTCGTCTAAGTGCTTCCTCATTTCTTCCATCCTTACGTCTCTTTGGCTGAACTTTTTCTCAACATTAGTAAGTAGTCTTCTTTGCCTTTCATATGCCATCTCTTTTTCTTCCAGTGCTTTTTGCAGTTTCATGACGCGCTTTTCTAACATAGTCTTCTCGTTTAATACCTCCAGCCGGTCTAATAGGCTTCTGGTGGCATTCTGGAAGCCTTTTAATCTCGCCACGTCACCCCTAACTTCGCCATCTGCATCAAAGAGGGCCTGTGGTTTGGTCCAGCGGTTTTTGTCGGGAAATCTCAGGTCATGGACGCTTATGAGGACTTTGTTTCCGCGTTCTGTGAGCTTTATTTCGTCGGTATCAAAGCGGGAATAGCGCTGCCTTAGCTCTTGCGTTGCCCACTCTACGGTCTCCTGTGTGGTCGTATCCAGTTCTTCGTAACTGGGAATCGTCTCGTCCGGGTGATCTCGTAAGTATCGTGTCCTCGCCGTTTCGTATTCTTCACTATTACCGGTGAACCTATTGTACTCACCTGACGCGGCGTTTTCTTGGAATTCATCCCAAAGACGTTCGTCTAAGTTCGTAAAGGATGTTTCGTCAGTGCCATCGTCTTCTCCTTCAGCACCCCCGCCCCTATCTACTAGTGGTATTTCTTCCCCATCCATTATATATGATAAGCTCAAAGTTAAATCCTAACCTCCTTCCTAAGCAGGTTGGCGGACTGAAAGCAGAACGCACCTTTCACCGGGTCACCTTTACTCCTTCTAGCGCCAAACCAGGGGAGACGCTGTACGTAGGCGTACCCCGTCTAACGGATAACTTAGTATTGGTTCCTGGAACGTTAGCGTTAAGGTTTGACCTAGCAATACAACCAGATACGAAGATAGAAACTTACACAGTGAACAACGTAGGTCGCAACCTGGTGTCTAAGATGAGAATTAAGTTCGCAGGGGAATCCCTTTTGGACTTAAATAGGTACGATCTTTACACCACGTACAAAGACGTATGGTTGACGGCCTTCGACCGTGCACAAAGGATAGAACAAGGAATCGGAGGCGTTATCTTAAGGAAATTGCGAAGTGATACTAAGACAGCACCTACGGACTCCGGGGCAGCAACCGCAGTAGCAGACGCTACCAGAGTAAAAACGGCTTATGGCAGCAAGTACGTCATTCCCTTAGACTTTGAAGTTATTTCTAACCACGGCGTGTATTACCCCAGGCAATTATCCGAACTACAGTTTGAAGTAACTCTAGCAGACACTACCAACATCCTAGAAATGGACACAGCACAGGCGGCACTTACTGGTAGTATCCATCCTTATTCTATCACCAATTTAGAATTACAGTACGAGACGGTATACAGCGAAGAACTAGCCCGAAGTGCAGGCATGGAATACAGCTCAGGCAAGGCATTCCTTTACGACCACGTAGTGATGTACAAGACATTTAGCTTCCTGGATAAGACGGACGAGGTTATCAACCAAAGCATTAACCTCCCCCGAAGAAGTCTCACGGGGTTGATGTTGGTGTTTGCTAAGCCCTATGGGGCTGGCAAGCGCGACTCCGAGGCCTTCCATAACCCCAACATTACTAACGTGGGGGTAAATATCAACGGAGTACCAAACAAAGTCTACTCCCAGGGGATAAAGCCCGCAGATACGTACAGGGAGGCAATGCGCAAGTTTGGTGACCAGGTGTCTCCTGAGGAATTCTTCAAAGACAAGTACGCGTTGTGGATTGACATGCGCACGACGAACGACGAAAGTATGCACGGGCAAGGTCTGCGGCTGGTAAACACCCAGGATGGTATAACATTGGAGATCAAGCGCACCAAGAACGCCAGTGCAAGTGATGCGGATAAGATAAACTGCTACATCTTCGTGGTGTCTGACGCGCAGCTAAGCGTAGAAATGAACCAACTAAAGAGTGTTGCATATTAAAAAGTTAAAATATTTCTCAGATATACGATGCTTCGCGTATTCGAAAACGACGACAACGAACTGCAATGCATAGTGCAAGGCGACAATCTGTACTTCAAAGCGAAGTCCGTGGCAGCCGCATTGGACTATGAAAACACGAAAAAGGCTATTAGAGACCACGTTTCTGAGAAGTACCAGAAAAGATGGTCTGAATTAAGAGGAACGAATCGTTCCTCTTCTACCATTCACCCACATTCCGTGTTTATCTCCGAGCCTGGGTTGTATCAGTTAATATTTAGCTCTAAGATGCCAAAGGCAGAGGAGTTCAGTGATTGGGTCTTTGAGGAAGTCCTACCCGCGTTAAGGAAAACAGGTAAGTATGAAATAGAAAGGCGGTTCGATAGTCCTAACAAGTTAGTCTTCAAAATGGAAAATGAGTTTGACCTGCATAAGAAAGTCGTAGACTACATACGCCGCTTCTACCCACAGATGCTCATAGCGCCCGGCTTAGGGGAATTGCAGGATTCTGACAGCAAACGCATAAAATGCTGGCAGAAGGGTTATCAAAGGGGTCAACCCGACCTCTTAATACTGAACGCGCATTTAAGGTATGAAGGGCTTTGCATCGAATTAAAGACGCCGAAAGGAAATGGCATACTCTCCGCAGACCAACGCCAAGTGATATCTAGGTATGACGCGAATGGTTACCTGACCATGGTTAGCAACGATTATGACGTCATCTGTCGTGCCCTTAGCAACTACGCGGAAGGCATCCGTATTCCCTGTCGGCGGTGCTGCAAACGCTTCAAGACTACGGAGACAAGGGCAACGCATTTAAGAATATTTCATAGATATAATGATCGTCAACCAAATACACTGGCGTGACCTGATTTGCGGTAAAGCATACGAAATAAAAAATTACGTCGTCTTCGAAGACATCGACCGTTTACGGTTAGTCCTCAAAGACTTAGAAGGCAAGGAATATTCCCTTTGGGCGCCAGATTGCGTGCGGTACGTAATTCAGGGCGAGGAATTCACCCACTTACGCAGCTATGGTAAGGTAAGTGGCCGATGGAAGTTTGACATTGAAAGAAGAGTCACTCCATCTCCTCTATGTAGTTAGGATGTCTAACATAGTCCTTTGAGCCTTTGGGTCGGCTGAGCACCAATGCCCCACGAAGGATCCTTCAGAAAATACCTTGCCGCAATGAAGGCAGGTGTATTTTTTACGCGGTTTTGGTCGAGGGGTGATTATGCAGTCTGCTGGGGGTTCGCAGGTAATACAGTCCATATATACCTAAGACGATCAGGAATCCTCCAAGGAATGCCATTGCGTGTGCTATCATATATCTAACCAGAATGTTGACAATAAGGTTAAATATTTGTTAAGGATACCTGGGAACCACTCTAAGGAGTGTCTCAGGAATGTTGACATCTAGGTTAAATATTTGTTAAGTAGGATAATACCTCTTATGAAATGTGTCTTAGAATGTTGACAATAAGGTTAAATATTTGTTAAGTAGGATAATACCTCTTATGAAATACCCTGTAGGATGTTGACAATAAGGTTAAATATTTGTTAAACAGTTGAAGATATGTTCTTCTTCTCTGACGCAACCACAACGATCACACTCTTGTCTCCAATACTCCCTTTTAGTCCACGGAACGCCTTCGGCGCGTTCAAAAGAGGGGAAAGTACGGATTATCTTCTTATGGTAATCTATGCGATTCCTTAAGTAATTCTCTTTATGCGGGCAGCGACTCATCAAATCCGCACATTGGTAACAATCCACTCCTTCTAAGTCATACGCCCCAAAGAGGAACTTATAACTTACTTCATGCGCTTTCCTGTGCGTTTGAAGACGTTGTCGGCTACTAAGTACCTTATTGCAGAAACTACACTGTCTGGTCTGATCACAAACTCCTCTCTTTAAATGTTGCCGCATTCCTAAAGGGAATTCCTTATTACAGCCCTTGCAAAGTATACAAATACGCTTATCCTGATGTTGTTGCATCTTTTGAACAGTACTGAATTCTTTACCACAATCCTTACAAACTTTACTTAATTCCTTTGTGCAAACGCCATTACGGACATGGTATTGTAGCCTTTGCTTGGTGCTGAACTTCTTCTTACACACCGCACAGTTCATTTATACTTAGCAGTACGTTAACCTCTATATAACATCCTTTTTTTAACAAATATTTAACCTAATTGTTAACATTATTAGACACCTTTATTTCGAGGTATGTTGATGCTTAACAAATATTTAACCTAATTGTTAACATTCTAATACGCATCTTTTAGGAATAGTTACCAGTTTAACGAACATTTAACCTAAACGTCAACATTCTTAGGCACCTTTTTTTGAAGTAGCGTAGTCTTAACAAATATTTAACCTAAATGTCAACATTCTGAGACACCTTCATTTTGAGGTATGTCATTCCTTAACAAATATTTAACCTACAGTGGATACCGCATGAAATCCACGACGGACTCTTTTGCCCACGTTGCCATCGTTATCAGCGCACCAAACCTTTCCGCGCGCTTCAGACCACACATTTCATCATACAATTCCTGCACGCGCTCTTTTAACCGATCGATCTCCTCTCTTTGCATTTCAATGGTGTCTCTCTTATCTTTCATGTCGCCGACAATCCTTCTTACTGCTTCCACTGGGTCCATTGTATATAAATGACTCCAGAACATATTCCCTGCAATGCTCTGATAGTAGGACCAACCGGCTGTGGTAAAACGCAGTTCGTAGTAGAGCAACTCCTCGGGCCCTTTAGATACCGTTTCGACTACATAGTGTTATTATGCCCTACCTATGTGAATAACCGCACCTGGACAGGCATAGGAGTGAAAGATGACGACTTCTTTGTGGATATTTTGGACCCTAATGAGTTATCCAGCCATTTGAAGTTTTGGCATAGACAATTCCCAAAGGATACGCAAACCCTCTTAATTCTTGATGACATCGCTTGCGGGGACGACGTAAAGAGACGCACATCGGAGTTAGTGAAGCTCGCCTTCAGTGGCAGGCATGACAATATCAGCGTTTGGTTGCTCTCGCAGCAGCTTACCAGCGTCTCTAAGCCTTTTAGGGAAAACATAGGATCTCTCGTAGTATTTTATACTCCGAGCAAGTCAGACCTGGAAACCATTTTGAGCGACTACGGTGGCGAGATATCTAAGGAACAGCTGCACGAATACATGCGGCATTTAAAGACACACCAACATTCCAAAATGATCTTCTCTTTGAGGTTTCCGTATTCCGTTAACATATATGGAGATTGAGCAGCTGATAGATGAAGTCCCCGTAGATGAAAGTAACCTTAAAGAACAACTTAACGTCCTTGTGTCTTCGGGGAAGTGTAAGGAAATGATAGGTAAGGAGTTGACGCATGAGCAGGTTAATAAGTTGTCAGAAGAGGAGGTTAAGAAGTTCCATAAGAGATACGAAGCCGCCCTTGCAAGTAAGACCACGAATGCAGTAGCAGACTCCGCTATTAAGCTGGCCACTAAATTGCTTGGACTTGCGCTGCCCATAGACGACGTGGAGGCGCTGCGGAAGGACATAAGTGAGGACTATGTCATATCCCAAGAACTTAAGATAACCTGTGGGTGGTTGTCTTTGAAGTGCGGTAAGTTAATGGCAGTCGCATCTTTGGGACTTCACGTAGCTCAACATGTCGACTTGAAGGAGGTACTGGTGTCTTGGAAGGACTACAAAAAAGATAAGCAAGTTGAGGAGATCTTCAAGGCAGCACCTGATCAAGTTGATGTAAGTCCTTCTGAAGTCATTCACGGGACTTAGTCAAGTCGTCATCAAGTACTTAGTCAAGTCATTCACGGGACTTAGTCAAGTCATCCTTAAGTTACTATAAGTCATTATCAAGTCGTCGTCAAGTTACTTATCAAGTCCTTCAAGTCCTTAGATATAAGATGAGTGACACCGAAACAAAGGCGGAGGAAACCCCTCAGCAAATTACCAAGCCTAAATCTCCGGGCAGAGTCGCTGCGGGGAAGAAGCTCGCGGAAATGAATAGAAAGAACAAAGCCAAAAAAGAAGAGAAGGCGGAGGAAAAAGAAGAGGAATCATTTTGGAATCCGGGCTACGTCATCGGAGCATTAGGAATTGCTATAGCAGCAGGCAGCCTCTACTTACAGTGGCGGGCTGCTAAACCAAAAGTGGAACCAAGGGCAGAAATGAGGTATGTGGAGCCTCCTAAGAGAAGTAAAATACCCGAGATGGAATAAAACCTCCTCTCCTTGTAATATAATGTCGTCCGCATTAATGAAAACCGTCGAAGATGCAGCTATTATTACTTCTATTGTCGCAGGTATTGGTTGGGTAGGTAAGAAAGTGCTCAAAGAAGACTTTACTGAAGACCCAAGCAAGAGCATTACGGGCTTTGCTAAGATGACTGCTGCAGTAGCAGGTAGCATTGCCCTTAAGGACTACCTACAGAAGGAAAAGTACCTGCCTAGGCCGTGAGGCCCTTATATATGGCAAGCGTATTGGTAGGTGGTGTCATTGCAGCGTTAGCATTCACTGGAGCTAGTTATGGTGGTCAATATTTGGATAGATTTGTCAGAGGTAATAAAGGCGATACTGAAAGGAAAAGGCATGACTTAGCCCTGGAGAAATATCAAAGGGACGTGGCAGCTTGGAATGAAAAAAGACAAGCTTACAGGGATTGGTTGGATAAGAACTACCAAGACAAAATGCAGGCGGACAAGAACTTCGAAAACACGGACTACGCCTTTAAACTTTATGCACAGACGCACCCAGAGTTTCACATGCAGAAGCCTTCGTTTAAGAATTACTATCAGCCGTCGAAGAAACAAAAAGACAATGAGCTGGTCTTCGTAGGAGTCGCAGGGCTGGCGGGAGGCGCCGCCTTGGCGTATCTGCTCTGAGCTGCGCTCAGATCACTAGTGACGTGAAGCATGAGCGTCTAATATATAATGATCGTCTTTTTGGAAAGCGATAAGAATGACTTTACCACGTATTTGAATCCCCCCATCAAAGCCCATACGGTTCGGTTGGTCAGTTGCTCTTTGTACAACTCTTGGTATAATTTGGTCAATGGCATGGTCACCGTGCATAAGGGGTCTAACAAATACGAAGGCGTAATGCTACCCGATGGACATTACACGCCAATCACCCTTGCTAAGGAGCTCGCCAAGCGCGGTTATACTCTCACCACAGGGTTGCCGCACGAAATGACCTTCAAACATAATCTTCCTAACAATTTCTCGGTAACCCTAGGAAAACGTGACGCATTGGGATCTTTACTAGGTGTCTCAGGCAAGGAAATTACCAACACAGCAGTTCCCGTGAATTGGAAAGTCGCATCCTCTTATGAAGTCTATTGCGATTTAGCCCACAGTTACAGCAATGGAAAGCCCTCCCATCTTATGTCTAAGTTTTCACCCAAAGGTAATCCATTCGACCTGGTAGAATACACGCCCATTTCTTTAAACTATGACTTGCCTTGTGATTTAGTAGAAAGCATAAACATCACCATTAAAGTAGATGGAAAGACTGTGGATTTCAACGGGCGCAAGATTAATCTCGTCTTATCCTTCGCTTGAATCAAGCGAAGCGCGATTCTATTCATATAATGGGTCGAACTGAGGACAAACTCAAAAGGATTTACTACGGGCCCGAAGGCTATTGGAGAGGAGTGGCGGCTATCAAAAAACTCGCTACCGCAGCCAGGGTATCCGACGAAACGGCTAAGAATTGGTTAAAGAAACAGACTATCTGGCAGGTTTATCTTCCTGTGCCTAAGTACATTCCCAGACCCAGCTTTACCGTAAATACCCCTAATGAAGTTCATCAGGCGGATTTGCTTTTCTTACCACACGACACGGTGAGAAGAAAGACCTATAGATACGCTTTGACCGTGGTTGATATCGCAAGCAGATACAAGGACGCCGAACCCATAACCAGCAAGGATTCTGGGGAAGTCGCAGAAGCCCTAGGTAGGATTTATAAGCGCGTTTTGAAATGGCCTAAGCTGCTGCAAGTGGATGCGGGGACGGAGTTTATGGGCGTGGTTACCAAGACCTTGAAAGACCACGACACCAAAATTAGGAGAGCCGAAGCTGAGTACCACAGGGGTCAGAGCATTGTCGAAAGATTCAATAAAACTTTGGCTGAGCGTCTCTTTGGATACCAATATTGGAAAGAGTTGGAAGATCCCTCTAAGCGAAACAAGGAATGGACACAGCGGCTTCCCCAGGTCATTGTGGCTTTGAACAACGAGGCGGCCAGGGCTACTGGAATGAAACCCAAGGACGCCATAAAAAAGAAAGACGTGGAACACAAGTCCTACGTCAGAAGTTCGAGGGCGGTCTTCCCCCATGAAAAGAAATTAGGTAATGTCACGGTCCGATATCTCTACGGGCCGGGTGAATTAGAAGGAGGATCCAAAAGAGCTACGGATCCTAACTGGTCTTTGGAAACTTACCAGATACGAAGTGTAATAGCTAAGAAGGGTCAGCCCATCTTGTATTATCTTCACGATGGCCCCACACGTGGGTTCGTCAAAGAAGAACTGCTTATCGTGTGATGTCCGAATGCCATCGTATGCACTCCGTCATCGCACATCCATCGCTTACCGTCAAATGCAGACAGTGACACCTTCTCCTGCGTGACGTTATGTATCTGATGACCATAGCTGCGCAGGCTGTTCATCTTATGCCGCTGTTCCTTGCGCGTTCGTAATACGTTCAAGTAGGACTCGTGGGTTATGTCCTTCTTAACGACGTATCTTTTTACGCCTTTGGCTTTCTTTTCTACGCCGTCCAACTTTAGCACGCTGTACATCTTTGGTTTCAGACCCACGTACTCTACTATGGGTTTACCTAACATCTCGTCCTTCATCTTCCCAATTACCTTCTTATTTTTGGCGCTGTAAAGGAAGTGCTCCTTCGGGTAACCGCTGGTGTCGTACTCGTCTATGTCTTCGACGCAATCCTGGTAGACGTCTTCCGTTTGCACTTCTAGAATTAGAGAGTCGGTGTCTGTGTACAGGAGGTGACAGCGGTCTCCGTACTTTGGCTTTAGTTTGTCGTAGTAAAACTCATACATTAACAACTTAGACAGATCCAGCACCGTAAAGCCGGTGTATACGGGCTTATTTAGAAGCAGGTTCGCTTTCTTCATATGAATCACGTAGAAGTTCAGCATTTCTACATATCTAACGAATCCAGGCTGTGACACGTATGCTTCTGCTTCCTCTTTGGTGCTAACTATTTTTACGCTTACGCGCTTGCGGATGTTCTCCATTGTCTTTCCGAACACGCTGTTGTTCATTAGTTTAAATAGATTTTTTTCAAAGTCATTCTTAGCTGCGGTACGTTTCTGTGTGTTAAAGTCAATGTAGGGGCGCATCCAGGGTTCCTGCGTGAATTTTAGGACTCTGTGGATCTTCTTTACGCGCATTCCGTGGCGTACGTAGAACTGCAGGTTGCGGTAATGTACCACATACTTCGTTTTATCCATCAGGTTCATAGTTAGTTTCCTGTACGGTTTGTAACCAGGGCACATTTGCTTTTGCAGTGGTGATAGCTGCTTAAATGGTATCTCTATTGCTTCTGGTGCTAAGGGGAATTCGTTGTGTTCGTCGTGCAGGTGCTCTGGGTACTCCAGATCCACCTCTAAAACGTAACCTTTGTCTTCCTCCTTTCCTACCTTCATGTAGAAGTCTATGGGTCGCACGGTGTCCCATTCGAAGTCTCTCACAGGCAAGTACTGTGACATTGCCCAACCGTAAAGGTTGTTTGCATCAAGGTAGTAAATGTATGTAGTTGGTTTTTCTGGGTCGTGCTCTACAAGGGGGTTGTTTGCGCGTGCATAACGTCTGCTGGGCCCACAAACGCCACCACGAATACCGTCTTCCATAAACCGGTACATATCGTATTCCGTTAGGAGATCCAGTTGCGCATTTGTCTTCTTTAGTAGCGCACTCCAGCTGAGTCCAGGAGCTGTGTAGAAGTTCGCGGGATCCAATTCGTAGTACTCCATAGCCATCTTTCTGAAGCTCTGGAAAACATCTGCCAGCAGCACTACGTCTGAACGTAGGTAAATGTCGTGGTAATCCCCCATGTTCTCACAGGAGTACTTTTCCCACACGTCTAACGCATGCTGGTACTCTTCGCCCTTTATTCCAGACTCATTTAAACTGCTGTAGAAACAATCTTTAGGTGGTAGGGGCTCTTCAAAGCGCTCCCAGGAATCCATGTATTCATATGGGTACACTCCTTTCCTTTCTGCGCCGTATTTGCTGGAAATGGGAAAGTTGGTGTTGTACTTTACGAGATTCGCTAAGGAGTCTGCCATAAACTGCTGCGAATCCAAGAACTTTAGCTTACCAACAGTTACGGACATGTAACGCTCTTTGTTGTTAGGTATGCATTTGACGTCGGATCCGTCTGTTCCCTGAAGGAGTAAATGGGAGTCGTAACCGCGAAGGTTGTGAAAGAACACGGGTATTTCCATTTCTGGATTTACTTTGAAGTTTATATTACATTTCCAATGGGCCGCTCCTCTGTATTTACCCGCGATGTGGCAGTGATCTCTAACCTTATCCACGTAGAAGTCTTCAACGAATGCTTTGTGGCAGTGAATGCAGTGCGTTGACGGCTTTCCCGGCTTCTCACCTTTCTTAGCATACTTCCCGCATTTGAAATGAGCTTCTCCTAGATACTTTCCATCTTCGTCCCACGCTTTCTTTGCTTGTCTTCCAAACTGAAGAAGCGTATGTTGGCAAATGTGGCATTTCTTTGCCTTGTGAAATTCCTCCTGGTTCTTTTTGGTAAATTCCATCTTCTTTGGACGTCTTAATTGTTCTCTTATCTCCTCCTCCTCTTCTCGCAATGCTTCTAGAAACTTATTAGATGCGTTTTTACCTCGGTAAATCACGGGAGGGTCGGCCTTGCCGTCTGATCTGACTACTATGTAACCAAAGGAGCAGATCTCGTGTAATCCTACCTTATTCGTGGCACCACTTTTCTGCTGTTCCTTAGTTATCAACGCTTCGAAGTCTGCGTATATCACGTAAGGCACCTGCATCTGCTTTTGGTGGTCTGCGTATGAAAGCTCTTTGTTGGCGGGCATCTGAATCCGTTGCGCCACTTCTTCGACTCCGCGGCAGATCTCATCGTGTTTCTTTAGGGTATTTAAGGATGTAAATGACAACAAGCAGCAGTCGCAGAAATACTTTTTGCCTTTGTGCTTAGTATGTCTGTAAAATAACCTGCTGATGTGCTTAACCCATGAGTAATGTCCGCCGTGGTAGAAGAGATGTACGCGCTCTCCTTTGCTTTTTGACAGGACTAACGGTACTATCGTCTGCTCTCTGACTCCGTAAACGTTAATTGCTAGATCGTTTATCTCCTCAAATATGGGAATGTCTATCAACTGCATGGGAAATTCCACACCATCCCACTCTAAATCATCTGTGGGATACTTACTCATCCTACAGGGATCCTTCTCTGCTGGATACAGTGCAGACCTGATTGCCCACATAAAGCATCTATTATCGTCATTCTTCACGTTTACAATAGCCTTCTTCCTTTCTACCCACACTGGTAGTGGTACGTAACTTCCTCCACGTATGGGTACGTACCTAGCCATACTTATCTCTATTCCTTCAACCTCCTCCACTGTCCAACCTGATCCATCTTTCGTGTAGTTAGACAGCGACTCCATTATTGCTTCTAAGGCTTCACTGGGTGACCTATCCAAATTCGTAGATTCTAATATCACTAACGACTTTGATCGCAGCATTGCTGTCGTCGTCACCTCGTCTTTTGATAGACTCACTTCTACCATTATACTTGCTTTCAGGGCTCCTAAGTCTTCTATACCTTTTCGAAGCGTCCTTTTAACCTTCTTTTCTGACTTTCGCCAAAACTGTCTAACGTCAATCTCACCGTTACCGGGTATCGACACCGTTTCGAAGTTGCTTTGGGATTCCATCTATATAATAGGAAATATTTTATACCTAATACCAAGCACTTTTCAGATCGTCGTAATCGTACTCACAGTCCTGACAATGCCAATACAATTTAACTTTCGTCTTGAACTTCTTACCACATCCGCAATCATAGCTGCTCATACACTTCGTCTTCATTTTCAAATGCTTCTTCAAATCCGCTTCTTTCTTAAAAGTTCTCTTACATTCTTCGCACTCCATATAGACTAACATATTATAGACTTAAAACAGGGAATGCGGGTAATAACGGTAAAAATCGGAGGATTCACTTTAGGCGGGTAATCCTCCGGTTGTCACTGCGCTAGAACCCCCATTCCCTATACTACTTTCTGGTAACTAAACCATCCTATACTTACCCATTTGTTTTAGGAGTTTCTCCTGAAAAAAAAGGAAAGAAAAATATTAAAGATTTTATGACAATAATTTTGTTTCCTGTACAACTGTGTGGAGAAATAAGACACCTTTGAAATTATCAAAAATAACATTTATCAGTTTTCTCGGACAAGACCACTTGGATAGCTGATTTATAGTACATTTCACATTGCTTTACCGCGTCAGGTTGGGAAGTTCGTTTGAAGTTGCCAAGCTGGTAAACAACTTCGGAACTTCACGAGAACAAAATTCAGTGAACTGTGAACTGTTTGCATCTATATTTCAAAATTTTCCTGAAATTGTATCTTAAAAAACCTCAAATGTTCCAAAACTCAATATCAAAACAGGTCAATAATATAAATACCTCATATTGTGATAAAATCCAACTTGGAAATTAAGTTCAAAAAGCATTCAGACAAGTTTCTAAATTCAAGATATTATGAATTTCAAAGAGCACACTGGAATTTCATTTTTAAGTTCCGAAGTTTGTTGCCAACTTGATAACTTTTGAACAAACTTCCCAATCTGCCGCGGTAAAGTAATGTGAAATGCACTGTAATTGACGTTTTGATATAGAAACTGACAAAGTATGTTGCAGGGAAAGTAAAACACAAGTAAAACCCCACAAGTGCAGCAAGTATTGCAAAAATCTCAAAAATGTAAACAAATAAAAAACATTCTGCATATATACTCAATTAAAGAATCGTTGTCGGATTAAGAAACATAGAACATAGAAGCTGAGACTGAAATGGCACATGGGATGATTAGATGCATGCCTGGACCACTGACCCATGGCATCATCCACTGTTTTTAATATATGTTTGGCATTCTAGACCGACTGCATTGATGGTGCAAATGAATACATTATAATATAATTATGTCATTTCCCATGTGCCATTTTGGTCTCAGCTTTTATGTTGTGAGTTTCTGAACCTGACAATGATTCTTCAATTGAGTGTGTCTGGAAGCTTTTTCCAGGCATTGTTCTGTATTACACTCATCATAATGATACAACCAACACAACCCAATTTTTTTAGATCTTTACATGTAGCTTCACTTAATCAAAAATACACAAACATTTTCAAATTTTTGGAAATTTGAACGACTAAAGCCAAAACCCTGAAAAGTCTGAAATCATAGCTAGTTTTCTGGGCTATATAATGGTGAAAATGGGTTTACTAAAAGTTACGACTATTTCCAACAATATTCTCCATTTCCTCTCTAAGTGCATATATTTTTAAACCATTACCAAAGAACATAACCATCAAAAAGAGCATTTCAACATGGACAGCAAATATACTCATTATATTTTAATCATTCGTAAGTTAAAATAAAAATAAATCCCTTTATTCAAGTGTCTAGTCATTCTAGCAATTTTGTATTAATTGGAGACACTTTTCACTCACACGCACTATCACTACATTCAATGTTTTATGCACACAACCCTCAACTCTTATGTCCATTTTTTTACGGAGAGAGGAAACCGGAGAACTTGGAGAAAACACTCATAGCATAGGAGAAAACAACACATCAAATAAACGCTATTCACTTGAGAGGCTGCAGTGCTTGAACCAGTGTCCCAATCATTGGGCTCACAGTGGTATAAGACATGCATTAGCAGCGTATGGCACCCATGCTACCCTAAGTTTCTAAGGAGTCCTTCTGTTAATACCGCAACTTCTTAATTTCCAATTACTCATAACATTTCATTTTCTTTATGCTATTTGATCAACACTTATTTCAAAGTATTGTTTCTTAGTCACCCCAACAAAATCACAAAATCGGGTAAGATATATTTCTTTGAAGTGAAAAAGAAACATCAAGTTGAAACATCAAATGAATCCCTGGCCAATAATATATCTTCCTCAAAACTATAGTTTCCAACTTCTGAAACAAAAACTTATAGTATCTTTTATAGTATTTGAGACTGAAAATCAGTGTAGTATTAACTGTATCATTGGATCATACAGTATATCTAATGACCTGAGATAGGAAGGCCAATAGATAATGCATTCATCCATAGCACAGCTAGACTTGTGTTTAAACAGCGGATGCTATTTAAACTTATTGTCTTAAGTTTACATCATAAGCAATTAAGCTAAAAAGGTATAACTAGCTAAAACTAGTGTGAGCTGCGTCGGTGTTTCTAATGAAACAGTAATGATGAAAAGGTAAATTATACACCGTGAAAAGATGAAAAAACTTACTGACGTTTCGGACGCTAGTCCTTCGTCGGAGTAAAAGAGCAATTAAGCAATTAAGCTGTTGTTTAAAAACTATTTCTTAAAGATCATTATACATGTGTGGAAAATGAAATAATTACTTTGTAAAGAAAGTCTAAATGTATTAGTGCACTGTTAGATATCTAATCGTGGCAAAATCAATGGGATAAATTATTAATGATTGGTAGAGAAAGATTTAAAATCCTAAACCGCAAGGCAAATGCGACCATCCGAAATAAATTATCTAAAATCATGAATAAAATTGAATGCAAACACGAAATTTATCGTGTTTTTAAATATTTAAAGTGGAAGGACGAAGGAATTGAATGCCCCTTGAAGTGAGGGAATGGAAGGAACAAAAGATAATACGAATCAAAACATCGGTAACAAAAGAATATGGTAAGCAAATGGAGCGTAATACGAACGCGTAGAAACGACACTTTTGCTACACAAGAAATTTATAGACTGAAGAATTCAGCGTCATAAGATTTAAAATGTTCACTAAATTATCTTTTGCTTGACTAGGTTTACAAATCTAGATTTCAAATCTTGAGTCGTGATTATAAACAATCAAGGAGCCTTCGAAATTGATTGACGAAAGGGGCAAAAGACGAAATCCGAGAATCGAAAATAATTATTATAATTTATGACTCGAATAAAAAAGTCTGTTGAGCGTTTAATCGAAAAATTAGGAGTTTCCAGGACTTACCTTTTATAGCTTTTTGAAAAATACTCATGCCATATTTTTGAGATGTTTTCCAAGCAGGCACGGGTTTGCAAGCATCTGAGTTTCTACAATCAACAGTGTAGCAAGCTTTGAGTTTGCCCACAAATAACGCAGTTTTACAGTCTCTATCGTCACAGCAATATTCCACACACTTTGTGACATCGTCCGTTCGTCCAAGCTTGTTAAAAAGGCCTGCCTCTTTGCCATCTTTTAAAGAATGTCCCTCAAACAGTTCACCACAACCAAGACTACGAACTCTCGAACATCCCCCATCTGCAACAACGAAAATATTTTAAGGGGTTTGTCGAACCGCATTATACTCGAAGAACAAATATATGAAATCACAAATAAACGTATAATACATACATCTAGCTAGAAGAAGGGTTAATAATAAAAAAGTTCAAAGAGAAACCCTTTTCTCCAAGAACTTTTGCAGAGATTCCAAAACATAGGTGCTATCATCTCATCCTCTTCAGCAAGTAAAAAGCCCAAATCCAATCAAACTTGACCCACTCAGGTACTCAAAACTCCTCTCCACTAAAACAAATGACGTTAATATATCTCCATGAAGTAAATTTTGACTTCGATTTCAAATGATAATGCTGTAACAGGTTGGTAAAGTGGATTCCAAACTTTAACCGTCCGCCATGTTTGATGTCGCTCTGTTGATAGGATTGAGGAGGAAGTGACGTAATGATCAACATACGGGACATTTAGGATAGGAGGCTTTGTTGCAATCAGCTGATTCAGCGGTTGTTTCCTGTTTCCCGTGACCCGCAAAAATCCCGGTGGTTTTCCCCCGTCCCGTAAGTTATAAATTAAATTTGATGACGCTAAATTAATTTTGCCACGATTATATATCTAACAGTGCACAAATCCATTTAAAATCTCTGCTGATGAGACTAAGGAAGAGGAAGAGGGAGAGGAAGAGAAAAGAGGAAATAGAAAAATGTGATGAGCAAGTAAGCAACTCTACTACCTGGTTCCCCAGATAATTGTAAAGAAAGAGAGGTGGAAAGGATAAATAGATGCATTTGTCAGATAACACGAAAGAATGAATACAAGGATGGATGGATGGATAGATGACTGGATTGAATAGACGAAAAGATGGATGGATGGATGGATACATGTATATAGTTTATATCACTCCCTGGACCACGAGGTGAGAGGCGAGCGGTAAACCACTACGCCACCCAAATGTTTGGTTGGATGGAAGGATGAGGGGAAGGATCGATTACTTATGAAGGGTGAAGTAAAGAATGGAAGAGCGGATGGATGGATGAGCAGATACCAATGAAAGGGACCAAGTGGGTCCATGCAACACTTTTCGGGGACGTCAGATTGACATTTGTTCAAAATTTTCCAGCAAAGACATAGAAATGACGATGATTTTGACAAGAAAAAGAAAGAGACTGAGAAGCAAAAAAGCAAAAAACAAAAATACCAAAACGAAAACACTCGTCATGTTAGAAAGCTGACTAAAACTGTTGCTATAAAGCTCTTATATCTATTACTAATAAAGCTGATAAATATCTAGTTAATCTAGTATAATCACACTCCTTATCTCTGCTGTTGAAAAAATATTAACATTATCCAGGCAAATGGGATCACAGCCTTTTAAAACAACACCATTGGTATACTGATGGCCCCGCACGATCAGAGGTTTCAAGATGCTATTCTTTTCGGCAAGTTTACATTGGGACGAAGGCCGGAATGTGAACAAATCTATGCTGTTTAAGTTACCAAATGCATGAAGATGATTGATTTAACACGTTCTAAAGTATAATGTCCGATCCCTTTCAGTTAAAAAAACATGCAGTGCCATGGCGGAAACAAACGGCTTATTACAAAACTCGTGAAGTTAGTTTTGAAAGACGAAAATGAAACTAAACTTTAAATACAAAAACATTATGATTTCCGTAGTCAATATTAAAAGGTGAAAAAGTGCAAAATAATCTATAAAGTTTTAATTGAAAAGCATGCAAAATACATTAATTCTGAACGTTTTCTTGTAAGTTGCAGTAATCCAGAGATTTAGTAGTAAATCATATAAGCAACGAAAGGTCATATCTCTTACACGTTGGAGAGTATCACTAAATTTCATCTGGCATTTCTGACAGACATCGGACTTACCTTAATCGCAGGCGCTGTGTTGATAGCTATAGATTCTTGAACTAGTGACCTAATATAGATAAATGCATAACAAAATTAAACGCTGACAACACTTTTAGTAGGAGAGTTATTACGACAAATCGACCAACTTGAATGTCAGAGTATAGAATTACACGCCGAAGGGCGGGCAAAGAAGGGCACGACTTCAGTATAACCAAATAGTTGTATCATACAAACTTTCATGAAATGATTTTGTGTTCATTACAGAAAAGAAAAAAGACATAAAAAGTATTTATAAGAGGTGGTTTTGTTGAGCTTTCCTAAATGATTGATCGTAATGTTATTCCAAACCCCAAAACTAAGGTATAAATAATACTACCATAATTTGTGAGTGCAAGGGCGGATCCAGCCAAGATTTTAGGGGGGACTAATTGAGTTTAGGGGGGGGGGGGGGGGCTAATTGAGTTTCTTCCGTCAACACAACGGAAAACAATATAAAAAAGCATCGTTTTTTCGGCTGAAGGGGGGGCTTCAACCCCCCTTTGCCCCCTGGATCCTCCCTTTGGGTGTGCAATATTGCATATGGAATTACAAGAGGGTAATGAGCAAACAAAAAGGTAAAAAAAGGGAAGGAAAAAAAGACAGATAACAAGAAAATTATATGATAAAAAGAAAAACGAAAGAAAGGAAGGAAGAAAGAAAGAAAGAAAGAAAGAAAAGAAAGATAAAAAATAAAAAATAAAAAAAAAAGAAAGAAAGAAAGAAGGGCAAAAGCAGTCAGGCAAGTCACAGGTGTATGCAAGTTTTTTATACTAATTTTTTAAAGCACTACTTCTTCGAAGCCCATACGATATACTAGATATGGACCCTGATCGATTTAACAAAATCCTAGCTCTTGACGATATGCCTTTTTCACTACCCGCAACGATAATTTTCTTAATGGCCTACAAAATGACTCCCACAGCTACTTCTATTTACTTCATCTCTCTACGTGTATACCCAGAGAAGTTGTTGTGAAGCGTTAATAAAAAAATGGAACAAATCCAATGTTTTGATGGAACAACTTAAGTCATTGCGATAAATAGTGTGATTAACCAGGAAACGAGTGTCATTTGTATGACGAAGGTGGTTAAAATAGGAACAGAAAACGAAAGCCAGACTTATCGGAATAATCTTATTGTCGTGGAACTACACTTCACTGGACAACTGACGTCCAAGGGTTATGCATGAGAGATAGGTGATGGGGTTTATCAACGGACGGTTTTCAACCCTTTTGCAAAGAGCTACCTTAGCCAGAAACTCACCTCCACATTTAATTACCAACAATGAGTATGAAAAGAAACGAGAATATAATGGAGGTCGAGGAAGTTGTTGTGAGCATTAATAAGAATGGGACAATTCCAATGCTTGGATGGAATAACTTACGGCATTGCGATATATAGTGTGATTAACCAGGAAACAAGTGTCATTTCGTTTGACGAGAAACAAGTGTCATTTTGTTTGACGAAGGACCTCCGGACAAAATGCAACATATATGGTCAAAATAGGAACAGAAAACGAAAGCCAGACTTATTAGAATAATTTATTATTGCCATGGAACTACACTTCACTGAACATCTGACGTTCAAGGGTGAGCATAAGAGATAGGTGATGGGATCTATCAACAGAAGTTGTAGAACAAATTTGGTGTTGTGAGCGCCAATAGGCTTGCTCCGTTTAACCAATCATAACCTTGCTACTGCATGTCTTCACCAATCACATGGCTAGATAGTAAGATAATAAATTCCCAACCTTACCACTCTAACTCTTATTTATTGTGCCAAAGTAGGTATATTTCTCAGAGGTGGTAGTATTTGCATAAAGGAATGACACGGAGACAAGTGACTCAGTCAAACATGTGCTGGGAAAGGATATTTTGAGAACGTCGATAAAGAGGTATGTATAGTAACTATTAAATCTTAAAGCTAATTTTGTTATAGACTAAGCTCAAGATGATATCCTTAGGCAAACGTGCGACACCAGTGCGTATAGACAAAAACATTGAATGACATTGCCGTCATTTTTTAGAGAAGCTTAATAAAGTGTCGTTGAACGCGACACAAGAAGTCATAACAAATCAGATAAAGAACGCCAAGAGTCTGCTTCATAGTATTAAAAAACCGTCTAAGAAAACCAGTTTTAAATGCAATAGACATGAAAATATACTGTATAATCATTAGTCTTAGTATTTCTTAAACTGTAAACTAAAGAACATATGCCTATACTTCAGAAGGTATTACCGCTATAATATCGCACGCTGAATGTTGGGTAGCTCCGCGTAACTAGGGACTTATGAATGTGATAGTTTTACTATAAACGTAATACGCACTAATATTCTACATATAACATGCTTTATGTAACATTTCTAATTCAATTTACCAACGACCGATATTATGACTTATATATGAAGACAGAAGTTTAAACGAAAGAAATGTGACGTACCTACATAAACAAACTTTATTATCGTGTCGGTCTTCGTACCGTTAAAGAGCATGAAAAATAAATTTTTGTGACAAACGTAGTTCATGGCATTCGTTGTACATGACATTAATAATCTTAAAATATTTTTAAAAGCTCTACACATTTTCTTTGGGTTCGCATTACGCATACCATGATATAGCTTATGCTAGTATAGTACATACAAAGTCGATATTTCAGGAAAACACCTTTCTACATGACTGAATATTTTGAAAATGGGACCTGTTATCACCGTTTCTCATACGGTAACTCTGGAATATAATATTCCGTGTAAATCGATATTCTTATCAATGAATGGCACACCATTAACAGAGTGTTTTGAAAAGATATTTAGCTTAGCATAGTTTTCTCTGCGTGAAACATGCGAAAAGTCCCTGTTTTTCACACAGACATTTCCGCATCGGTCCCTGTTTTTTTTAATTGCCCACTGTTTTGAGTTAATTGAAAACTGAAGAACATAAATCTGTCTCGATTTAGATAACACTTTTCTGCATACTTGACTCTGTTATTTTAACATAGCGTTCTGACTTAGCTTCATTCTTCATTAAGAGGAAAAATAAAATTCCACTTAATATAATCTGGACAAACATTGAGTCAAACACGTACGGGCTCGTTGACTTGAACAATGAACAGTATTTTTCCAACAGTCAATATCAATCATATAATCAGACATTAATAATGAATACCATCGCGAGAAGCGATAGACAATCAAATTTTAAGGAGTGTTCAGGAAGTTTTTAGTTCTCTGTCGTTCCAGGGACTCCGGAGTTCCCTAACTCAATCTTCCTGGAAAGCTTTATGGCTTTGTTTTATTTAAATGTCATTCCTATTATCGCCGCTTGAAAGTTAGCTCTCTTTAACAAATGATTATGGCTTAACTAGTCAGTTTTGAAGTGAGGAAGTAAAGTTAAGAGAAAAGCAAAGAACGGGAAGAAAAGGAGCCTGAGAATGAAAACAAGGGGAAACGATGACAAAAAGGAAAATGCAAGGCAAGGCAGGAAAAACTGAAAGGAAGGGAATGAAAAGTGGAAGAAAGGAAAAAAGGAAAGGAACAAAATGGAAGGAAGATAAAAGAAACGAAAATAAAAATAAAATAAGAGAAATGAATTAGGGGAATAAGAACTAAAGGAAATGGAAAGGAAAGTTAAATGAAAAAAGGAAAATAAAAAGGAAATAATGCAAAGGAAAGGAAGGAATTGAAGGGAAAGAAAATAACACTATTTTTTGGGTGAGTATGTAATCGACTTTAGAATCGACTATTCCGGAAAACCATGTGAATTCCAAGAACATTTTACGCAGTCCGGAAATCGTCGACCCCTTTCTTTAGCAAGGTTATCTAGTAGTAAGTAAATGAAAACATTTGCATAGATTAGGGGTTTAAAGACTATCAGTCCAAGTAGCCGAAACTAGTCTGTGTAGCTCATACGCGATAATTAGTGAACAACATGAATCCTAAAGTAAATCTTAGTAGCATTCCGCATTGAATCATGAGGTGCACAGATTATCCAAGCTAGCTTAGGTTTTGGCCTATGATGAGTTTTGATTCCGCTGAGGTATATTCATAGTAAGAGGTATAGCATATAGGTTTTACACAAAGAGAAACAGGGATTGCTTGAGGAATGGAGTTCCATAAGATTACTGCGTGCGATAACGTTCATAGCGGCGCCAAGGAGAGCCTCTTTGGCATCATTTCCCATTCAATGTTCTGTTACACAGGCATCAGGCCCGTCGCTAGGACCTTTAAAGGGGAGGTTCGTTTTCCTTCCAATCTTTGTTATGCCATTTCTTGAAAAACTAAAATGGCGCTCATTATTTCGTACCCCTACAAAGGTGGAGGTGGGACCAGGGTTGAGAGTTCGTTCGAACCATCGAACAACCCTAGCGACGGGCCTGGGCATGACACCAATGGCTGAATGATTTAAAGATGCAAATTCGCATTTTTCTTAGTAAAACGAAAATGATTACTCATCATACTCATAATTACTGAGCAGCGTTCGAGAAAGAAGGATAGAGGTCTGAAAATATACCGGATCTAAACGAAATGACATAAACCTAACTTCTTCATTGTTGGTCTTCTTTACAGACTATGTAGTGAAGTTCCGGCTTTTTGGGCTTCCTGTTTCTACGCAAAATTGAGATCGTAAACGAGACTTAGCTCATTCTTCAATAGGTAAACGATGTTCCATGATTTACTTTAAACAGCAACAGCTACGAGTTTAAAATGGCAAAAAAGTAAGCCGCTAGACTGGTTATTACCGAACCCGCTACGACTGGTTCAGCTTCAACCCGTTAGAACAGCTTCTGAATATACCAAAAATACAAGTATTATACTTGGCGATGAATCCGCTACAACGGGTTGACTAACCCGTTACAGCCGACTGTAACGGAGCTGAACCAGTCGTAGCGGGTTAGTCAACTGTAACGGGTTAGTCAACCCGTTGTAGCGGATTCATCGCCAAGTATAATACTTGTATTTTTGGTATATTCAGAAGCCGTTCTAACGGGTTGAAGCTGAACCAGTCGTAGCAGGTTCGGTAATAAGCAGTTGTAATTGGGTTTATTCAACCCGTTCTAGCGGCTTACTTTTTTGCCATTTTTGTGGTGCTACTAGTGTGTCATGCACTCGATAATGATTTTATTAACTTTATACCTTTCACAGATTGGTGACATTCAACTGATACTGTGGCTTCAAAAGATCCAAAACCAATGTCTTTGTTAGGCTTTAAAGTCATTGCCGGATTTATTCTCCTATCTATGTTTGGCACGACAATTACGGATAACTGCAAATCTACTAGCGAAATTAAAGTCTGTAAAGGTGATTCGAAAGTTCTTACACCCAGTGCCAATTGTAATATTAATAATATAGACAAGGACAGAAGTATCAAGTTAAAAAATTCAAGGACTGGACACAAATGGGTAAAGGTTGACATGACTCAGGATGTGAAGAAGTATGAGAGAAACAGCACACTGGTCGAGGTGAAAAATATAGGAGAAAATGACACTGGCTTATACAGATACAGAATTGCAAACTCTGCTGAAAAATGTTGCGTATCACTAGCAATCATATGCGAATACCTCGTAGTACCGTCTGGATCTAGTGTTAATCTAATTTGCAAGGTCATAGAAGATGGGACAGAACTACGAAAAGGCATTTTAAAAATGAAATGGAAATTTAAAAACGAATCTGTGGACTTAGCATATTGTAGCAACGGGACGAATGTGTTTCTTGAACAATTAAAGAAAATCAATTCTGGAAACTACACATGCCGTGGAGAGAAAGAAAAATATGTATTGGGATCAAGTCGATGGAAGGTTTATACATTCGTTCTCGAAGTATACGATCGTGAGCCCCAATTGATTGCGACCACCAAGAAACATCGCAGGAGAAGCAAACTTCGCGATTTTCCTGCCTACAGTTGTTAGTGTACCAGATTGCATGACGAGGAAGGAAACAACACCTACGTCTACTGTGCACACGGATACGACACAAACAGGACAACAACTGTAAGTAATCACTTTTTACATATAATTGTTTTAAGTTCCTCTTTGCGTCCCCGGCCAATTGCTTTTCCTGAGACCTGTATATCACGGGGCCGTTCTCATACTTAGGCAAATTAGTGTCTCCCAGTGAACGAGTGCGACTTTGTGCAATTTTAAGTAACTGTGTCGGGACACTGATATGATTACTCAAATAATCCCAATTAAACTGACTCAACGATTGTTTTATTGAACAAAGAGGGCCACAGGGTCATCGGTTTAATTCCTAAAATGTAAGTGCTACCCTCTTAAAATAAAGTCTATTTTATTGTATTGTATTGTATTGTAAAGAAGAATGTGCCGAATTCCACAAAAGTGAAGCCAAGGAAAACACAGATACAAGTTCAAAGACAAAGGAAACTCTGGTTCCGTCCACAAAAAAAGTCATTGCTGTTGTGTTCAAAAAGAAGGGAGAAAAAGACAAGAGACCAAATAGCGTTGGCACGAGAGCAAATTTGGGCTTTTTTGCTTTGGTATTGTGTCAGTTATATATCTATGGAATATATACTTCGATTGCTTATTAACCATATGCCTTAACAGAGGTAGCGAATTTGGTGGATTCTAGTGGCGGCAGCCAACTAATCCGTGGATTCGATATCTTACCGATTTTTTCGTATAAAGCTGTAATTGCGAAAAATTTTGGATCAGTCGGTTTCAGTTAGAACTTTGAACATAATAGCTTAGAATACGTCTATGATAATAATCTTTAATAATCTCCGATTGAATCTTAGTGATCCAACTTGGCTCTCTTATGAATTACATGCCGTGTCTACACGAGGTTATTCCGGGCGAAAGACCTCATGAAATAGAATAACAAATGGTTAAAAAATATACACCGAGAATTACATACTATGATTCCAAAGAAATATGATATCCTCTTAGTTTATAAGAAAAAATGTAGTACATGTCCAAAATATAACATATCAAGGCTCGACTAAAATATGAGCCTACCGAATATATAGCCTGAGTCACATCAGGAATTTTCTTCGGACTTCGAAAGAAAAAAGCCGGATGGAACCTAATCTACCAAATATCAGAGAACAACCTTAATATACGCATAGTATTTATGGTCACAGTTCTTCATTCACGCGAATTCAAATTTTAAGCAACAACCGATATTAAGAATTCGATTCTTAGCGGTGTTAAAAGCAATTAACTATTCTTTATTAACTTTTTTATTATCTGAACATTCATGAATATTCTGGCTTTATTTCCCGTCGAGTTTAGTGGGAAGCTTGCAACTTTAGTTAATACCCTGCGCATCTTATGAATAAAAGGGTCTAAGCTGTTTATTAAAAATAATAAATCTTTAATCAGGATACAAACGTCACAAAAAGTGATTTACAGTATGGTCACTCCTGCATAAAGAAAAACAAAAAACAAAAAAAAATTATTAAAGTTTCTTTATATTTGAAAAAAATATTCTTGATTTTCTATAGTTTTTTCATATTTCACTCTTGCATAAAAAAATCCTTTTATATTTAAAAGCATATTGATTATCCTTACGTAGTAGATGCTCTATCAGTGACATGTATATAGATAAAAGCTTCGCGAGATATAAAAACACATTGCTTTAAGAAGTGTTTGTATTATTAATTTTTGTTTCTGACCAGCATCGAAGTATTACCACATTTTAAGATTTTTCCCCCCAAGTATTTCTTACTGGGGAGTGGGCTGCGTCCAACCGAACTAACTAAAGTTTGGCTGCACGCAGGCTAACTGAGGAGGGGTGGGTGGAATCTTAAAACGGGCTAAATTCAAAAAATAACAACACAGAGCGAAAGAAGTGCTATTTCTCAATGATCGGGTAAAGTTTCGAGGCTTTATTTTACGATTCATTGATTTTTTTAAAATTTTTGATGGATCCCCATACATTTACATGCCACCACAGAAACCGAGCTTGGGCTACCTGTGCATGGAGTGGAAATATCACAGCTGGACCACTTCTATAGCAAAATATCTTATCATGCTGCTAATTTTTGGAGTATACGAACGTTTTATCCCCAAATATTCTTAGCCCCATTATGTTCAGCATCATTAACGTTCATCACGAGTCCGTCCAAGGAAATATATGATTATAGTGGTAAGAGAATCGAAAACCATCCCAATCGGTTGTAAGCCATTCCATGAACATCTATATCAATCGATACTAATCTATTCCATTTGACATCGATAGTGTCGGCCGCTCATAAAGAACGATAGGGGGGCCGACACGGTTTACAGGCAGCCCAAACAAGGTTCCTGTGTATGGTTTTTAAGGTGGCTGCCTACTTTTGAACGTTCGAATTGAGCCCACGATGAGTGCGCTCAAAAACAGCTGAAAAATATACAATATTTTATTGAAGAACCATACGCGTTTTGAGCTTCAACAGGGCAAAACCCTCAAATTTTCCACGGGACTCTCTATTTTTTAATGGCTCATTCGAAAAAACTCTCAAAAATCTATGTTATATCAACATTTTAGAAAAAGTTTAAATCAGCAACACATGAAAAAATAAATTTTTGTAGGGATTTTTGTTCGACTTTATGAAATTTTTAAGAGCACCAAAACTACAAAATATGAGAAATCAATTTCTCTTCTTGTTAAAAATATCCATGTATTATTGTAGAATGATTGACTAGCCTTCATTCGTGCAATCATATAGTCTATAAATAACTATTTTCTTGTGGATTTTTTTCTAATCACTTCCGGTGGCGCAGTTTTTACTCCAAAAGGTCGTGCGTAGGCTTCCATTAAATGCTGATTATCTCGAAAACAAGCTCGGGACACCCTATTTTTCTTTCCAGATTTGGAATCAGTATTAAATTTCAATTCGGGAAATCGAAGTTTTAAGAAAAGCTTAAATCAATTTTCAAAAGTAGGCAGTCACCTTAAGGGAATGTATGGGAGTTATGATGAAGTTATATACGATAAAATGTTTCACTCAACAATTTGCTTTAATGCTGCAATAGTTGCAGCAAAAAAAGTGAACAGTGAACGGCCTCAGATCGAACCTTGTTCGGCACTACCAGTGCAAGGTTCTATCTTTCACTTCATGTTTGACAGAAATACAGCTGTGGGCTGCCTGTGCTCTTTAGAGGTAAAGGAAGTCCATCAATCCTCATGCTTGACAAAAATACAGATTTGGACTTCCTGTGCTCTTTAGAGGTTAACGGAAGTCGATCAACCTTGGGTAGGGCAAGGGACCAAGACAAAAGGCAACACGCTTCCGGTCTTTCCAAGAAACATACGTCTCGAGTAATAAGCTAAAAGAGGACCTCAGCATTGACAAAGCTGCAGACTTTGAAAACAGCAGACCGGTTAATCATCCTTCCACCTACGAGGTCAGAGTACAGAATTCGAAGAAAACAACAAAGCACTGTGTAATTAAGAAGACAAACTTAATTCTAGTGCTTTTATAAATTTGGGAATTTTTATGGTATATACTAATGAATGAAAGCTAGAAATATGAAGATATTGACGTTTGCCTTGTCAGTCCTCAATTCAGTACTGGGGACCCAAAGCTCATCAAGTCAACAATGCCAGATAAAATGGTTTACTGATATTGGTATACCAAATCAGAAATGCAACAAGTGGCAGCACATAGGCTGTCTTATTCCAATAACCTTTTCTCTTTGGATTATTACAAGGCCTTGAAATTATAAGGACTTTTTGTAAAGCATGGCAGTAATCCGTAAATAGCGCAGAATATCGTCGAAGTTGTCCAAGCGTGGGCGAGAATAGTTTGAACAGCACTAAAGTGCTTGAAGTTGCCAAGGGTATTCCCGAGCAAAGTCAGTCATGTGATGGGAACTAGTCATGCTGATGTATATACAGGCTTGAGTATCGTGAGCTACTGATTTTGCAGACCATCGACAACCAACATAGCTCTTGATCTAAGGTGAGTGAAATTTTGGATAATTCCATATTGCCACTTGCAAGTCCATCAGATAACTTGTCATGTGCATAACTATTCGTAACCTCTTATCTGCAACGCAACGAAGGAAATGCAATTTCCTCCGTTTAAGAATCCATTTCCCGTTAAAAATATGCAGCTCGATATGTTTAGCTATCAATGCATTATATACACGGCTATTTTAAAAACGAAGGTTTAGATCCGGTAGGGATTAATTTTCTGCAAGCAAAAGATGAAGAAGATGAAAAAATTTAGGACGAGCTGCATGCAGAGTCCAAAAATTTTACCCCAAAATTGAAAGAGGCCGCTCTCATGTTAGCAATATGAGTAAGTTACCTCGAATCCAGCTGTTTTTTCGAATCCGTCTTGCTTTAGTTCCGAGAAGTTGAAATGCGTGACAACGGCGTTACTTCCTAGAATTACTATACTCTGTGTGTTTTTCTGGTTTAAAAAAAAAATCTATTGCTTTGAGACTGATTCAAAAGCATGGAAAGCTGTAAATCAGGTATCTAAACTAGATGTGATTTTTCAGTAAATGTAATCAGGAGCAGAGAATCTATGCGAATTTGGCGCATCTTGTTTACTGAGATCGGGTGGCACTCGGCCGGTCAGACAAACGAAACGGAGTCGATGGTAGTTCTCAGAATAACTTACTCTTTGAACTAAGTATATCTGAGCTTGAACGAGGAAGGCAGGTAAGTTTTTATTTCTAACTCCATCATATAAGCAAATATGGCACTTGCTTGAATAAAACAGGCGTATGTGGAGACAGTATACACCAGTAAAATAGCGAAAACATGCTCATGTCAAATCATCACTTGCTTGTTTTTCCCATTTGTACATATCGGTCAATGAAGGTAAATTATCTTTTTCTTCGATTGCTTACTCTGTTTCAAGTATTTATGAGCTGTCTAGCGAATGTTATTCGTCACTTGAAGATGCTATGAAAGTGGCGAAAGAATTCTCTACCGGTTCACTCAACGTTTTTACGGTTCCGACTCGTGCCGTGTGTTTGTGGGAATATATCGATTATACGTCGCTGCCAAATGAATAAGTTTCGCTTTCGGCCTCAGTTACAAATTTGATATTGCAAACGGAATAGACATTCATGCTGTGGTGTATTACTATACCGTTCCTAAATTTTTTCTTGTTCTGATTTTAACCGTGTCGCCGGCATAATATATTGTAACGCACATTGTCGCAAAAGGTTTGTTCAGAATCGGCTTTTAGTTGGCTTTACCCCTTTGACCTTACGATTGTTAAAAGCATTCTTTCTTATCAATGCTATCAAAATACGAGCTCGTTGTTTTTGAATGAGACATATATATATATATATATATCATTTCTAGTGGTCTTGTGGTTGCTCTCACCTGACGTTTATCAATTCCAAAATATTGGAGCTAGCTGATGAGACGAATTACCGACTTAATTATTGGGGATTATTATATATTTTACTGCCTATGAGCTCCCCTAACTCAATATTGTCAGTAATGATTTTACATGAAGTGAATAGTTGAATCGTAAAACATTTTTTATATGATTTGAGTGATGCATCTTGGAAAGGTTTATAATTACAATATGTTTAAATAAGTGTGATGCCATAGGAGGTCATTTCTTGTAGAACCATACTGAACTATTGAGTAAAGGTTCAAAGGCACTTTAATTACTGATTAAAAATACGTTAATTGACTCGTTATGTTTTCTGTCTTTTTTTTTTTTCCGCTTTAGATCAACCAGGAAGGCAAGACAATGATGGTACTTAATACGTTTTCATTTCTTTTCCTGGTATTTGCTGGTCAGTGTGTAGTGGGAGATCCCACCAGTATGCAAAAGAAACTGATACAAGGCAAATTAGGCGGGAAAGCCAATCTCACCTGCGATGTAATAACAGATTATCGAAACATTGTGCTTTTATTCAATAAAACGAAAATCAAGGAAAAGCAAGGAAAGTTCCAGAAAATGCCTAATGGGGCCTTTTTACTCAAAAATATCCAGCCTTCAGACACTGGTGTTTACAAGTACAAGCAGAAAAGTGATGACTTAACATACATGAACTCCTGCGTTATAACGCTTCAAATTATTGAGGAAACAATAATACAGAAGCCTGGATCGACCGTATTAATGTCCTGTAATGTCCCGGAGCCTCCAGAAAATTGGTATGAGGTGTCTTGGAAGAGAAAGTACTCTTCAAAGGCTGTCACAATAGTGAAAAATGGGAGTGTTACTGAGTTTGCAAAGCCACAAAACTTTTTTAGAAGGATATCAGCTTTTGGGAAGAAACTCAAGATATCAAATGCGCACAAGGATGATTCTGGGAGATATACCTGCATCGTGCAACTCAAGGAAAACCGACCACGTGAAATGTATTACATCAATTTGGTTGTCAGTATGCCATCAACCATCAAGCCAACGACCAATGAAGTTATATCAACAGGTAACTCCATCACTTCCACGCCATCATATCCTGCGTCGACAACTGCGAAAAAAACAAAGAGTTGCGCAACAAGATCGGCTTCATACCTTCCACTGGCAATTATTGTCATCGTTTCGTTAGCATTTTGCTTCATGTGCATGTGCAGCTAGATTACTACATTATAACTTTAAATGTCCTTAGTGTATGTTATCATCATTCCCTGAGTTTCTAGAAACTTGCTCGCTTTAGAGCTTTCCATTGTGTATCAGCATTGTAGCAGAAGCAAAAATCGTCTTACTTCGAAAGCATCATCGAGCACTGATCGGTGCAGGTCGACAAGGGAACAAGTGATATATATTGAACCTGTTCTAAGATCGTCGACCGGCCATGGGAAAACGCTGAAAATGAGACAAGTCGTATAAGGAAAATGTGATATATCATTGTGATATATCCTTGAACTTGTTCTAAGATCGTCGACCGGCCATGAGAAAATGCAGAACATGAGACAACTCCTATAAGGAAAATGTATTCTTAGATAAAAACGGAAACATTTAGTATTACTTAACAGGCTTATTCGACTGAAATGTGTCTCCAATTTCTTCAGTTGAGCGTTTTAACATTTTGTTGTCGTAACTAAATTTCATAAAAACATTTTGTTTTTTTTTATGAAACATGAACGCTGAAGCATCCTTCGAAACGCAGAGAAAAAATGAAATACCGACTGGATTTTTTGATTATATTTTATTTGAAATCCAAATCAAAGCCTGTAAAGCTTTTCAGTTAGATTGTACTAAGCTCATTGTATATGTTAGATAGGCATATCATTGATTAAACTGATCAATTTGATCTTAGTAATATACTATTTAATTGTTGTTTCTTTTCTAAAACTCATTCGGAAGACGAAAGCGAAACCTCTACTAACTTTATTCGTTTGTGATAGAGAGAGGATTTTAGTAGAATGTTTGACCTTCCCCGGAAATGATTCTGAATCTCAATGAATATCAATCTGACGCTGGCAGTCCGACGCTAGCTTCACTTTGGTAGATTTCCCAATATCTGATTAAGAATAACGGAGCTAGCTTGCTTAATAAAATTTAAAGTCAATCGTTTTAATTTCTCACGAAATGCATTTATGCAAGCCTAAGCAAATCAACAATCTGAAGCAAAGGACTAATCATGTCTGACAGAACCGCATTATTATAGTCTAACAACATGAAAGAGGCCTACCAGTTCATTTCCAATTGGTTGTTAAGAAACGAATCTACTTAAACGAATTTTTTTTTCAATGAATACTTTATTAGCACAAAGACGCGACAATTTACAATTTACAAAATATACAAAAAGCTTGTTTTGATTTTTTAACCGACCTCCTCCTCTTACATTGTGTTTTTTTTAATTTACAATAACATGCATTTATTAATATTCTAAATATTTTTTTGCTGTTGCTGTTGCTAGTTTTTCTTTCTTTTCTTTTCTTTTCTTTTCTTTTCTTTTCTTTTCTTTTCTTTTCTTTCTTTCTTTCTTTCTTCTTTTATTATTAACCGACCTCCTCCTCTACTATTTACATGTCATTTGAAAGTTTTTTTTAAAATGTTTTCTTTATCATATGTATTTTTCTTACTATGATACTTTTTATTTAAAGAAACAACGAAATAATCTATAATTACTTTCGCACTGTAAAACTACGCAAACGAATGCATTTTAATGTGGGGCTTCCCCGAACCGAAGACCAAACGAAGTCAGCCTATTGCGATAAGACCATTCAGTTCGTGTTATTCACTTTGGCCATCGTTCTTTCCGAAAAAGAAATTGCAGGAGTGGAAACTTCAGATCAAGAGTAAGTTCAGTGATTTATATATCTTTTTGCTTAAAAGTTAAATATTTGTACAAACATAGTGATAGAATTAATGTAGAATTTCAACATTTGATCGATGACCCGACGCTTCTAAAGGAGATTACTGATGACCAATCGCTTTTTGCCTTCCTAAATATTTCGATCGGTTTTAATATCGGATAAACTTTGGAATCGAAGGATCCTCATTTAACAGTTACTTAGTGCCACCTGCTTTCGAAAAGTTAGGAAATTGGCTGTTAAAAAAACTGTCTTTTCATTGTCTATACTATACTAAGAATTTATAACGCAGTAGTTGTTTTCTCTGAAATCTCTTCTGATATATAAGGAAGGGAAGAACCGAAAAAAAAAAAAAACCCAGAAAAGGAAAACAATATTTATGTAACTAATGCGATAAGTAATAAGAGTTTTAGGGAATTATTCACGATCAATCAGTTCAATAATATTGTCGCAGTCACTAGCTGTGACCTGGCGATTAAAAATAAAAGTGCTTATTAAGTGAATTTTTTGGGAAAATCCCCGCTGAAAAAGTGATGAAAAGCATCCATAAATGGAATTGAGGGATATTACCGAAACAGCTCATTTTTTTAGAGGACAGGGGGAGGAATAGAATTGCATTTTAAAGGAATTGCATCTTCGATTAGAGCTAGAGCTAAACACACTTAAAACATTATTTTCTGTTGCAGAAATGTCATACTGTAAATTGTTAATTCTCTTGTTGGTTGGCATGGGATACGCTGAAATATGCTTCAAGGAAGAAGTGAATGCAGCGAAACATGGAACTGCATTTCTACACTGTAACAGTAGTGGAAACGACTTCTCGTGGTCCAAGAGTTCAGGCAGTTCAAATGGGAAAATAAAACTTCAAGATAAATTAGGAAAGTACACAATCTTTCCAAATAAAACACTGAAGATAGAAAATGTGACCTCGCTGGATGTCGGGGTTTATAATTGCCGCGTCACTGACCGCACATTAACCAATATTTTTGTCCAACTTGAAATGATCAATACCGTAACTATCATATCCGGTGTCAAGTCCAACGTGAACCTTACTTGCAAGGCTGACGTACCAAACAATCAGAAAATAACTGACGTGGTATACAAGTTTTATGTATTCCATTCGAACGGCTCTAAGATTCTGCTTAGCGAGAATGGAAAACTGATCAAGGGGAGCAAAGAATATGTTGATGGTCTCGTGGCTATCGGCAGAAATGTATTGCAAATCAATGGAATAGAGAAAAGAACTGAAGGCAAGCTCCTTTGTACTGTCATATGGAAAAGTGAACATCAAAGGGGCCACTCTGAGTACTTCTTTAATGTCGCAGTATATGAAAAGAGCACAAAAAGCCCAACCTTGGAGAAAAAAGACGACCCTAAGGCAAAAGAATCCGGGAAGAAACTAAATTCCTGCGGGAAAAAGGAAAGGGGTTTTTGGTGTCTTACCGCGGCTCTGATGTTTATTTTCGTAGTAAAGTGACACTAAGGAGGCGGCACTTAGATATTAGATATGAATAACCGTTTTAAAAATGTCTATCCATCACGAGGAAAATTAAATATAGCGCTTCAGTATTCCTTTCGTCTGATAGGTTTCTAAAGTTTGAAATATATTTTTTTGTTCAAAGTTGGACTTTATTACTAAAATCCGAAGCTTTCGGGTTGTTAGTCTGATATCGCCTTTACGAATGTCAAGCTACGCAATAAGATAACCAAAGTGTAACTATATAGGAAGCGTGTGCTGATCAAAAACAAACAACGCGCGAGAACTTGGGATTTTAGTAATAAAAGCCAAAGTACAAGAAACAAAAAAAATCTCAAAGTTCATGAACCAACGTTTCTAAATATTCGGAACTGAAGCATATTAATAAGGTATAGTTATTTCACTTTTATTTGGAAGAAATATTTTAACTGCATGAATCGGGCCATATGTGCAATTCGTTACGCCGAGCAGTTAATTCTGAATCCAGACCCAGTCATTATTAGCTTAGTTAATTATATGATTACCGCAGAAAACCAAGGAAACTGTTTTGCTTTGTAAGTATGATTCAAAAATTTATACATAAATGAAAAAAGAAAAAAAGAAATAGGAAAAAAAGATAAAAATAATTTTAATAATAATAAATACAGGATATTTTATTAATGATTACAGTAACTGTACATAATTTGCTTTCCTTTGAAATTCAAATTAAGCTTTTATAAATACAAACTGAAACTAAATAGTATTCAAAATTCGTCTATGCATACTTATATTAATAGATAGATATAGTACAAACAAAAACCAGTTTCGATAGGTAACTATTGTACAGCCACTATATTTAAGGTCGTTTTTTATTTGTTTTAAATGGTTTGGACTTCTTTAGGTTATTTCAATTCAGTTATGAATAATACATTTCCTTTATGACGAAAAATGTTCATGATGTTCTTACTATATATATAACGTATTCAACTTTAAAACATTTATATAGAAAAAAAGATATTAATATAGGTCAGATTCTTCAAAATTTTGGATCAATTATATTGTAAATTGTAAATAATAAATACAAACTGAAACTAAATAGTATTCAAAATTCGTCTATGCATACTTATATTAATAGATATAGTGCAAATAAAAAAACCAGTTTCGATAGGTAACTATTGTACAGCCACTATATTTAAGGTCGTTTTTTATTTGTTTTAAATGGTTTGGACTTCTTTAGGTTATTTCAATTCAGTTATGAATAATACATTTCCTTTATGACGAAAAATGTTCATGATGTTCTTACTATATATATAACGTATTCAACTTTAAAACATTTATATAGAAAAAAAGATATTAATATAGGTCAGATTCTTCAAAATTTTGGATCAATTATATTGTAAATTGTAAATAATAAATACAAACTGAAACTAAATAGTATTCAAAATTCGTCTATGCATACTTATATTAATAGATATAGTACAAACAAAAAAAACCAGTTTCGATAGGTAACTATTGTACAGCCACTATATTTAAGGTCGTTTTTTATTTGTTTTAAATGGTTTGGACTTCTTTAGGTTATTTCAATTCAGTTATGAATAATACATTTCCTTTATGACGAAAAATGTTCATGATGTTCTTACTATATATATAACGTATTCAACTTTAAAACATTTATATAGAAAAAAAGATATTAATATAGGTCAGATTCTTCAAAATTTTGGATCAATTATATTGTAAATTGTAAATAATAAATACAAACTGAAACTAAATAGTGTTCAAAATTCGTCTATGCATACTTGTAAATTGTAAATAATAACCAGAAATCATAAATAATACTTGTTAATCATAAGACTGATTGAAATAAAGAACTTTTTTTATTAAAAATGCAAAGGGTTTTGAAGTGGGTAAATGGGAGACCGACAATACAATTCACTGGTCAGAGAGTTGAATGAGCAATAAGACTGGAAATCTTGAGAATCTCTATTTTCAATTCCTTTCCATAGCCAGTTATGTACACAACTCTATTCTACAGTGATTCTAATCTACCTTTTCATTTTCTTTGAAAAGCTTCTCTCTCTCGAATTACGAAAAAAAATGGAAAAAGGACTTTGTTTTGATATTTTTTTAATTTAAATTTAGCGCACCCACCCACATATTATTCTATAGCTGGGTGGTGCTCTGTCGTTGACTAAATACGCAGAAAAACCGGAATCAAACCGGAAAGACGCAATTGTTCCGTTTTCTAACTGCGCCATTGACATGTTTTTGCACTTTGATTGTAATGAATACTGACTCTTGATGTTATTACAAAGATAAGGATGACTGACCTACTGTTTATTACTTTGTAATAAAAAAAAGAGAGAACATAAAATAACGAGTATAGTATATTTGTGGCGCTTTTTTTTCTGTTCAAAGAATTATTTCGCGAAACCTGTCATGACTTCGAAAATGAAAGCAGGTAATTTCCCCTAATCCCGTCGAGAGGTTTGCGCCTCGTGACTTGATGTCATTGATAAACATTTTATAAATGTCACGGTTTCTTTGTGTCAACAACGAAGAAATAAATAACGACACTATCGGTACTAAGATCTAAACATAGTTGACGACAGATTGAGTGATTGGCTAACAGTAAAAAAGACCCTCAAATCAGGAATTGCTTGTTTTTTAACAGCCAATAACGAGGCGCGCGTGACTTAAGGGGCTTAACCTGACCTACTTCAATGACTTTTGCAGTCGTGCATAAAAAATACTAACGGGGTATAGGAAGGGTCGAGCCAAGCAGCAGAGATAAAGTTTCTAAGAAAACGAGGAACTTGGACAGTTATTCTTAAATTAAGAAGAGTAATTGCAATCGAAGATTCTTCTATTGGACCTAAATTTACAGTTTTCGTAAAGGTAAGTCACTCGAAAGTTTTGATTATCTTATTAGAATTACAACGTTTTTGGTTCATCCGATAGGCTCGAAATCAGCTTTAAATGGTTGGATTTATTGACGCTTGCTTAGCTGAAAATACTTGCTAAATTGATTGTAAAACTATAAAACAACCCCAAGAAAATGAAAAAACTAAAGTTCAAAAACTTTTTGTTGCTTCAGTTTCTGGCATTCAAAAGAAAAACAGTTTCATTACATAAGCTTATGGGTAAAATCACCCATATTACGTGGTCACACGATTCTGGAAATGAGCAATTTACTCCTAAGATAAGAAAATAATTTTGCACCTCATTAACAAGTTCTTATTTCTAGTGCACGAAAATGATTAAGAGATCGATGTAAAGCACAAAAACGCTATAATTATATAGCAAACAACATTTGTAGCCTGATCAAAAGAGATGTTTTGCTACTTGTACCATTGTCAATAATATGTCGAAAAAAATGGTGTGTCTTTTTTGACCCCTTTTTGACAAAACGATATTCAAAACGGGCATAAGGTTAAAGGATTTCGTTTTTCGAGTTAATTGACAGAATATTGCTCAAGGTAATCATGTTTCCATGTGTTAGTCCGGTCTGTTATAACCATCACTAGTGTTTTGTTTTGCTTGGTCTAAAAAAGCTTTGTCAGCTTCGATTGAACTACACGTGCCTGTATGAGCGGAAGTCGTAAGGAAAATACCTATTACATATCAAATGAATTACGCAAGGGTATGCCAGTCATGCAACACATTAGCTGTTTTATTACTGCTCGATAAAAGATAAAATTTTAAGATAAAATTTTTTCCTTAATCGGCAACATGGAGCGCAATCATAACAATGACACAGCGAAGGTTATTTATATTCTATTACGCACTTTGTTTTTCTTTTATGATTTCGTGTTTGTACGATCGAATCAAGCGCCTCAAAAGAATTTCCGCTGATGATGATACACAGGGAATGGAAAGGAAATCCATATTTTTTTACCCTTGAGAAATCGATTAAAAGTCAAAAAGTTATCGCGCTCTGCGCCAAGCTGAGCACCATATCACGTCTGCATGACAACTTCCTAAAATAATTTATTCTTGGTTAGAGTCGAAGACGTGCGCCAGCCATTCAGATATCAGGGAAAAAAATAGTAATAAAGAAATAAGCGTCGCCGGCAAAAAGTAAAGTATTGAGAAAAAAAAAAAAAAAAAAAAAAAACATTTCGCTAAGAAAGAAAGAAAATAGTCTCTTTTGATTTCTGTTATCATTTCACTTAACGAGCTAATTGTCTGGAGTTTGATAGCTTTTATTGTAAACAAAATGCATCATCTAGCATGTAAACTTGCACGGATGAATATTAATCTCAGCATAAAAGACAATAGATGCAAGAATTTTGTAAATCTTATTAAGCTGCAGAAATGGACCCACAAAGTCATATGATTTCCTATATAAACATTATTATATTAACTATTTCTAATAACATAAACTTTTTTTGGGTCAAAACAGGTTTTAATTGTTTTGTGAAAAAATGACTTCAAAGGATGCATTGTTCATATTGGTACTATTATTGCTGTTTGGGACTAGCAGTAATCCACGAGGAGAGAAAATTGAAAAGGTTGTTAAAGTTTGTGAAAAAGAGACAGCCACTTTAGTTTGTGGAACTGAAGGACACAAAGCTTCATATCGGTGGAGGTTTGCTTCAAGAAGACAAGTTCCAATGAAAACTGATAAGTATGAACAGTTGCAAAATGGAGCAATACTGTTGGTGAAAAATGTTGACCATTCTGATATTGCAAAAATAAAGTACATCAGCTGTCATACTCGCTCTGAAGAATATATGAGGAAAACTGTTTTATACAAAATTATGATCAGTTGCGAAAACTTCCAGACTCCTGTTGGATCATCAGTTAGACTTCCTTGCAAAGTTAATATTCCAGATGATGAACTAGATTACATAAAATGGACCTTTATTCTTAAAAGGCATTCCATGACTAAAAGAATAAAGCTTTTTGGAAAAGATGGAAAAGCAACACTTGCTTCCATGGCATTTAATGGAAGGATTACTGTAGAGAATAAAACTTTGATAGTACAACACATCAAAATGGAGGATGTTGGTATATATCAGTGTGTAGCTTATCGCAAGAAGAATATTCACCAAAGCAATGGAATATATCACTATAATGTAAATGTTACAGCCAGAACAACAAGCAAGCCAATAGTTGTGGACACTACAGCTTCAACAGAGACAATTACCTCAAGTCCAAATATTAGTTATACAGTGGACCCTGCCAAGACAGTTACACCAAATACTTCATCCCAGCCTAAATTCACAACACCAATAACTCTAGCAAGAAAAACAGTAAATATATCAACTGGAGGCATGCAGGTGGCAACAACTCCCACAACTTCTTCAAAGTCTACACAAAGTTCAGTAAAACAAACCAATGCTAGATCTACTGTTTCAACTACACTGACCCCAAGGCTAACTACAGCTTCATTGTCACACAAAGAACTAAATGTAAGTTCTACTAACAAGCCAAAGGACGTTTTGCCTACAACCTCAAACATAGTGAATTTAAATGAGACTCAAAAACGTGACGATAAAACTCCAAATGGATCTACCAGATCAGCTTTATCGAAGTGGCTTTTGGTATATTTGTTTCTTTTGTTCAATTTAGTAAATTCTTGAACACAGTAGTATACAGATCTAGACTAGCAAGTTACATCATTCAAGAATCTCAGATCATCAATCATTCAGCTCTAATCAGGTATACGAGTATGCATGTGTACCCAACGATTTGTTGCTACAGTAATTGCAAACTGTGAACTGTTTTGTATGATGATGATGACAAGAAACTTAAATTTACACATTGTATATACCAGCCAAAGTAATAGAAGACATATTCTTCTGGTAAATGTATTTCAATAATGATTTGTAAACCAAATTTATATAAAGCCTTCATTACCTAAATTTGTTAGTACGTTTTTGATGTTTAAAAAAATTTAACATGCAATAATGTAGTTATTTGTTATATTTATTTTAGTTAAAGCTCTAAAGCTTTTTACTCATATTTTAGTTGGTTTTATGAATATATATACATATTATTTATCCAATTCAGTTGTGTAAATATTGTACATAGATAACAATCATGTATCTTCCATAAATCATTATGAAAATAAAAATAGGTTTATATACATATTTGTTATATTCGATTATATTAGATTTGTATACATATGATACTAGTCTTAAAAGAAAATGTGAGAATGGGGACTTTTGCTGAACCCCCCCCCCCCCCCTCCCCTAAGTGGTTGAGCAATAATTCTCTATCCCCTCCATTCAAGATACCTTGGTTAAGGGTTTCTACAACTGCCAGCTGTTCAGCTGCATACAAAAGTCAAGGTCAATGTGAAAAAAACTAACAATACAGGAATAGGTTTTATGTGATTGGTCCAAGTTGATCACCCATGCATGGGTGCACGTCATGAGAGATAAGTGTATCACAGCATTTCAAAGACATTCAAAATCTGCATGCTTCAATGAAAGCTGCATTTATATTTGGATATAAATAATAAACAAATAAATAATATCTTGGTTCAGGGTTTCTACAACTGCCAGCTGTTCAGCTGCATACAAAAGTCAAGGTCAGTGTGAAAAAAACTAACAATACAAAATAGGTTTTATGTGATTGGTCCAAGTTGATCACCTATGTATGGGTGCATGTCATGAGAGATAAGTGTATCACAGCATTTTAAAGACATTAAAAATCTGCATGCTTCAATGAAAGTCTGCATTTATAATTGGATATAAATAATTAGGGAAACCATAACTAGGGAGTTCCCATGAGATCATATTTACTAGAGGGGGAGGGGTGGTACAAAACAAGAAATGCATATATATTCACATTTCTTGACTCTGCCGTTATATAATGCCAGAAATATGTTAATATAGACATGTAGAATGCTCACCAGATAAAGAAAGTTAAAGATGCAAAACTTGATATGAATTTTGGCACATGAAAATGCTCACCATTGGAAGAGGGATTGTTTACCAATCTTCATTTTGCAGACCTCTTTTCAAATCCACAATATAGGCCTTTACAAGTTCCTAGTCGGAGTTAGAAATACTAATAATTAGAAGTGATAATTAAGATACAGCACAACAGAGGGTTAAGAAACAACTTACAAGATCTTATTGGTTGATCATCAAATTCCTACACCCCGTCTTCGGGATTTTTCTTCTAAACCTTGGGTCTCCTGAACCCAAATTCCTCAACATAAGGACTTCCTACTCCATATTAGATATCTCTTTTCACAAATCAATGAAATGATATTATTCAAATTATTAATTTTCAATATTTATCACGTTAGCTTTTATCTCTTTCAAATCTAAACTGGACTGAGGCTAAACCACAGGAAGCCCGATTTTATATACCTGCGCGTGCGCGCGTGTCAAATTCTAGTTATGGCGGGAAAACTGTTAACTTAGGTTTATGTTTATAAAAATTCGTTTATGAGGGTTTAAAGCACTATTTATTTTCAAATAGAGTATATTTAAAGTTTAAAAATGTCTATGTCCAGATTTTGGCCATTAGAAAGATTCTCGAGGTGTATTTCTATGTCAAGCACAGGCCAAAGCTCTCTGAGTCATCGAAATCCTGCAAACTGGAAGGTTTGTAATTAGTTGTTGAGCCAAATATGTTAAGTTTAAATAACAGATAATTTGTATATAGTTCAAAATAGTACTTTTAAATTAGGAAAATTACATTATTTGGATTCCGAGATGTATCCAAACTGCTATGTAATTTGGAGAAGTATTATTTAAACTTGTAAACCCGGGAACCCGCGAATCATCGACGGCTTGCAAAATTGGAGAATGAACAAAGCTTAATTATATATTAGATCTTATTTTATCAAATTTTCCTTTTTTTCATTTTCCCTTTTTATGTTTTTGCTTCTATGATTTAATGTATAATGTAATGTTATATATTCTAATGTGTTGGGGTAAATGATGGGGTGTCTGATCGTGATTTGGTATCACATCTCAGGGACTATGTAGACAAAACAAAATTAAAATCTGTTTATGAAATATAATTGGAAATTCCCTAGGGGTGGGACCCTTTTTCAAATTTCATCAATGGTTGGGTAGGGTAATTATCTGAAACCATATTTCAAAATAAATTATTTCTGCTTATTTCTCAGTCATCAGCATTTTCCACTTTTCTCTTGTTTCTTTTTTTTTAATAGGAGATTTCAAAGGACAATAGCTCTGACCTTCAGATTTCCTATACAGATTCCAACCACCTTATCATTTCCTACATGTCCAAAGGACAAAACCAAATTCTCGTAAGTGAGCCAGAATGATAAAAAGTCTGAGATAAATTGAATATTTGTATGTTTGAATGAAAATAAAATTAATGTTTTAATAAGCATATGTATCTATTCATTTCTAGTGCAAAGTAAAAAATATTGGTCATTGATGTAGCTTAATTCCTTATTACTTGATTCTATTACACAGGAGAACTTTTCATTGTTTGAATCCAAAAAGTGGCTGAGAGCAGCAGTGAAAGGAGACAGTGTTCTTTTTATGTACAAACACAACGTAGGTATTAAGAATATAAATGACTAACTATTTAGATAAAGGGTAAAGATGAACCAAATGTCATGGGAGAACTTGATTTAAACAGGAAGTATCGCCTGGTACCAATACGTAAACCAATAATGTGTAGTTCCAGAAATCATCCCTACCCACCCCACAGAGGAATTTGGAATTTTCGAAGAGTGGGGGGGTCAGAGAAAAAACAAAAATTACAGAGTGTGTATGGAAGAAAATTGGAATTTCCAGGGGATAGGGGGTATGGATAATTTTTGGAACTACACAATAAAAATTTGGTAAATATCAGAGGACATGTTGCAGCCATTTTCACTGGAGCAATAGATTTTCCCACAAGCAGCCCCACATTCAAGGGTTTGATAATAAATTTATGTGGGTTTAAACATAGGTTTTTATTCCCATGAAAAAAATAAAAAATAAAATGACGGCAGTGTGAGTAAGGCCCATTGGTCTAAAAAATACCTTTCTTAGGTTGAGACTCTATCACTGCAGTCACAGATGGAAAGAAATATATACACCAAATAGATTAATGGTGTATCCACCCCAAATCCTACCAAAATTAACTATCAAAATCTATCTCCCTTATTACCAAGAAGTATTACCATGCAATGCATTTCCAAACAATGTAATTTTTAGGGCTACCTGTGGTATCTTACCACTGAATTGGATAACGGATTTTTGGGATTGGCTTGCCTACCTTCGTTACCAGACACTTAATCCTAAATTGCAGAAGGTTTGTAATTGTCTTATAGGGGTTTCAATAAAATCAAGATGGCCTAAAAAGGGGGTTCGTATTTCTCATTTAAGGAGGCTCATTTGTAGTTCAGGGATTTGGAACCACCCCTATTAATCGAACTTGCTATTTGGGTTTTAATAAAGGACTCGACTCGAAGATTCCGTATCAAATTTTCCACCACGTCATCGCAGTCCTCCACTGATTCGTGCCATGACTTTGTGTCTAAGATGTCCTTACACTTTGATGTAAGAGAGATTCCTGTAACGGAGGGAGAATCACAAATACCTATGGAAGATTCTCAAATGTTGACGTCATCGCAGCAAAGCGGTACATCAGATGACGTCACGGGAGCCGTAATGACCTTAACAGAAGTGGCAGGAAAGGTATTTCATATAAAAGCAAGTCCTGGAACAACCAAATGGTGGAATTGCGTTCATATCGGCTACGTATTAAGCCAACTTGTGTTGACGATCGATGAATTGAGATGCGCAAACCGATCGATAATAGATAATTGCGACCGATTAATTTACCTGCTTTGAAATTTCTAAATCAATATTGCGTTCAGTTCTTATTTGCGATGGATTACATCCACTGGCATTGCGTTCGCTGTGATCGACCTCAAAATAACAAGCGCAGTTAGATACCATTATTGCAGTGCATTAACATGCCTTACTACGCAATCCTGCAATTATGGTTGACGCATGTTAATAACAATTGTACACATAAGGATTATTTATGCGTCATTATTCCGTCCCTTGGTGCGTGCGCTCGCTCACCTACGCACTTCTGCATAATACTTTATATTTAGAATGACCTGCTTTTCAGTAATAACTTTTAAGGCCTGTTGTTTGCAGTTGTAAAGCACGCAGGGTTTTACAGAACACAAGAGAAGTGTTGAGGAAAAGCATAACGTATAGCAGAAAGAAAGTGCTGTCTGCTCTAATAAAGCGCGCGCTATCAACCAATCAGCAATTATTTTATTCTTACAGCTATTTTATATATAAAGACAAGAGAAAATGAACTAAGAGAAGGAATTGCCCCTATATAGCCTTGTAACCATCGTTTTAGAATAGATTCTAAAAATAGCATCAAAGTGTGCACATGATGCAGGGCACGGGGAATCCTTCTCTTAGTTCATATATTCTCTTGATAAAGAACTATAATTAATTTTTCACCTCCTAGATCGCTTTTGATTTATGTTTCCTGTTTTCAGTCCACTAGAAGTTGCAGTAATGACTTCCCAAAGGCATACGAAAGTTCTAACATCCCAACATCTCGCCTTGGTTTATTCATGCGCTTATGCCTGACGGATTCGAATTTCCCTGCATTTGTTGAGGAAGTTGAGAAGGAACTGTTGGACCTTACATCAAAAAAGGCGTAGGTCTTCCACGTGGTAAGCAAAACTGGTTTTGTTGAAAAAATAATAATATGTTCTTGATTCGATGTTATTCTTTTAAAAAAATAACCTAAGACCATTAATTACCATTCTCCGGAATCGAGGTGGGTGTAACAATATCCATTTTCCCGCGTCAGAGTATAACCAATCATTCTTTGATAATATAATTAAATGACACGTTATATTATTACTGTCCCATTGCTGCGATCATGATCGTAATATATTCCCACTGAGAGTAATATGGGAAGTTGATCTCCGAGGCAGTTGTGAGCAAGTTGCTCACAGTGGGAAACAGGATTCATTGCAGCGGGGAGGTGGGTGGGGCGTCGATCCTGATGTGTATCAGTATACTCTTTCCGAACTGGTTCGAAGGGGTCTTACCGGAATATGGGTGGCTACTTATACCGTCTGGGCACATGATAATGTGAGATATGATCCCCTGAGACAGATAACTCTCGAGAATCCTGAAAATCGTGTGGTATTTGAGGTGTCGTGTGTAATCCTCCCAGTGGGAATAACTCTTTTTCCCAACAACAAAAGAAAACTGAAAAATAGCTTACACCAGAGTTTAAAGTGGCTGACTACTTTTTATCAAAAACTCAAAAACTCGCGCGTAGGCATCCATCAAATGTTGATTATCTCGAAACAAGCTCGGGACACCCCATTTTTCTTTTCATATTTGGAATCAGCATTAAATTTCAGGTTAAAGAAGTTTCAATTTTCAATTTTCTGTTTATTCACAGTTTCCAAAGTAGTCGGCCACCTTAAGTAAACGTTGTAAAAAAACCTTGCGCGCGTCCTGTTGTTAACTATGATACTGTTTGTGATAAAAAGACTGACGATTATTCCGTGTTTATAACTTAAGTCAGTCATTCGAAAATATTCGATATTTGTGTTCTCTTTTTCCAATCAATATCTAGGAGTTGTTTCCTGTTTTCCCTGTCATTTTATATGCACCTGCAGCAAATAAATAGATTAAAATAATTTATAATATATTTTACTTTAAAGAATGACATTACTTTATCGCTCTCTTTCATCAAACGATAACAAATTGTTAATGCCAGCCTAGAACTATATTTATCATGACCCAGGTTATTCAGATATGGGATGGATAGATATAACCGAAAAACTATACTTTTACTTCTTTTACTAAGCGTTTTTACAGTAAAAAGTTTAAAGTTACCATTAGCAACTACTTTTTTTTGTTTGTTTCCATTGCACTATTTTCTATTACTTCAGTTTAGTTCATAGATCTTAAATCTTAATTTTTTTACAGTGTAATTTGAGTATCGTCTGGTGCGTTTTTCGCACTAAAAAACTTATGATAATTGCTATAAGCACCGTTTATTTCTTAGTCCCATTGCAACATTTTCTATAAATTCAGTCGCAAAGGATTGAGAAGTGAGAACATAAGAAATCCCATAGAATTTGCGCATTCGATCATGTTAGTAAACGGAAAATTCGCGCAGTACAAGTAATACACATTATCACTTAAATTATAATTTTTAATCCCAATGCTATTAATATTTGATGTAATATTGGCAATATATAGTTAATAGATAAGTTCTAGCCTCGTGGGTTTGCGTTTACATCCGGCTCTTTAAGTATGTCTACATTTCTTGACAAAAAGGCAATGGAACTTCAGATAAATGTTGGTGTTATAAAATAAATAAACCTGACATTTCCTTTTTTCTTTTCATTTTCTTTTATTTCCTTTCCATTCTCTCTTTTCTTTCCTGTTTCCTTTGCATTTCTATTTTCTCCTCTCCTTTCCCTTCCTTTCCTTTTCGATTCGTTTCTTTTCTTTCACATTTCATTTCTTTCTTTTCTTTTTTCTTTTCTTTTTTCTTTTTTTACTTAAAAACAGTTTACTCCCAAGACGGAGATAACAAAGTCTTCCTATGTAACCAAATATTGAATAAAGTTTTTGTTGAACAAATAAGCGGCAAATATACCATGCTATTAGAAAACGTTCATATGTGTACTAAAACCCATATTTACTTTCATTTGTCATAATTTCGTCCGCGGGAAAACAATTATAGGTCACCTGCCTCTCTATAGGGCAACTGTCTGTCCATAATGTTCATTTTCCCCGAATGGATTGATCAGTCATGGCACTAAACATTTCCAAGGGCTGTTTTTTTGACCCTGAGAACAGTTTATCGACAAAGGAGACGAAAATACTAATGGTTCTTAGCATATTGTCTTGTGTCTTGGCGATCATTGGAAATGGTATTATATTGTTTGTTGTCTACAAAAAAGAATCCTTCCAAAATACGTCCAACTTCTTTCTCTGTTCCCTTGCCGTTGCGGATCTTTTAATGGGACTTATTGGAAATCCAATCAGAACAGTCTTTCTTGGCATTAATCTTTGGACATCTAATAGAAACAGTCTGACAAAGTTCAATGATTTCCTTGCGTGCCAATTGCTTGTAGCCACTGCATTTAACCTGTGTGCTGTCAGCGTCGACAGGCTAGTAGCTGTGAAATGGCCCCTTCGTTATCCTACTATAATGACATCCAAAACCACTTTAAGGATCATCAAGTTGATTTGGTTGTCTTCCTTTGGTTTTGGAATACCCATGCTGATCTTTAACGATGGTAAAAATGCTTGCATTTACTGGCTCTTTATTTCGTTACTGACGCTTGTGTGCCCTCTTCTCGTCATTTTGTACTGCTACACTGCTATCTTAAAAATTGCTCAACAAAAACAAAAATACGTCGTACCGCAAATTTATATGTCATCATTTCCTTCGGCTAGCAAGGAAACTAATAAATACAGAAAGAACCGCAAGGCTGTAGCAACATTCCTAATGATTCTAACTGTATTTGTCGTGTGTTTTGTACCAAATGCAGTCTGCTCTGTGTTGTGTGTCATTCCATATCAAAAGTGTCCAGCATTTGCGCAAACTCTTGTGAATAAATGGGAGTGGTACATCTTTCTTCTTTTGGCCACCTCATTTGTTAATCCTTTGTTATATGGATTGCGTAATCGGCAATTCAGAACAGCATTTTTAGTCTGGTTTCAAAGATTTAAGCCGACCCAACAGAGAAAACCGTTAAGAACAAGAAACAAAATGGAAAGATGGAACAAAGGAAAAACCGAAATAATAAAGGAAGAAACGAAGGAAATGATGAGAAAACCAAGAAGAAAACCAAAATGGTTGGCATGATCATTGTTTTTATCAATTCAAAATCTAAAACAAAAGAAGAAGGAATTAAGGAAGACACGAAGTGGCCAAAATAAAAATAATACAAAATCAAAAAGAGGAAGAGGAAGAAAACGGAAAGAACAGAAACCAAGCACAATACATAAGTCAAAAATGAAAGATGAGCAGATGGCTTGCGAATTTAAAATAAATAATAAACAGAAAATTGAGCGTAGTAATACTCCCCATTAGCCGTTCTTAGGGTTTAGGATTACTCAGCAGTTACTCAATTTTTGTCATTTGAATTTATAAACACATATTTAAGACTAACGTGACGAATAATAAAAAGGAAATTTTTGATTCATCTGCCCTAAAATTTAAAAATTGAGTATTGATTTCATTGCTGTAATTAATTCTTGGCGGGTGTGAATTCGGACTTTTAAAGTTTCTGAATAAAATTTCAGAGATTAATGCAAACTTGTTACTCGACAGTGCGAGATATCGAGGTAGGTTTCTTTAATCTTTCGTCGATTGCCAGGAATTTCTTATGCCATCTGGGCCAATTTAGACATTGTAATAGCTGTTGTATATTCATAAGCAAAAATTGCCACTATATGTCTGTCACTATAAGTCTGCTATAATTGCCTCTTTTTGGTTGGTAATATCGTAATAACAAGATGGAAAGTCAGGTCGTGCCAAAACCATGCAGAATTGACAACGAAGAAGCTCTTCTCTCTTCTATGGAAATGGGCATTTACATCGCCATTAGCTCTATTGGCAGTATTCTAGCAATCACTGGAAATGGGCTTGTGATACTCCTAGTATATAAGAAACGGTCACTACGCAATGCTTCCAACTTTTTTCTCTGCTCTCTTGCTGTTGCTGACCTTTGGGCTGGATTCGTACCAATCCCTATTGCTACGTCGGTGGTATGGCTTGAAGTATCGTGTAATACTCTTACCAAACTAAATGATTTTTTGGGAGTGCACATTCTTGTTGTGACGGCACTGAACCTATCTGCCGTAAGCATCGATAGACTTATTGCTGTGAAATGGCCTTTGCGTTATCCCAGTATAATGAAAACTTCAACCACAAGACGAGCCTTGTTGGTTATATGGGTAACGTCCATAGTCTTCGCTATACCTACTACATGCGTTTGTTGTAATGACATGTTAATATATTGGCTTTTTATCTCAGTTTTAACGATTCTTATTCCCTTTCTTGTCATTCTGTACTGCTACAGTGCAATCTTAAAAATTTCTTCACAGCAACAGCAGCGCATTATTCCAATAATACATCAACAAGCGCCTCATAATACCAGAAACGGCCGACACCTTGGAGTTAAAAAGAACCGCAAAGCAATGACAAGGTTCCTTGCAGTTATATCTTTATTAATATTAGCTTTACTCCCCAATCTTATCTGCGCGATACTGATCATGATTCCATTCAAGAATTGCCCTTCGGCTGTGCAGGCCATTCTGAATCACTGGGACTGGAGTGTGCTTTTCTTCAACTTAAGCCCATTTTTAAATCCCTGTATTTATGCATTGAGCAACAGGCAATATCGATCTGCTTTTAAGAACATCATCAAAAGGGAAAATGGATCAAATACAGTTCAAATGTTGCCACAAGCGCAGTGAAAATATGTTAATTCAGAAACCAATTGACTAACATTAAGCTGGAGTAAAGAGTCAAGTTTAAATTGACTTCCCATAACAAACAGCTGTTTACTGGACTCGTTCCATTTCGTTATAAAGCATGATTTAGCGAAGAAATGGTAATGTTAAGAACTATACCACAAAGAAAAAAAGAAAGCCTCACTCGTCAAATCAACTAAGACTGTACAATAATGCAATAACAAGAGGCAAGAAAGAGACAAACAAAAATAGAAAAAAGCAGGAGGCGTACTAACTATATTCACGATACTCTAACTTAGGTTGCGCATCGTGGAATGATATATAGAAAAGAAAGATACGCAGTCAAGAAAGGAGAAAGCAAAAGACGCATGGTATTAAGACTATTCGTGAGACTCCTAACTTCAGGGAGTCCAATTCAAAACCGAATGTGGTGAGCAATCAGGAATTATATAGGCCAGAAAGATACATTCAAGAAAAGGAGCCTGAGAAAGCAAGATACGCAGGAATAAGAATATTCGTAAGACTTCTCACATGAGCCGGGAGTCGAACTTAAGACAGACCCTGGTGCGCATCCAGTAATGATATGTAGGCAATCCGAGAAAGAAACATGAAGGCCCGAGAAGAAAAGACAGAAAGGGAATGTATATGCATCGCCTGTAAAGTAAGCCATTATTCTTCCAGGATGGTTATAAAGCAGGCATCTTTCTTTCTAAACACTAGATTTTAAAAGGATCTCAGTCGCTAAGAATAAGAACCCGACAAAAGAGAACCCAACAAAACTATAGCATTGCTAAAGACGGGAGAGCGAAATATGGCTTCTATATAAGAGCCCTGGCTTCTGAAGTTGTAGCCTGGTGTGTAATAGCTTTAAGAAAAAAGAATTAAATCAAAAATAATGCGAAACAAAACAAAACGAAAACCACAAAACAAAAATATTCAAGAAATAAATAACACGACGCTAAGCATTCCATTTACATTTCTTACTCATAAAAAACAGGAACACATTTATCAAAAAACATACCAATAATATTTATTCCTTGTAATATAATCAGTCATACATGCAATGATAATCTGTCTTGTTACTTATTACTATCATGTAGCTTGAAAATTAACATTAAATATAAAGCTCGTACCAATAGAAGTATTGTCAAATTGACTTACAGTAGCCCTCGTTATTTAATATTTATATTGATACCAAAAGGTTGAAAATATAGCCAATCAAAAAAGCTGTTGAATATTGGTCGGTTGGATCGGTATTCCACTGTATATTTTCAAAATGCTTCACTATTTTTGGGGTAAAATAGTTAACAGTAGCGGATCTAGGATTTTAAAAGGAGGGTACCAAAATGGCTGCCAGGCAGAAAGAGCTGGCACGATCGGCCGGCACATACGGTGGTTCCAATTTCATTTTACTAAGCATCAAAAACATGATAGGCTGCTCAAAGAGTTTCCAATTTCATTATAAGCATAAAGAACATGATCAGTGTAAAGAGCATGATCACACTCACAAGATCCCTCACTGAAGGGGAAGGGGGCATTCAAATCGGTTTTACAAGATCTCACAAAGGGAACCACCCTGGATCCGCTACTGGTTAAATAGCTTTTTCGTTGCTTCTTCGTGCTCTTATTCGATTTTTTTTTTACGTTTCCAATTTTCATTAATTATGAAAGAACGAAAAGTTAGCACAAAAACAAACTGCTATAGAGGCCAAGCTTCGTCGAATAGAACTTCCAGTCGTTTTCTAAATAACAGTCTGCGCTTCACTGAAATCATTATTATATACAGGCGCTATGATTGTGAAAAAATCTTACAAATTTACATCGTTTGTGTTATACGGAATCATTGATTGTATCGTTGTAGACCCATTGAAGCACTGAAGCGAGAGAGTCTCTGAAGTAGTTTAGATAAAGAGGTTTTAAAGCAACAACCTGACTACGATTTGACGAATACATTTTTTAGGGGATTGACTTGAAAAATGAAGATTCGGTAGATTCATCAGGATTTTTTTTCCTAATTTAAATTTGTTGGGTGCTGGGTGGAAACGTTTGTGGCGATAAAGTCTGAAGTCAGAGACAAAACATTTCAACTAATAAAAGAAATAAAAAAATTAAAGTCGTTTCAGTGAGGTCTGAGTAATATGAACAATAACGTTCAATTAGAAAAAAATCCACTTCACATGTTAAAGAGTTTGGCGCCAAATGCGACAAAATTGGAATCCATTGACCCTCTCATAGTCTTCATTGATTGATGTATCATTAGCAAAATACATAGCGAATACGGCATAAAAATGATAAGTTACTTGTGAACATCTTGAATGAATGATCTTGTCATGAATTTGACTTAGTCTCCCAAAGTAATTTTCTTGCTCTAAAAGGGGTGAAATTATGTACCCTCGAGATCTTGTCATTTTCACGTATCCCGTTCCCGTGTTTGTCTTATGTGGTTTCTTCGATACAGATCTCGGTTCTTGGGCACATTTGTAAGTCAGTAGTTTGAATTGATAATTTGGTTGGATTCGGCCATTGTTGTTTAATATCTGTGCATCGGTGTTCTGTATCTTGTCTGAGTAGCTAAAAAAGGAAGAAAGGGAAAAAAAGGGGAAAAAAAAGGAAAAATGAGATATTTTTCCATTTTTGGGATATTAAAAATTTCGTCAAAAAACGCTTTTTTATAAATAAGTTGTACACGTACGTTTTGGTAGCATCTCATCATCTTCATCGTCTTCATCATCAAGTAATCTTCTTTGCTTTCCTATTTTATTTCTATATAAGAAAAACACACACACACACACAAAAAACAATGGGACAAGGTTAAGAAAATTCATTTAAAAAAATAAAAATAAAAAAAAGAGAGAGAGAGAGAGACAAGGAACCTTACTTTTTTGTGCATATACAAACACCCCATATAACGCCTCCTATAACAGCTGCAAATGCTAATGAACCAACGATTATGTATACGATCATCCAGTCTGGTAAATGAAATAAAATATTATTCAGTAAAATTACAGACCTGCCCTACTAATCATCTTTTAGGCACCAATATGCGGTACAACTGCTGTGCGGAACCAATTACGGCCTTTTTAATCTTGAAATGGGGGCTTATCCTAGGCAGGGAATTGAGCGCTTGTGTCAGCTTCTGTAAAGGTTGCGCGCATCTGTCGCCAGCAAAGGCGTAGAAATAAAATCGAGATCTACTTTCACGATACTGCGCAACACATTTGATAGTCGGAATATGTATGCAATGGGATTGCTGGAAATTGCTCGAATGCCTAAACCAATCAAATAACAATTTGTTACCTGTGGCACTTCTTAAAAAAATGCTGCTGGCATAGCTCCATGCAACAATTGCACCCTCATCTTTAAGAATCACGGATCGCAAGGATGTGCAGTTTTAACTCATCGGGTGCATTTGATATTTTTGAAAGAAAGTTTTTCACAGGGTAAACATTTTAAAATATATATTAAGGGAAGAAGGGGAGAGAGTGGGGGGAGAGGGGAGGGGTGTCGGATGTCCACATATTTCATTTTGCCCTGCCTTGGGGCCTTGGGTACGCCTCCATTTCAAGATTTTGTCCTAGCAGAATAATGAGGATGATCATCTTACTTTATATAAGATATTGAGACTATTAAATTATATACCTCTTTCTTTTACTTTGCCCCTGTGTCGATCCATATAAGCAAGCTTTACATTCATGCCTATATCAGCTTCATGGGCATTTGTTTGGCACATTACACCATCATTACACTGAACTGCAAAACACTTGTCGTTTTCTAAATAGGCAATATCGCAGGTTGGTCGTACACAACAGAGGGCGATGCATTTCTTTAAACTCTGTACCTGTTAATAAGGCAAAATACCAAGTATTAATATAATTATATTACAAGTTAAAGATCTGAATTAAAATGAAATATAAATACTTAAAATAATGCTTAGACTTATTTAGGAATGATCCATCCATACGGTGTAGGCGAAGTAAAACACATTGCATTGACATACATCGATCGATGTGCATTCATTCCTATTTTACTTATTTTAGTTTATACCAGGAGTGGTTTAATATTGTAAGTAATACTTCAAAGCCGATATTGAGGATTGGACGGGATTTCAAGTCCAAGCAATTAGTTCCAGTCCGAGGCGATAATGACTTCTCATGCTCATTATAATTAGACTTGGAGTAACTGGAACAAAATTAATTTAGTCCTAGTGCTGAATTAATCTTATTCCAGTTCCTACAGACTGAATTCAGTCCTTTCACAGGACTTTACCGGGTTTCAAGTAACATCATGTGACCCAAAAATAGCCCATTGATTGTCTGTTTTCCTCATGAATTATTAATGAGTATGAAAACAACGATTCTCTCACAAGTAGCCCTTAGTGTCAGCTACAGTATAACTGTTTGCAAAGGTCTCGAAGTACCTGTCCCATTGAGGTAAAATTGCTTCCGCGATTTCCATTTCTCAAAGTTATTCCAGTAGAAATTCGGTTGCTACGGCAGCGGTCTTTGTTAGCTTGGAGGTTTGTAACCTCATCTGAGACAGAGCTCTTTGGGCTGTCCACATCTGCTGCCAAGTCTTGAGAAATTAAGAGAATGATAAATTGCATTACATTTACAAAACACAACGATTGTAGTATAGTATAGTGCATTTAATATGGGATTCAGGTCAACATTGGTCCCAACCCCAACCTGTTAGGGATGCAGGGCTTTTTCTTCTAGATTAATAGGTTTTCCACTTTTTGATTATTTTTATTCGATTACCCGTTTGAATGAATGAATGAATGAATAGATACTTTATTTAAGGAGGAGACCTCATAACCCTTAAGTGCTTTTCATGAGGGACTTCCAAGAAAGCAATACATAAATTACAAGCTGAGATAAAACTATAATTTAGATTTCTCAGCCAAAAAAAAAAGTAAAACACCCCTAGAATTCTATGGGTCTCGAGTACTTCATACCAAAAGAAAGAGAAAACGTCGGAAAAGCAAATAATGACTTGTTTTAGGTTTATTACCTGTCACTTCTTCTTTTTCTTCTTTGGGCTTTGTCAGCATTGCCGATATCAAAGGTATCTTATTTTTAGGTTTTCCTTTAACATCGACAGGTATACATGCTCCTTTGTTCGTACAGGTCACCGAATAGCACTTGTTATCAACATAATAGGCAACATCGCAATTTTTGGACTGGCAGCACCTTGCCATACATTTTGGCATATCAGTAGCATCCTGTTGCAGAGTGTAGTTGTTGCTGGTAATTTCGCCTTTAAATGTCTTGTCATTAGTAATATTACTGGCTCGACAACGTAAGTTATTTGGGGCCTTCGGAATAACTGGTAGTTCTGCCATTTCTGAAAATAAGTATAATAAAATTAAAAACGAAAAAATAGGATTCAATTCTCCTCAATCTAGTTCCTTCTGCGAGGTTGCAGTAATGCGCAGGATTCACTAATAAACTAAACGTAAAGTTGTCTCTGATTTCAAATTTTCTAAAACATTGGACGTTCGGTTTCGAAACTGAAACCTTCATCAGTATGAAGAACTGAAATAATGGTGTCCAATAATTGAAGTCCTTGTTGTCAGTCCTACGTGCCACACAGGCAGAGGTGTTAGGTAAAACATGACGTTCTTAGCATCTGGTACAATATTGGTGTTCAGTTAAATTTTACAAAGAGTATCCAAACATAGGTAAACCATTTGCGATCTTTCTACTCGTACCTTCTAGATCTTTCCACCAGTATAATACGAGTCAACAATAGTATAGACAAAGATTTCATAAACTGTTACTTACCCTTAATAGAATCTTTTAGTGGCCTGACATAGGATATCCTTGGTCTGAAGTCAGATGGTGGTGCTGGTGTATGATCACAAACGTCCTTGTCCTTGCATGCTACAGTATAACATGTCTTCTCGAGCATGAAAGCTAAATTACAGCTATCATCCTTACAGCACAATTTCTTGCAAGCTTTCATGTTTTTAACATCACCGTGGTCTTTAAATTTCCCCGCTTTTTTGCCACCTTTTAGCGTGACATCAGTGATAATTTTGGCAGCCATACACTTATTGTCTTCACTGCTTTGATCTCCACCAAGAATTGCATCAAAGGCCCCGGCGGAAGAGCCGCTGCTGTTCGTTTTTGATTCATCAGAACCAGATTTATGGTCTTTCGAAGAATCAACTGGAGTAAGCTGTAACTTGCCATGGACTATGTTCATTTGCATAGCTTGGCCTGGCTGAGCATCAGTAATAGTAGATGTTAGATTAACAGTTTTTAGAAGGTCTTCTGGTGTTGTTTTTTTGGCCTCCGGACTTTCCATGATGTCGGTATTCATTTCTGTATTTTTATCCGGTTTTTTGAAAGGCAATCCTAGGGTGAAACAATGATAATTATTGTCATTTATTATACAGTATGCAACATGTGTATTTAGAATTATCCTAAAATGCAAATCCTACCTTGTCCTGGTTGCATCGTTGCTTTTGGTTGAGGTGACATCATGCCAAGAGCTTGACTTGGAGATAGTTGATTCGGTAGTCCTGGTGATGACGGCATTATTGGACTACCAGGCATGCTAGACTGCTGCGGGAGAAGTGGATTTTGCATGTCAAGTGGTGATTTGCCAAACATTGATTCCTGCACTTGACTTGGCTGTGGTTTCAGGGGTTGACCAGGAAGACCTTGAGGCATCTGCGGAAGCGTTGGTTGGCCAGGCAGCGATAGCAGGTTAGAGCCTTGAACTGGTTCGGCCTGTGGCTTGGTTAGACCAGATGGAAGTTCAGGTGGCTGCCCAGGTAAGCCAGGTAACCCTGGTATCTCAGAGGTCGAAGGATTTCCATGAAGTTTGGGATTTGCAGATGCCTGCTGATCGTTTGCTAGACCAAGAGAAGGCATTCCTGTTAGTTTGGAATTGCTAGATGCCTTCTGATTATTTGTTAGACCAAGAGAAGGCATTCCTGGTAAACTGGGTGTTCCAGGTAGACCAGGTATTGAAGGTCGTGGTTGCTGAACGGTCTTCCCTGGTGCCGCAATCGAACCTTTGTTTATTGCAGGTACAGCTGGAGGAATTACGGGTTTAGCTGCCAACGTGGCCTCGTCAGAGCTCATGAATTTCGTTGATCCAAATGCTCTCACAAATGAGATATGAGGAGAAAATTTCGAAGGTCGAGCCTTTTGCGTTTTACAGAGTGCTGCATTCTTACATTCCACAGAGAAGCAGTTGGAACTGAGCATAAATGCAAGGTTGCACTTAGGCATCTCACAGCAAATGCGCTGGCACTGTTGAATATCTTGAACCTTGCCGTTATCATGGAAATTACCAGCTCCTAGTCCTCCTACTAAGGTGACTTCTTCTATGATTTTGGCCTTTGGACAGGCAGGAGCTGGTTTAGTTATTTCGCTTTTCTTTGCCGATGAATCTAGAAGAAAATTATCATATTAGTCGAGGATTTCGCATAGCCGACTATTACTCGGTACCTGCAATAACTTAGTACGTAGTCCAAGATCAGAGAGTCCAGTCCGGAGAGACACTGATTTCACTCCTTGGAGATGGAATTATTTCCGTTATTTTGATTCCGGTTCCAGAACAAAATATTTCTTGGATTCCTCATTCCCCTCCCAATAGGGAGAAATAATATAGTAAATACCTTTTACTTTGGGTGCCATTTCCTTTCTGTTCCACACATAGGCTATTTGTGGATTGTAGATCGATGGCTGCGCAGGGATGGTAGAGCATAAGTCTTTGTTGTAGCACTTCACAGAGAAGCAGTTCTGGCCCAGCATAAAGGCTAAGTTGCACGTAGGCTGTTTACAACACAAGTCATAACATTCTCCTATATTACCAACCTGTTAATTCAAAGTATTATCAAAAATCATCAGTGTTTAATTTCTTGGGAACATACCCGTTTTTTCTAGAAAGGCATGAATCGATAGAGACTCTTGGTAGTGATACAGTGCTAGGATGATGTTGGTAGACGTCAACCAATGTATTGCAATGACATTGTCTGAAATCACCCATTTTTTAAGGGCACGTTCCTATGAAATGCTATGCAAATTCCTTAATTGACATTCACCAAGACCTACTTCGTTGCGACGATTGGTCGCGTACTATTGAAAAATATAGTAAGCTAAATGAAAGCCTTTTTTTTTCGAAAAGGGAAATTTTTAAAAAGGTTTACTTAGACTATAACGAAAGTATACTTAAGTTAGATAGAATAGCTTTCGTACCTTTCCCGTATCTGTAAAATCACCAGCCTTCAGGCCACCTTTCAGTGTAACCTTTGTCATCAGCTTCATTGGGCTGCACATAAAATTAGACGATGCGTCCTCGTTTATATTGACTGCAAAAGAAATTTATAGTCTTTAAAACCAATATTAACTATATGCAATCGTGAGTTCATCAGTTCAATTCTTAAAAAATGAGGTAAAGAAGCATTTAATTTTATTACAAACTGCGTGTGCTTTAATAGATAACATTGACCATGCACTTTCGAAAGAAGGCGGAAGTGGAGAAGATAAGCTTATTTTGTCCCTAAGTTCCCAAATTCGTTTAACTGTTATTACAGTTGAGCCCGCAATGAGTTTTTTTTTAGTTTTAAGAATCATACAAGTGAGGCTGTCGGGTAAATACAATGCGTAGCGTCTCATTTGCATCTCATTTGCATGCGTCCATAATATCTACTATTCGTTTCGCTGCTACATAGGTTTAGTAGCACACGTGATATCGTGGATTTAACTTACTTGTATGTTTAACCCCTTCGTTGTTCCAACGAGTCACGTACACGACAGAAGGGTGGTAGGGAGAAGACTTAGCCTTCTGCAGTTGGCAATTTTTCCCATCGGTGCAGCCGACAAGATAGCAACGATTTTGTAAGACGAATGATAAATCACATGGTGCAAAGCTACAGCACTTTTTAGCGCACTCATCAACTGAAGCAACCGTTCCAATATCCTTGTAGGTTCCCGCGTTGATTCCTCCTTTCAATGTGACCTCTTTATGTACTTTGCCTGGTTTGCACTGGCCTGCCATACCAGGATTTATATTTACAGGTGTCTGGGGTGATTTGCTTGTCTGCTTACCAGAAGCAGAGAGTTGCGTGCTCGTAGATCCAAGATTAGGCGCCTGCATGCCACTTGATACGAGTCCTTTTGCCATAGCGTTTGAAGCTATTGGTTTAGTAGACGATAGGCTTCCTGCTAAGGAGGCTTTGGTCGCTAAAGTATGATGTGTTGGAATACCAGCAAGTGCGAAGGAATTATTCCCTATGAAAAATATAATAATGTCATTTTCTTATATATCGGGGATATTGCTTTCATTGTTCGTATGGCTGTGAAAACTCACAAAACGAACGTTGTGCCGTGACCGCAAAGACACCACGACTAAGCATTTTCATTGATTAAGCATTGATCTCGTTTGGGGTAACGTATCAAACCAATATCTTCAGTTCAGTTTAGTGTGTGCTGTAACTTTTCACAACCATAGTGGTGTCAAAAACTGTCGATTATGCTCAGAAATGCACTTTAATTGTTTTTTAGATTCAACGATAAGTTACTTGCAATGCCTTTATCTTCTTCAGATTAAATTAAGAAGCAAAGGTATTTATTTTAGATCGTCAGAACTTAATATTAACATTGATTAGTCATCAGTTATTTCAGTTACATATCTTTGTTAAGAGTTACTATAAAGCCCCTCTAAAAAAGTACTTTCTAAACAATGTCCAAATAATTTACGACAATTCCTGATACCTCAGAAAGTCATGCTAGAATTTTCCATCAACTGAAACATGGGCAACATATATTTATTTATGAAAATCGCTGGCAGAAGTAAGGACAAGAAAGTAAAAGAGGTATTCTTTTAGAGGGAGGCTCTTTTACCTTACCATTAGAATTGAGTCTAAAGAGCATAGTTTAATCATTAGCATGCCGGGTCGATTTTAGAAGCTTATCTCAGCTGCATTCTAGTTACTTTTCGCGCATTCAGTTATGAAATAAGGACATTGTTCTTAAATAAGATTTAGTTGAAGTGGGAATACAGGAATACACAATGCTGATTGACACTAGAATGTCTATCTTTTGCATCCATTGCCGATAGCATTCGCTGTTTGCTCTTGTAAAAACAAATTGAATAAGATAGTTTATGTAACGGCACTATGACATGCTTTATAAGTTTATCAGACATAGTTTTCTCGCCAAATGTAACAGAGTTTATTGATATTTTATTTCATTTCAACTAAATGTTCCTATTAACCTTATCATTTGAGATTTTAAGGAAGAAGAAAAAAAGGGGTTTGATGACCTTTTTTTAAGATTTGGACGCTGAAAAACAGCAGTTTCTGGTATCCGACAAGAGAACATTCATTTGTTTTCGTAGCCATAGCGACAGCGAATCGTGGTAACCTGCCGAAAACCGGTTTACTTACCAAGCAACAGGTTGGGCAAAGATGATTGTGATCAATCATTTATGTTCTGCTAGCTTGTTTTTAAAACCGTTCTTCGCTCCGCTGAAAACTCCACAGAGCGAAAAAATATATTCAGCTGAAAAACCGCTATTATGTTCTACTGAGATACCAAAGTTATCGACTCAGTGAAATAAACTGTATATATCAAGATTTAAACGAATTAAGTGTTTTTAAATCCACAGCTCATGTTATTAGATTCGCCACGTGTTATGTATCGAATGCCAACACAACTCAAAATATCGTTGGAAAAAGATCTCCGTAAAAATAACATATTACGCCTTTCAAATCCGAATCCAAGATCACCCTGCCTCCTTATCTTTCTGCCAGCGATTTCGCATACTGATTTGAAAATAAGTTGTGTTCGACTAACCTTTGTTTTTACCAGTTCTTACGTGGGCAATTAGAACTTTGGTTTCCGAAGTATCCGTCGCTGTTGATTCGCATTCATCATCACTAACACATTCCACCGCGTAGCATTTTAAGCCGGACATAAATGCTACATCACAAGAGGGGTTCTTACAGCACAGTTCAACACAAGACGCCATGCTAGTAACTTTTGCAAGCTTTTTAAATGTTCCTGCTCCGATACCTCCTCGCAATGTCACATTCTCTTCGACTTTAGTGTTCTTACATGTTTGTAGGTTATTAGACGTGGTCACTAAATTTCACACGATAGATAAAGAAATAACGCATTACAACTTTTATTCGAACTTTCATTAGCTATCATATGATTAAAACTATGATTAACTGGAATGTCATAGGAATGTTTTAAGGAAATATTCCACATACCTCCAAAATGAAGTCCAAAAACGAACAATGTAAGACAAAGAAGCATCTTGACTCCCAGTTTTGGTTGGCGACACCTTCAATTTTTTTTACCAATTTTCATGTCATTTCCATTTGTTTCTAGACAAAAAATTAAAAGAAAGCGAGGCGGACCCTTAAATCGCAATCTCTTCTTTTAAATATCGATTAAAACTTTTTCCATAATAATCTCTTGAGGAAAATTTAAGTCTCGGTAAATAATTTTGTTCGTCGAAAATAGAGAACAATGGAGAAATTACATCATAGGGGGCTCAGGTGGATTAGCCAATGAGGTTTGTTTTTTTGGCATGTGATTAGCGGCAGGGGAGACCGATAAGAATTTTAGTGATCGTGTGTCAGACGTCACGGTTCACTTGCCTAGCGTCATGGGTGAAGAATTTCTGAAGACGATAGGTTGTTGCAGGAACGGGTACCAAAATGCTACCAGCTGAAATTGGAAATAAAACAATGTGAAGTACTTTGTCATATATTTAGCAAACATCATTTTTTTCTAGAAATGATCAAATGTCTTTTTCCTTTGGAAAACATCACTCAAGTGAAACAACCATTTGATTTTGCAAGGTGCAATACAAATGTGCAGCGAGATGGCGCAACTTTTTTACTTGGATTCACACAATCGAACATTCAACACCATCGCGCACTTAATAAAATAAACTCCTTACTGCAATCACTATAACCAGTGAATGTAGTACATATATAAAGTAGATTTGTTGTGACAGACGCTAATAGGATGCGATAAGATGTTTATAATCTTTAAAACCAAACAAACGTCAGACCGGAATCAGATTGACCAAAGCGAAGGCTTCTTCTAAATTCTGTGTTAGATCATTCCATTGTCTTTCAGTTTCATACTTTTATGCCCAATTGCCACCACGTTACGATCGTAAGTATATAAGCAAAGATAAATGGACTGGCTGACCTTGTATACGTCGTTGATCTATAAATGGTCTCATTTGGTCCACCCTGACAAGAATTAGGCCCAGGGTTGCATTTATAATTTTACGACTGAAATAGAAAGAAAAAAGTCTTAAAACCTTTTCACTCAAATTATGTCCAACGAAACAAGTTAGGCCTTATTATAAGTACGATAGCAGCTTTCCCCTTTTTATTCTCGTTAGTAAGTTGCTGCGCAAAGATGGCTAAAATAAATAAAAGCACTGAAATTGCGAAGATGTCGTCTTAACCGTAATCCAGTTTTAATTTTATGGAATTGTAATGAAAAGATAATTAGGTCTATGTATAGTGCCTAGAATGCATGGGACTAAAGTCGTTCGCGCTCTCCCTATTAAGTAGTCTTTCACATTTTTTTAAATTAGGTATACATGTACCTTAGATATAGCTATTATCCAATAAAGTTGTAAAATAAAGGGGGGAGTAGATGAATACGTAGAATGCTTTACACATATGTAACGAACTGGAAAAAAATTGACAACTAAAAGCGCTGATTTCAAATTTCGCGCGCACTGGTTAACCGCTCGTATTAGGCTAGGGCTCTTAAAGTATTGTCCACTTCCGCTTACGTAATTAAGACAACCCATTTGATAGGAGCCTAACTTCGTAACACATCCGACTGGTTTATTCCTTTCCAACTGTGGATTACTCAAGAGGTTCGCCGTCTGATCGCCAGTGACATCACACAGTTGTTTCGACTTTTTGCCAACCACATTAAAACGAAATGTTTACTAAATGTGATCTTCGGTATTTCGAGTATAGATTGTATCCATAGTACTACCAGTGATGAATTGTTTCGTACGTAGCATATTATAGTAAAATAATCAAATCAAAAAACTCATTTTTAAACGTCTAAGCCTAGTTATTGGAAGGCGGAATGCACTATCCGTTGGATATATCTCATTCCGTGGTACATTTATTGGTTACCGAATCGCTTTATTCACTGGATAAGGATTTATCCGTCGGACAGTGCTAACCAACCGTCGTACTACCGCACCCTGATTGTCATGTTAACCAAGAGAATTCAGTCTTTGAAGACGGGAAAAGCTAAGATCATAAGTTTATTGGGTAGCCGTCATTAAAGTTCTTACTGACTTCCTAAGCATTTTTATTGGCCGACATGTACTTCTGAAATTTGATTCTTATTCATATCTTTTCCTCTTATACTCTTATTGATGTTTGACTCTAAAAAGACCAACCTGTTTTGGACAACTTTGACCTTTGCCATGCTTCCTTCTGCAAGGCAATGTTGAATCTGCCTTCTCTGCTGAAAAGTGTTGAGTTATAAGCTATCGCTACATCATCGCGGCAAAATATTAATAGCTTTGAAAGACGTTGTCACTTATGTGTTTCAAAGCTGATGCCAGTTTTGATGGACCTTTTCCACCTCAAAAAGAACCGACATCACACTTCTCGCATTGATTGTCAGATTGACTCCTTCAAGTTTCTTCAATAAAAAAATTGCCCTTTTTAAATGAGCCAACTTGTTGGCGTGTTCAAGGTTATCATTTATTATTGGGCCTAACGTTGCTATGGGCTGCTAAGCTTTGAGAGGAGTTAGTACATGAATTCAGTTTTTTCCCGCTTTCCAGGTAACCCGAACATTTCGAGTTTTGATAAAAGATTGGAATGTTTTTAAATTGCCTTATTTGCTCAACCATATTATTTTTTATTCGATGTGTCAACTTTCATGTGAGTTATTGGAGCGTTGAGATCAAGGCGCTCAAGCATTTAATGTGCACCAGCAGAGCTCTCAATTCTGAGGCAAATGGCAGGTGTTCTGTCAGAGCAGAACACAGGAAAAAAATAGCGATAAAGATCAAAAGATCAAATGATCAAGAGAAACGCCTGTCGGGGTAGTAGACGGGTTCCCTTCAAAAGCAAAAATCGGCTAAGGATGCTATATGACCTCCATTTTAAAGTAATAAACGCTAGTTTTTACGAAGTATCAAAAAAATGGTGCCTACAAAAGAATAGCTAGAAATGTTGTAAAAGGGATCCAGTTATTGTTTCTCCGTCACTTCTCAAAGTTAAAGCCAAATTTCAAATAACTCCGAACGTGGTCATTGTTAAAGAAAAAGAAGAAACATGTTGCCATTAACTTTCTAGGAATCCTTTCAGTGATCTTAAGATATGTGTAGAAAGTAAGAGCATTTGGCTTGAGATGTCTTCAATGTTTCATTGTCCTAAAGTTAAACCACACGGCCTGAAATGGTCAAATTTAAATTGAGTATTTGTGCTTTTGAGCGCATGAAAAATCATCTTGCTTGATTACATTCCCCGAGCGATAGCCAAGAACGTGCTCATGAATGTACTGCAACTACGTTTGCTAGGTCACGCGGATAATTTGGTTTACCGGGCTCAAATTTTACACTGCTCATAGCATTATGGAAGTACATCTTTGGAAAGTAGCTAGCTACAAACGATTTTGAATTTTCTTTGCCGTATTATATGGGACGACAATAACGTAAGGGAAGTAAGGATATGCCAGTCTTAGTGTTTGGGGTACTTAGTCGAATAGGTCAACCGTTGATGCGAGTACATACTCACAGCAAATATATGATTTTCTCTGATCAAGAATAAAAAGTAGCAAGCGAAAGCCTTCTGATTTAAAAATAAATAAATAAAACATATGGCAGAACTGCACAAAAAGCCTTGACAGGGGAAGAGGTGAAGAGGCATCGTGGTGTGGAAACAGAACAATACTAAGAGAGGTTTATTGATCCATTTTGTAGGTCAGAAAGTCATTGACCAATAGGATTTGACACTGACTAAGAGCAGGCAGTCAAGTTTTCATAGATTCTTTAACGTCTTTGGATCCCTTATTTTCGCGCTTCGCCACATCAGCCACAAAAAATGTGTCGCGTGTGATGCTTCACAATCTATGCATGCCTTCACTGCCTTGCATCACTGAACCGAACGCCTCTTTAATAACCAACTCTGGTGAAAACACAGTCAACATATTATGAGCTTAATAAAATTCACTCCTAGATAACTTAATTTTCGTTAGGTAAACGTGCGCGTCCTACTATAGCTTGTTGCCGAATATTTATCTTTTTTCTTTACCACCTTTTTTCTCACATTTTGCCAGATTTCTGCTGGTAGATTTTAGGTTTGGCGGCGTTGTTGATCAACCAATCAAGCATCTCCAAGGACAATAGCCTTTGTTTTCTACCATCCTACCAACTTGTACGCTTAGCCACAAGAACAAGCCACCAGGACCACCCTAAGGAATTCCATAACTTCACTCCCAGTTTTCTTGTAGATATTTCTCAAAATATATGCGTAATTTGCCGGGCAATGTCACACATTCTTTTATTTTTCATACAAAAAAATCTTCCTTGACATTCTACGTGGTTAACTCAAAATAAATATATATATATATATTGATAATGCGCTTTGCGCGATGGAACCATATTAGCATGGCTAAGCAGTCCATTGATGTGCATAGGTACCTAAGAAAACTCATGAGAAAAACCTTATTATTTAAAGCAGAAATATGGAATACAGACGTTAGGAAATGTAGAAGAATTAAATAAGATATCAAAAATGTTGATAAAATTGGCTTGTCAAAATATTACGGAAGAAAAAAAAGTGAAAACAGATAAGGACAGAGAGAAAATGAAAAAGAGAGTCATTAGAGTTGGTAGTAAAATAGGTTGACACTTGTGCAGACTTTAATTTAGCTTTTATACAAGATTGACCGATTCATATCACGAGTTTTTTTTATTATTCGTGTTTTATTCTTCAGCTTCTTTGCTGATCCCTTGACATACAAGTTATTTATCTTTTGTAGTCATATTTTGACATGAGAATTTATGTTTCTTTGTGTATTGAGATTCTCTCTTCGACACTTCTTGCCTTAATGTTTGAATGTTCGGTACAGGTGGACAGCGGGTATCAAGGCTTGATCTTTCTTGTAACCATCTATGGCTCAACAAACGGTCAAGCCATCAAAGCGCAAAAATATTGCAACCATGATTTTAAAACGCCGACTAAAACATGTTGCCAACAATACTTATATCTTAAAAACAAATTATATTTTCATAACGTAGCTGTTCTGTAGTAGCGGAAGCTAGATGGTAGAGAGAACTCGTTGTTTTTGGTCACCAGTTTGCCAAATTTAAGAGCAAGGCTTATTAATATTAAATGTCCCGGATATCGGGTCTTTCAGAACGATCAGTGGCGCGTATAGGCTCACAGTGCACTAAAATATTGGGTAGTCAAGCTTTAATTCACTTACAGAGTTTATTGAGAACTTGACGACGGTTAAGAAGAGGAATGGAAAGTTGTAAATAATAATACTAAAGGGAACAGATTGAAAGGAAAGGAGGACAGGGCAGTGTTAAAAGAGATGTTCTAGGTAAGTAAAAACGTGGCTAATATATTTATAATCAATATTCTTAAAAATGCCGGCTTACAGCGCCCTTCAAATCTTTCCCAAAACGTTCATATTTGAAAACCAAAATAAATCAAGGGGATTAAAATATTCGACCAACATTTTGAATTTAAAATAGTCAAATTTTGGCGTAAGAATAATTCTATTTCGAATTAAATTCAAAAATTTCACTTGTCGGGGATATGTTACAGGGACCAGCGCTTTCCTTCGCCAAGTTGAAAGCCACTACATTTGTCAAAATTGTAGTTCAGAAAAAAATCCTTTTAGAATTAGATATTTTTTCTAGACGAATTTTGTTCATGTTTTTGCTTTTGCTTTCTATACTACAGTATCCCAGCTATATATATTTTTTCCTTTTCTGTTCTTTTTATTGTTGTTTTTTTTTTTCCTTTTTCCTAAATGAAAACAGTTCGGCTTTCTTTACCAAGCGAATTGATATCAAACGTTTGCAATAACGAGAAGAGAAAAAAATTACAATACAATCTTTGTTTAAAAAAATTAAAAGAACTGGAAAATTATAGGTTTTAAACATTCTAAATTAAATAGCATTTCATTTGTGACCCTTTTCTTCTTTAACATTTGGGTCAAATAAAACGGTCAAAAAATCAAAGATGGTGGACTCCACAATACGAATAAAACATGAAGTATGGTACAAATTCGGAATGCTTAGGTGTTCATGCCATTTTTGTATTTTCTTAAAATTCTGTATCATAATTTACCTATGTTTTAAAACTTTCCAGTGTGAAATACTTTTTACTCATATTTCAGATTCGGCTGGTCCCAAGTGAGAAACTAAATTTAAGGTAAGTTTAACCAAAGCGTTATTAATATATTATAAAATAGTAGAAATATATCGTGCTCTTTTTTATCAAATATAAACGTTTATTTCAAAATATATCAAGTATTTTGTATAATGACACCAGTAAAATAATAACTTGTTCTTTTGATCTTTTGCTTTAGTTGGTCGTACTTTAGTTGTTTTGTTACCTTGGCAAACAGTTTCGCAACAATTAAAAAAAGTGTCTATTTTTAACGTTATTTTCTATTCATTTATTCTTATTGTTCTTTTCCAATGTTGACTTGTGGAATTCTAAGTTTATGATGTCCCTCGTGATATAGTACGATTGAAATTTTCAAATGCTATAGGCATTTAGATTAATAATATTTTGACATTATTTTATTGAAATACATCTTTAATGATTATTAATAGAAAAATAATAATAAATCGATGATAAAAATGTATATTAAATTGAGAAATGATGACTTTTTTGACATTCTTAAGATACTTTTTAAAACGTTTTGTTTTGTTTCGCTTTTTTTTTTTTAAATTTGCAAATGTATACTTGAACAAAAAACTAATATTGCAATCCATAAATGTCACTAAGATTTTTATTAACCTTAAATATTCCTAAGTTAATTTCACCGGAAATGTCTTTAAGGAAATATACTCCTTATAGCACTGCTACCACTTCGTTTCTCATCGGGTTTTTCTTTGGGCAAACAGGAGACATGATCACGTTTTCATTGATTCAAAATGTTTGCGGACCGATTTGACAGCCGCCCTAGCCTAGGCCTGCTATCAGATTATAGAATCCACTTCAGAAGAATTGCATAAATTTCTTTCCTTGATAGAAGTAATATACAATGAGAAAATATCCACTTTAAATCCTATAGCGTGAGTTAGAATTTAATACCTATTTTATGAATAACAGGATTGTATCGATAAAGGAAATTTAGTACAGGAAGACACAGGTATATGCTTTAAATCTTAACCTAACCTATGGGCCTCATGTAATCTATCTAATAAATTTACAGTCTATATAATCAGTCTGTATAAGATTTACTAGCCTCATAACAACGACCAATTTCATTTGCCTAGTGAGACTATGCTTAAAGACAACGCCCATGTGAAAGCTTAACTGCTGAACAGCGTGGGTTCAAATTTATTGTTAAACAAAATGGTCGCCCCATTCTGAACACAATTTGAAATCATTTTAACTAGAAATAATAGAGAAAGTGAGGATTTTAACATTTTTGTTAATCCGTCGGGATTTGCATAATATATCACCCTTTACTTTCCAGAATGTTATGTAGTTCACTCTCAAAACAAAAAGTTAAAACTATCTTAATAAAAATACAATATTACCAAGCAAAGCAATAGATGGTAAATAAACTTTTAAAAAATCTTATAATTAAGTTCATTATGGACTCATAATTGAACTCATCGGTATTATAATAAAAAAGATGTTTTCTAATAACAACAATAATGAATAATTCATGAACATAGATATATAATTCTTTTTTTCAATTATATCCGTAATTTGATTTCAGATATTATTAAACTATGTGATAAAGAAAAGAACGTAGTTATCAAAACTTTTTTTTCTCTTTACTTTTTTTAATAAGTTTATGGTTTTTTTCCCTTTTCTTCTAGTTTATTCTTCAATCTTTATTTTTGATACATGGTTCTAAGTTTCAGATAGCTTTTCACAAAGATTTTACTTTTGTTTGATTTCTCTTTTTTTCTTCCCTTCCTGTCTCGCTCTCTTCTTTTCTATTAACTTCAACTAAGTCGTATTGCGTTTTCTATCTAAAATCGTGAAAGATTCTTTCAAGTCTTGTTTTCGGTAGAATGTGACGTCAATAGCGCATTCCAAAGTGCATTAGTAACTATTCCGATACATGTTCTTGAAAGTTGACGGCAGCTTGATTATATCCACGGAATTGGTATACTAACCAAAAGAGAACAAAACCAAAAGAAACAAAAGAGATAGAAGGGAATAAAGAAAAACATTTTATATTTTATTTCAAAATTAGACTTTTCCAATTTTTTAACAAAAAACAAAACTCCGCAAATTAGTAAAAAAAATTGCATAACATGCCGCACTATTGCTTCTCTCCTTTCCCTTTGTCACTTTTTTGTAATTATTTGTTTTGATGCGACGTTTGTTTACACAGCTTTTAAAGTAGAGAGCACCAAATGGGCACATGGTCATGCTTGCAAATACATGACCCTTATATTGGTACCCGCTGCCCCCTTACAAAATATCATATTCACAACTTCAAACAAATGCTAGCAATCACGTCAAACTTTCTAAAACTCCATTCATTTTCCATACTTGTCAATAATAGTTTGTACCAAAAAAGAAGGAAAAAAAAGAAATAATACTACTTTTTTAAGTAAAAAAATGGATCAAAAAAGTTGAATATACTACCACATAGAATTTTATATTCGCTTCAGTCAGCGTTTGACTTTATGCTCTTATCCATGTTCCTTAAAAAACTGTGAAAGTCTCCTAAACAAACATGTTGGATAGTGTTACTTATGTCATTGCACTAACAATCTTTGAAAGTATTATGTCATGTGACCTTTATCTGCCGGGTGTCATGTTGTTTAAGTATAGGGTTAACGATAGTCATAGGCACGTGCTTAGGTCGTCAGGTTTTTGCTGATTGTCTAACCTTGTTTGACAGCCATCCTCAAGAAAAATGAAAAATAGTTTAAATAATACTGTCATTATATTTGATATTGCACAAACAACAACCGATAAACAACCACACAAAAACAAATCTTAAAATGACGAAAATGCATGGTGAAGACAGCAGCAAATGATGTTTTTTTATGAACTCAATAAACATTGTGGCTAACTATTTGCTGGGGAAACATGACTCTGGATATTTAAATGTCACTTTTTACAACTGTTTTAATTGCTACTTGCTAATCGAGAGAACATTCACGACAACGGGAAAATCGGGCAATATAGACTACCGACAATCAAGTAAATTGTTCAGTACCTTTGCATACTCTGATTGACAGCAGTGTATTGCCTGATTTCCCACTCTTGTTTTTTTCGATCAGCGCGTAGCAATAAAAAAGTGGTAATCTAAATTGTGTTACTTTAGTTGTAACGTATCATGCCAATGCATTCGTTTTTAAATTTTTTTGGATCCTTGGAAGTTATGAAATCAATCAGGGTTGGAGGAAAAACATTTCTCGACTTTCAATCTTACATTATATCTTTAAAAAACTGACAAAGTTAAGCAACCAAAAAAAAATTATATGAAGCAGAGTTTGATAATATTTGAATGGATTGCATGATGCGGTGGCAGTGTAATTGAGCTAGAATAATGAAAGCTTTAAAGTTATCAGAACCGGTTTTGCAAACTGCATTGGGGCTAATTATAGTAACCAAGGATTCGCTTTGAGAGGGATGATTGAACACCTGTCAAATAGGTAACCAGTGCGTTCACAGGCGCACCCTACTCCATGACCCATATTACCTATGAGGTAATGTACCACGAAGGAATAAGTTATGAGCAGAACACCAGGGGCATTCAAATCATTGCATCTAACTCGACCAAGAAGTTTCGCTGAATCTCTTCACGCCCTTCAAGAAACCGGACTTTCTCAAGCATCGATCGAGAAAAAAATTCTAGAAGGAAAAAAATTCCAGTCAAACTCAAGTGTACTCGTGGCACAAAGCTTCTTGCTTTGAATTCAAAAGGTTTGAGACTAAACATCATTAAGCAATTTACATATTTGATAGATATGTCTTAATGTCAAATCGGGAGTGTCTTTCGATTTAAAAAGAACTTTACTGAGCTCGTAGGTAGGCGCTGTGGTACTGTAAGTCTGATTAACATATTAATCGTCAAAACTTCAAGTCCAGTACCCTTGGTAGTGAGACAAGAAATATTTCAGACTTAGACTATTATATTTATTTTTAGTGACTAAAGTCTGTGAGTGTGTGACCTCTTTAGTCATCTGTGCCCCCTGTATTTGACCTTACTAAGACCAATTCCTTGCGGTTCTTGCTTTGGATCGGATTTTTTCTTATTTTCTTATAAGCCTAAATGCCTCTAAAATATCCCTGCTTAATTTTTATTTTCAAAAACGTTTCCTAGGAAACTGGTTTACTATAAATATAGTAACTAATTCAAGACATTCTCAGTCACTTGAACGTATCATGATGAACGTATCATGATCTTTCAATATGGTGTCATTCGAAACTTGCCTTTTTCATATGAGTAACGAAACTATTTATATTTTTCAAATTTACAGTCCTTTTTTTTTCTGTCTTTTACTTGATCATTTTTTCTTGATGCTGTGTCAATGGCTTACCTTAATCTTTTCTAAGCTTTACATACGTATTTTCAAGAAGGTATTTTAGTTTCTTTACTTATAATTTTGATAATCTTATATGACTTAAGCAAACATTTTCGCTCAAGATGTTAATTTGTCGATCCTAATTTAATTTAATATATATATATTTTTTTTTTTGAATAAAATGGTAGTAATATAGTCCACAGTGGGATATCCCAACGCTTTCGAGTTGGTGGCCACTAGAATGACGTAAGTGTTGACGATGTGTGTTTCAAGGGTCTTGGTTAACTGGTAAGGGCAAATCAGGGCATGGTTTTTAAGGACTATATTACTGCAACTGTTTGTATATCAGTGACACAATTTACATAAGCTTCAATATCAACAAAGAAATGTTCTTACAAAAGTTTTAAATCCAAAATCATTGCTTTTGCTGAAAGATTTTAAAATTTAAAATCAAAGAAAAAGCATCGAATTAAAGTTACATTATCTTTAGGCTAGAATAAACTACAACGATAAAAAAATTGGATATATAAGCAAGTTAAACAACATTTGTCTAATATTTTCTAGTCTGTCTATATCTTATTATTGGAAATATACATTAGTCATATCATTTTTGAACACCTCGTTATTCGAGTCCTCGGTTTCCGAATGTTTCACCTACTCCACATAACTCGACTGAAGCTGAGGATATTTTTTGATTGAAGATTTCTAAATAATCAGCTAAAGTACATATTTTGCCAGTATCTCCTTAAAAGAATATTTTATCGTAAAATTTCAGACACAAAAAAGTGAGTATTAACATTGTTCAAAAAAAATTTTTATCACCGATAACAGTCACGTGACTGTTGCAAATATTTTGACAAACGAAAATGTTTTTTTACATTTGTGAACTCTTTAAGCGTGTTGTATGTAACATAGCGGGCGTGACTGGTTTCCTTAAGGTTATATCTTTTTAACCAAGCAGTCATCAAATAGTTTAACCATTTAATTTTTTTCAACAAGCAGATAAGAATAACATGGTCTCTATTCATAATTTCAAAGTTGAACGGTAGCATTTGATCTCATGCATGAGCTATAGAACTTAGCGGCCACCAACCATTTGCCACACTTTTTGACAGTGTCTGTATTAACTGGGTAACATAGCGGCCACCAACGAGGGTCGATACAGGTGGGCCTTGTAGGACTATTATGACACCACGATAACAAATTAGGAGCTGATTAAAACAAAACGACAATACAAGCTCCTAGAAAACATGACCTAATGCTATGATTATGAGATTGTTAAAGGCAATGCATTGGAACATGATGGCTGATGGCTTCATTGTTGTCTACATCTTCGTTGTTAAGGCAACATATACTAGGACGCACTTATTAATATTTTCCCCCTTAGAGACATTACGTAATATTATCGTACCTTACGTGTAGCGTTGCTAGTGTGACGGCTAGTTATTGCCCAGACATGACTTAATTCACAAGAATAATTGGTACTTAAATTGTTGTAGATCGATTGACAGAAATCAGTGTCAAGAATGTCTTTCAGTCGAGTAGTAATGACATATGTATTAAGCACAGTATAGCGTGGTCCAAATCTTAGGTTTAAAAAATCATTATGTCGATACCCTTTAAGATATACATTGGCTGGAACTAGCTAAGGTCGGATGTTATGAAAAAAGGTAAGTAGTTGATGGCCACTGGCATTAGCTGCATGAGTATTGAAAGGACGGAGAATCAAGTAAAAAATCATCTGGCAACTTTTGCAGACTAAGATATAAATAAAATAATGTCAACAAAATTTTAATTAATTTTATATAATATAAATTTTGGATTTATTTAATACATAATAGTTAAGAAATCGACGGCCATCCCGATACTTTTCTCGTGAGTACCCCCTCCGGGGGTGTATGGTAACATTAATGGGGACGAGGATAACCTAAAGAATAACTTAAGATTGACAAACTTCTCTCTCTTATCATAACTCATCATCAAGAATGATATTGATGGTGGTGATATTGGCCATTATGATGTTGAATGATGATGATGAACAAAATATTCCTCCAAATCAGGCTTATCTTCCATTTGACTTTGGTTTGACTTTATCAGCATCATAAGGGATGATGATGATGAATGACAGTGTGCTGGTGCTTGTGGTGATAATTATTGTCGATAATTAATTACTAAAAACATACTCCTAATACCATGTTGAGCTTGGCAATCGTAGCATTATAGGTTATACAATGTTTTGATAATTTAAAAAGTTTACTAGCTTAATAATTTTGCGGAAAGTAAGAAACATCATATAACATCAATAAGGAGGTAATAATCAGAAGCAAGTTTCCACATCCACTTTAGCCCATTACAGGTTCTAGATTTTCTTTAAGTGCTTGCTAATATCAGCATTGACTACGAGTCATTCTGTCACTTTTTATGGATTCGGGTTCCACTAAGAAAGAGAATAACATTTTAAAATCTACACTCTACTTTTCTTAGTGGCAAAAGCGGAAATATTTTTCCTGTTTGACATGTGGCGACTAGGTGTCTGTACTGATTCCAACTCTCAACCTGTTCACTGTGCACATCTTCCATTGTTGGTATTACCATATAAGGAATCTTGTAAGCAACCTGGTTCAAAAAGTTGACGACATGGAACGGGTCATTGTTGTTAATTGTTCACCAGTCGATATCAAAGCTTGTTGTTCAAACTAAGACTGAAATATTAGCCAAGAAGTTGATTATCTTGGAAAATATGCTCTCGATCTAGACAGTTACGTCAAATGTTCTTCATTATTCAACTATCATGATGGCAGGATGGCTTTGGAGGTCAATATGGTATTGATTTAATTGGTAGCAAGTAATATAATCTATAATAATGTATTGCCTTATTTGATATAAATGTTGAAATATTGAATTCTTTTTCAGATTTTTATACGAGGGCAGTTAGGGAAGAATCATTGAGCAACCGATATCCCAGTGGAGTATGCCTCATAGAGGTAAATATCAAGAATTATCGGACTAAAATCCAGACCTTTTGAACACAGCTATAACTATAATAATTAATTACAAGGTTAAATCTATATCATTTAATACTTTAAAACATACATATAATATTTTCCTTTTCCTTTTACTGAAAAATATGGAAAATAAATATATATTTGTATGAATGAAATTGTACTAAGATTGGTTCCGCAAAGAATTTTTTGCTGGAAAATTGACTGGTCGAAAACAATAGAATATTTGATTAATCCAATACAGAGAATATTTAAGTAGGCCACCTTTTTATATATGAGATGACAAAAATTCTTCACAAAAACAATTGCAATTTGCCGGATCATTATTTTGCCTGGAATATTGACAGTTTTGAGTTTCTTCTTGAAAAATCTTTATCGCGGTCAAATTACTAACTTTGAAAATTTTGAAACTATAATTGGGTTTCAAGGCTTTATTAGAACTCTACACTTAAAAAAAGCATACCAAATAGTCTTGATATATTTTGTCGGGAAAAAAGGTTCGTGGCTAGTTTGTAGACGTGAAACTCAACGAACTAAATTGTAAGCATCTGTCACCATGGTTGTATCCTTTTTAGAACGTTATCCAGAAAACCCGTCATTCTTTTAACATTCAGCAACAGTTCCTACCTTAAATACAAATACTTCATTAGATGACATTTTTTGCTATCGTTTTATAAATTGAAGGTCCCGGTGGGGTGAACCAGTTAGGAGGTGTGTTCGTCAATGGCCGACCACTTCCCGATTACATGCGCCACCGCATTGTCGAGCTGGCTCATTGTGGCGTTCGTCCATCGGAGATCTCTCGGCAACTACTCGTGTCCCACGGCTGCGTCAGTAAGATACTCGGGCGCTACTACGAAACGGGGTCAGTTCGACCAGGTGCTATCGGTGGAAGCAAACCCAAAGTAGCCACACCAAAAGTGGTGAAAAAGATCTTAGAGTACAAAGATAAGAATCCGTGTATCTTTGCCTGGGAAATAAGGAACAATCTACTGGGTGACGAAATATGTGACAAGACAAATGTTCCAAGTGTAAGCTCCATAAACAGGATACTCCGGAACTCAGCTGCTGAGAAAGAAGCTCGGGCCGTGCACGAACAGGTTAAACATGCTCAACAGGTACATCAACAAATTCAGCAACAGGTGACTCTACAACCCCAGCTCAATGGATTTCCCTCACAGATCAATTTTTCGCTTCCTCACACGACCGCTGTCAACTTCACCCCAAACATACAGAATACTCAGATTGCACAGCACCATCCTACTGTCCCTAACCCCTCCCAGGTCCAGCCACCTCAACAGCAACCTTCCCCTGTCAAGACCCCTCAGGATATCATTGTACAAAGGGCTGCGAAGACGCCTACTGAGAATGGCCATAAGATCTCCCAAAATGGTAATACTTTACAATTTACTAATAATCTGTTTTCTAAAAAAAATCAATTTTCTGTAGGAAGAAAATGGCTTTAGGCATCTTGCACTAATTTTCTAATTTCGGGGTCAAAATACGATTTCCTTATTGAGGATTGAAAACTGTTTTGATGTTAATTTTTTCATTGCATGGACGCCCATTAACGGATTTATTGCAAAGGTATAAATCGTTCTCAAAAACAATTAAATTGTACACAAAATATGTAGCTAAAAAGCATATGGCTTGTAATAATGAACAGGAGTCTATGCGGAGAAAAGCGTTATACCTAGAAAATATGCCATTAATTGGTGCAAAAATGCATGCATCATGACTAACACCATAGCCTCTTGCCAGATGCTGGATAATTTTTTGGGAGGATGAAATAAGTAATTTTAAATCAAATTGACAAAAAAAATTACGCTTTTAGGAAATGGTCAAGAAATCCATGTCAAATCTGAACAAAATGCATCAAAAGAAGAAATAGAGAATGACAAGACGAACGAAGACCGGAAACGGAAATCAGACAGCGTCCTAAGTGACAATGTGGACACCATAAAGGAAATCCCTCAGAAACTAAATGGCGAGAATACTGATGTTAATGGTAACGAAGGCCCCGAGGCGAAGAAGAGAAAAGTTGTGTACATTGACAATGGTAATGGCAATGGCAATAAGACAGAGACGTTAAGCGTGAGTATATACATATGTATAACATTTTCCCTTATCATAGCAGAATTAAGGCCGGATACAAATTATAAGTATCGAGATGACAATCAGAATACAGGGCAGATGACGGATTTTGATCTTGGGCTTGTCATTGAATTATGCAGCTTCTGCCATGCCAATGACGCGACATTTGGTAGAAGAAGAAAAAAGACAGACACATTTTGCAAATGTTGAAATTCTGCAATATGAAAATATTTTTATCAACTAGCATATTTTTTATAATTTTCTAAACAAAAAAACTTGCATCAAAAGTTTCTGCACCTTCACTTTGGCTATAAAAAAAGAATAACTATCGTCAAAATGACATCTTTTGAATTTAAAAAGATGTCACATCGCTCCAGGGATGAATTGTGTTATAATAAGTTAAATACAAACAAAATTAAAATAAAATATTGTTTTCTTTAATGCAACAGCCTGTTTACACGCGCGTGTCGCCCACTTGGATCAAGTACAATTCTGTGATTCCCAGTGGCTTTGCAATTGCTGGAAACATCAATGGTATAAACACCATAGCAGACATGAATAGCATCAATATGAATGGTCTTAATGGTATTGGTAACATGAACGGCATTAGTGCGTTGAATGGAATCAACACTATGGCAGCTCAGGTGAATGGTTTTAATGGAATGAATGGTATGGGAAACGGAATGGGAAATGGGGTGGGATTTGTGAATGGGAACACAGCCATCAATGGCATCAATGGTCTTGCTGGAATCAGTACGCTCAATGGAATAAATGCCTTGGCAAACATCAGTTGTCAAACAATGAATGGTTTGAATGGAATAAATGGTATCAATGCCCTAAATGGTCTTCATCAAGCCAATGGTGTTAATGGCAACAACACAAATTACCCACAAAATACTGAACAAGAAAGATCCATGAACCAGAATCATAGCAATGGTAATGGAGTGCATTCAGACAACATCCATTGGTCATCCCAGTACCCAGTTGTATGCATTCCTGAATCCAGCCAATCAGGAGGTATAAACCAAAACAATGGCACCAACAAAGGAGAAGCTTTCCACCCCCAAATCACTTTCCAATTTGCTGGTACTTCAAGACCGGAAATCCAAAATATAAACGGAAATACCACAACCACTTCCGTTTACGCTCCAATCACCACAGCTGGTCCCAGGTTCTCGACAATTCCAGTTGGGAATCCGCTGGCCAACGGCATCCAAACCATGCAGTTTACTCGTCCCATGACAACAGAGTTCACATCACCAATCATGAAATTCGTTGGCCCTGGTACGTTTCTCCCACTAAGACCGTCAATGTCAGCACTGGACACGCTTACCCAAGGATAAAAACTACATCTAAAGATATTGGCAAGTTATGACAAGCTGCGTCTAATGCGCATGCGCTAAAAACTAAAATTACCACCTAGCAAGTTATTAAAAGATCAACTGGAAGTGTTTCTGATATAGTGGCAGGTACCTGATCCATGGATAAAACAATACTATATGTATGCTATGTATAGAGTAAAAACGACAGATTGTAATCATAAACTAGATAAACTCCAAGAGACATCCATACATACACTAATGTTTAGGACTATGCTGCCTCAGTATTGGCCGCATCATAAGTCAGGTCAGAAATATTTAAATTTATTGAAAGTTCGTGCATTTGTTGCCGCATTTCAGTTTGTGGTAGTTTATTCCTAAGTACTTTAAATAATGTTACCCGAAATATATCATTTATACATATGCAAACTATATCCGACTCTACAAAATCTTATAATTTATTCTCTCTCTATATATATATTTTTTCTCTATTCATGAAAATAATCACTAACGGTAAATAATACTTATTATTTAAAATTTAGATGATTGACTTTGTCTTTCTAGCTTTGACCTGATTAGCATCTAATCGGAATAACAGGAAACGATTTTATTGTAAAATTATAATAATAATATTGTTAATAATATCGTTATGTCATAACATTATGCCGTTAATATTTAATGGCAAATTTACTGTAATTATTAATGTATATTTATCTTTATTAATGATAGAGTTGAGCAAGATCTAGCAAATTACTAAGTAACTTCATTAAATATTTTATTGATCAATTCTAAGTAAATTGAGTTTAAAGTAGCTGAAATGACATTTAATGATTAAATACTAAGTATAAAACTAATATAGTTAAGGACAATGGCGCTCATTCAGATTAAGCGCAGGATTTAAGGTAAACATTTAAGTTGTATATGCTTACTATAAATGCAAGCATATACTTGACTTGAAAATATTCTTTAAAAAACGAAAAAAAATTTGTTTAGTAACCAGACTATTCCGCAAAAATTTCAATACGCATGCGCGTGCAAATGTGCAGCTGACATATTATAGGCGAATTCGTAGAAACGATTTTCAAGCTGAATAAGAACGGGGTTTTACTGTGTAGTTATTTTTATTAACAAAATAGCTAAAAACAATTTAAAATATTTATTTTCTGAAAAAGAAAGGTCATGACTCTGGTCATGAATAATTGATCCTTTAAGCGGAAGATAAAGCAAAAGACTGTTCGCAGTTTGTTACGCAGTTTTTATTCAGCTTGAGCTCATATATTTTATCATATCTAATGTATGTATTTATCAAACTAAAGAGAATCTATTTTTGCATATAATTAATCAATATCGATACAATATATTTATTGCTGTTCACTGGCTCTAGATAACATCATCAACAAAGGAAGACTAGTTGTTATTTCCTCCCTAATAGATTTTAGTCGCTGTTTTCAGCCTGCTGTAAAATCAGTTGAATACAGTTGGCTGTTTAGCTGGGTTTTCCATCGAAAATAGGAAGTTTTGCTGACGGTAAAATAGCTGGCATTGTTTTTGAAATTCTCTACACTTTTATGATGAAAAACATCGGCAAAACTTTTTGATCATGCAAAAAACGAAAGGTTCTTAAGCTTGTATCAACCTTTGCTTATAATTGATCCAACTCTATATCTAAGACACTGCTTTTCAATATACAATAATATTTCATGGCGAGTTTTCCAACAAAATCATTCATAGTAAACAAAAAACAAAAAAACAATCGATTTAAACCATGTTGTTTTATTATATTTGGTGGACAATCCAGTTATCCAGTTATTAAGCTTAAACTTCCGACATTTAAGCCGAACCGCCGTTTCGGTTTTTATCACGCAACGCGGTATCTAAAAATCAGTGTAAAATGTAATAGTAGCCAGTAAACCTGAAATAAATAAAAATGAACGATAATGTTTTAATTTTTTTATTTCTTCAACCAAGGCTTGCTCAAAGGAAAACCTATATCGACGCCTGAAACAATCCATTGCGTCTCTCGGGGGAAAAAGTGACCTCAGGGAAATGTTATAATTCAGTAAATCCCACAAAAATGAGTTAAGCTACACTGAGATGGTTAGGATTCATGAAAAGCGAAAGATACGCGGTCAAGTTGGTGATATAATAGCAGGAAGAGTGACAGATTGCTGCTTCTATAACAAACATGACTTCCTCTTAACCTAAATTATTCTCATTTACCTAAACCACAAATCATATACTTGAATGTCAATCGTAACCACTTCGAATGATATAATAAATGAATTTGGAGACAATTTTACCCTGGTACCTTATGATTCCTTATTTAGTCATTTTGATTGCACTGTTCCATTGTCAGAATCTTTCTCCTTTCGCTCGAGAAAAAAAGTATATATCAGGGGCGGCGGAAGCGGGGGGGGGGGGGCACTGGCTCCCCCACTAGATTTGGGGGGGCTGCCCCCCCCAGAATATAATGCCTCACACACAAAAAAAACAGGGAGGGGGGGGGAGTCATTTCAAGGTACCGTGAAATATTGGAGTGCCCCCCCCACCCCCTCCCAACATTTTTCAGCTTCCGCCGCCCCTGTATATATAGGTCTTTTATTATTGACGACCTGAAAATATTTTTATATTGATTTGGTTTTGTTTTGAGGTACGAAACGCGTTTCCTGAATATTCGTGTTTAAACTCAGTAAAGAGGGAGGTGCAAGGCAGTTTGAAGACTATAAAGGATTTTAATAAAAGGTGAGTGTAAGTAGCTGTCTTATATTTATGTAAAGTTGGTAATTCCCTATAGCCGGCTGAACCCATTTTCTTGACTATGGCAATAACTACTTCAAAGTATAGACGCACAGAAGCATCTTTTGTAATATCGAAGATTCTGCAGCAAATTGTGGCTCTTAAGCTGCGCTCCGCGTTTTCACGCTTCTTCGTGCTGCATTACTGAATGGCTCACGAAGAAAGCCGTTTCATTGGCTCTTTCTTGGTGTTGCAGGGCACCTGAGCCATAAAGACAATAAAACAACCGAGAACAATGAACATTACCCTGCAATACAATAACCCTAACCCAGAATACAATACATCTTGCAACACCAAGTAAGACCCGTTTTAATTGTTAAATATGCACACCATATTCTAAGAGAGTTTGGATTTGTTTTAAGGGTTCTGTTTCTTGATGTCAGAGTATCTATTAGTGTGCTGGTATCAACTTGACACCCTTCGAAAAAAGCAACCATACATGTTATTTAATAGATAATTACTGAGGCACACAGCATTCGTAGGTATAACAGGCAGCTGAGGGCGTAGCCCGAATGCTGCGTGCCAAGGTGATTATCTAGTATAATTATTGTTCATGTCAAAATCCAATTGTTTTCTTTCTAGCTTGTTTATCATAGACCGCCCCCGTTTTTCAAGCAAACTATATATGTCTGATTTTCCTCTATGCATTCGTTGGGATAATGCAGACTGAAAACTATGGATTTTGATAAGATCAGTAATTATTAACTTGAATATTCGCTTAGGATCTATAACGACAAACTGTTTTTTTTTATTTTTCTATTGTCAACATGACATTAAGAATGCTTGCGCATGCTCAGTATGACGGGAATGTCAATAATAAGCGACGGAAACCTCACAATATTATTCAGTTTCTATTCAGCTTGAGCTTGTTATTCTATATTCCCTATATCTATCTATATGTACGTATTTATAAAACAAAATATATTCTATTTTTCCATATATAATTAAATTCCTTGTGAATTTTTTTCCATAAAAATCATCTGAGGCACCGTATCAATAGCACCGAGAACCAACAAATTATAATCATACATAATCTTTACCTCGAACTTGTTATATTCGAACTTCCAGAGTAGCTAATGTGTAAAGGTAATATATATTGATTTGTGGAAAAATATTTAGCCTCGTGCAGGATATTTCAAAAGTAGACTTACTGAAAAAGGAAATAAAACTTTCTTTTTTTTTTGTCAGGTGATCGACTTAAAATGTAATGTACAAAGGGCTGGGGTTGAACATGGAAAGCGAAAGGTACGCGGTCAAGTTAGTGATAGCAGGAAAAGTGACAGACTGCTGCTTCTATCTTAAATAAGACTTCCTCTTTATTAAAAGCTTCATTTACCTAAACCACTTGTACAGATTTTGAGAATATGTAATTGAATGTCAACCTCAGTATGTGAGGGCTTGATGCATGACAAAACGTTATGAAACTCAAAGGGTCGGGTATTTGAATAAGTAAAATTATGCTCTCATACACTATGGACTCTGACTCATGCTTCAGTCTCTATTTTTTTCCTTCGCTGAATCTTTCTTACTCGTTTCGCTTGGGAACCAATCAGAAAAGCACATGCTCTTTTAATTTTTTCTGACTTGAAATATTAATATACAGTCATTGTCAGGGCTTCTTGGATATTTGTGCATTGTTATAAACCTAGAGTGGGCAGTTTGGATACTAACAAAAGGTAGTTAATAGTTTATAGTTCGCCTATTTATGGTCGTGGTTATATAGGAGACACCGCATTCCGAGTGGGCTATGTCAGTAACTTATTCTATTAATAACGGCAGCATATTCTGTAATATCAAAGATGCTGTCACTCTTGTGGCATTGTATAAGTTGCATACAACGTTTGTTGGTTTGTTTGCTTGTTTGTTTGTTTGTTCATTCGTTTGTTTGCCTTTCTTTCATGTAAGTTTATATTGCACATTCTAAAAGACTTGCCCCGCCGTCAGAAACAATAATGAGAAGGGTCCTGATTAATTTTTTTACGTCACGCTATCCAAATATATCCAGTACCTAACTGGACATTGGATTTCTTACTATACACTTCCGAATGCCTTTTGCCTGACAATTGTGTTTTGACATGAATTCTGACATCGCCGATGAACATGCTCTTATTTAAAACAAAGCAAATATAAACTTTTTTAACAACTTCAATGATGTCAATTGTTGAGAATGCCCATACTACTGAGTAAATCAATGGATTGAAAACTGAGGTAGTATTTATCAGAAATATTGCCATATAACATTGGTATCTTTGGTGTTGGAACAATTGTTGATTGCGTTTTCAGGAACATCTATTAAGAACATCCAAATTAGGAGAAAAATGAAACATTGTGCACCTCCCGGTATCGTAGCTCTTACATTGTTACTTTCTGTATGGCAGTGGGAGAGCATCCTTGCTATTGGTGAGTACAGTCAGAGAATAAAGAAAAATTTCTTTATTATATCTTTATTATTACTATACAACAAATTGCTTATGATATTCCCCTTTTAAAAAGAGGGGAAAATGTATTGCCATTAAAGGCTCCTGAAGTAGACCCCTGCAGCACGTCCAAATGCAGTTCGATTTAAAGGATACAACAATAGCTTCAGTTTCTCGTGAGAATTTTTCTCTCGCGCGAACGCAACCCCATCCCCAATCCCCCACCCTCCCTAGTAACGAAGGAAGTTGAGAAATTCGGGAAATAACGGATTGTTAAACGACAAAACAAATTTCTAAACAATTAGCATAGCAAAACGCACGATCGCACGATCTTTTGTTAAGTGTGTTTTCTAAAAAAAAGTGGATAAAAAAATGATAAGTAATTTACAGTCCTAAAAACGGGATATAAGAGAAAATTGTGCCTGAGGTCTTCAGCACAGCATAGCATAGCATAGTATTGAAAACCAAAACTAGTGAACCAGATTAGGAAAACTAGCATATGAAAAAAAGAGACACTAAATGATTTTCGTCATGATGTTTTTATTCCATAGAAACCGGTGACTGCTCCTGCTATTCATTCCACAAAATTCCAAAGAATTGGAAAGATAGCAACAAGATTTGCCAACAGAATGGGGGAACCTTGGTTTCCATGGAAACAGAAGAGAAATATCAGTTTATCAACAAGACGATACAGAGTCTAGATGTGTCAGACAACGAGTGGTTGATTGGTTTGAGGAGAATATCAAGAACTGACTACTGGAGGTGGATTAGTGGACATGACATGACCATTGATAAATGGAGGCCAACTCAACCAAGTGGATCAGGAGATTGTGTTAAAATGATAAAACACTATCAAGGACGGGGATTATTCAATAATATTCACTGTAGAACATTCAAAATGTTTATATGCGAATACAAACGAGGTAACTCCTTTGGTGACGAACTTATATCTTTTCGTGTCTGTCTGTTTGATCATTTCTTTTAGTTATTTGCTAAAGCCATGTATTTGCTTGCAGATTTGCAAATGCATAAATCCTAAACATCAACTAAAATGTTGTTCTTATTATATTCCGTTACCTAGATCGATCATATTGTAAGCTATTATAAATAGATTATAAAGGTCTAATCGCCGCCCGCTCTTCTAGTTAATTTTATTCTTCATCCAGAAAAGTACTTACTTATTAATCTTATATATTTCACATTGCAGCTCAAAAATGTTCTAATATTACGTCTGCAATCATTGAAAAGAGGTGTTTTTCAAAGACAAAAGAGGTAACAACGAAAGAGAACACAATGACGCTATCTTTTTCACTAACTGCAAAAGGTGAGGATCGATGGCTTATCAATAAGACATTGGCTTTTTGGTGGCGACTAAAACATTGGAAATGAGTGCAAGTTCTATATCCGAGACTATAACTAGGAATACAATGAACAACAGAAAGAACTAAGTATATATTTATAGATATATTACATATAAATTATTGTGAAGGACATCGACTTGGGTCTTATGGCCGTGTTTCAATAACTTTGGAATTGTAATGAACTAAAGATTGTCCGGATACAAAAAAAATGTTTCTCAAGGTCGGACCAAGGCTGTTTCTGAACTTCTGGCTTGTAAATAACTTTTATATGTGTACAGTGTAGTTTTGAAGACAAACATGCGATAACAAGCAACCAAAGAAAACTAGCATTGAAATAAAAGAGACGATGATTAAGTATCGTTATGTCAATTTTATAGAAACCGCTGACTGCTCCTGCTATTCATTCCACCATATTAAGAAGAGGTGGAAAGATAGCAACAAGATTTGTCAAGAGAAAGGCGGATCCTTGGTATCCATGGAAACAGAAGAGGAATACCAGTTTATCAACAAGACGATACAGAGTCTAGATATGTCAGACAACGAGTGGTATATTGGTTTGAGGAGAATATCAAGAACTGACTACTGGAAGTGGATTAGTGGACATGACATGACCATTGACAAATGGAGGCCAACTCAACCAAGTGGATCAGGAGATTGTGTTAAAATGATAAAACACTATCAAGGACGGGGATTATTCGATGGCACGATCTGTACAACACTAAACATGTTCATATGTGAATACAATGAAGGTAACTGCTTCAGTTTCAAAATGATATTTTTTCGTGTCTGGCTGTTTGCTTATTCCTTTTAGTTGTTAGCCGCTTTAGCAGATGTAGTGCATTGGCTATAGACAATCTCTCCTCTCCTTCCTAGATATTATTCATGCAGTTAGTTCGTTACTTATTAATCTTATGTTTTGCAAATATTATGGTCCAGTCACCCCCATCCTTCTGGGTTTATTATTTATCCAGTACGTTAGTTACAGTATCAATCTTATATATTTTACATTGCAGCTCAACGCTGTCCTAATATTATGTCTGCAATTAATAAAAAAAGGTGTCCATCGCAGTATAAACAGATCACAACCTCGAAAGAGCACATCCCAACAACACCTTTTTCACAAACTTCAAAAGGTGAGCATCGATGTTTATCAATAGAACATTGGCTTTATTCTAAAGAAAATTGACTTGTATTTTATGCCCAAGTTTCATGAACTTCGGAATTAAAATGGATAGGCTAGTTAAACATTGCCGATTTCAGTTACCATATTTTCCCCCGTGGTAGGTGCGAGTGTTTTTGAAGAAACTTCTATTAGTATATTATTTTAGTATAAATATTAATGATTATTAAAAATCTTGCGCGCTGATTGGTCGAAAAGTTCCCACTATCATACGCTAATCACCTCCATCAATATTCTAAAATTGCGGCCATAGGCTTTGTTGCTGTTACCGGGAAAAAATGAGTCTTTTATCTTACCATCCATTCACTCATCCATTTAATAACAATCAACTGTAGTTGGTCATAGCATCATAAATTCTTAATAAATATCGGGACAGTGTTCTTTACATATCCCAATATTGGTAAAATTACAGGAAACGACCCGTTTTCTGTAACCAACGTTGGGCGCATAGCTACTTGACAAATGTTGTTAGAATAATAAGGATTAAACGATAAAGGAATCTAAGGAACCATGGAGTTTTAGGTTAATTTATGGTAGATGTTAATAAAACGTCTGGTAGTTAAAGTGGTAGTTGTTAATACAAAGTCTTGATCAGAAATATATATCTATGAAATTTTGTTTATATATTCGGGGGGAAACGAAGATTTACATACTGCTAAAAACGGATGCATGAGCAAAGGTTTTTTTTTTCTATTGTCAACTTGATGCGAGCAAATAATACGTCCTTTATATTACGTCCATGTGTTTTCATTTCACTTTTCATGTCAACAAATGAATCTTGGCCACCTTTTTTATCTCATCACTCATATGCATAAACTGGAAGAGATTTCCGGTTTTAGATCCTACTGAATTCCTTACATGTTAAGCAGTTTCTATTCATCTTGAGCTTATTATTTTATCATATCAAGAGAATATGAAGTAACATTCTCTTGATCATGTCTAATGCATGTAGTTATCAAACTAAAGAGATTCTGTTTTTTTTTCTATTTAATTAATCAATATCAATACAATCTTTTTAACATCATCAGTAGTAGGCAAAGGAAAACTCTAGTAGTTAATTCCTCCCTAATAGATATTAGCTATATTGATTTCAGTCTTTATAACATCCGTTGAACAGGGCGTTTTTATGTGAAATATACATTGAAAAAAGGGCCTCGCGAAACTACTAAACGAGAATAGAATCGAATTTATAATGGACTTATTTTACAATTACAAATAGGAGCTCACCTTGCCTAACTTTACCTAAACCTCTTTCCGCTCGGTTGCGCATTTACCAAGCTTTGTTGGCCGAACTATATAGTACGTACTGTGCGATGTTGCAGTGATTTCTAAAGAATATTCAAGTACAAGTTTTGATCAGTTTTGATCGATGAGAAAAATGTAAGTTATCGTCGACAATAGCAGAACGTAATTCGCCATCGTATGTACATTCATTAACCCTAGTCGGTGTCGAAGAAAGATAGTGGACAACTCTTCTCTTTGCAAACATCATCAAGTGACAGGCCAAAATTGTTTATTAAGGGGATTGGGAATTTGTTTAACCTATATTTTGAATTTGTGTTTTCGAAGCAAAAACAAAATTTGACTAGTTTTGATATTTTGGTTTAACTCAACTGAAGCTCGGTATCAGTGACTGAAACCACACCGTCCATGCAGTTTGATTGATTTTTCTCTTCTGGGATTTTAAGAATTGATTACCTAATACCCCACAAGAAGTACAAATAAGACCGGTATTGCAATTATGGCTCAGACGAGATAGAGTAATGAATAAAACTGAGATTCTTGGAAAGCGAAAGTTCTATTGTCAAGTGGTCATAGCAAGAAGAGTGACAGATTGCTGCTTCTATCAAAAACAAGACTTCCTCTTTAATTATATAAGCCTTACTAACCTAAACCACAAATTTTGACAATATATATTTGAATGTCAACCTCAGTCAGTGAGCGCTTGCTACATAGAAAACGATGTAAAAAGGTATATTGTATATTTCAAGTTTCTAACTCTAGTAAACTATGGTAATGCCCTCTGTTTCCAGATTCGGTCGTTATTCTAGTTTTGGACGTTTGCCTTGGCTGAATCTTTCTCGATTCGCTTGAGAACCAATAAGATTATTGCATTAGTCATTTCGTTACTCGAAATAATCTTAATTGTTTTCTCTTGGTGGTCGACGTCAAAAGCACTGTTCAGCGTTTCTGTAACATTCATGTTTTCTGATTAAAATAGGAAGTTGGATGGTAATTCTAACATTAATCAGATAAGTTGAACAAAAGGTAAGTTTATGATAGATGTTTGTTTGTTTTCCTGTTCAACACCTATATATTGCACTGATCTAATTATAACTATTAATTTTAAACCGAGCTGAGCCCGCATCCCGATTTAATTTAGAGGTAATGATTATGGAAAATAGCGGGTTTGCAATGCCTAAGAACGCTGCTTTTATTTTCAAAATCTGTGTTTGAATAGTTAGTGGACCAAATAGGTGTTGCAGTACATTTTATTTCCGATGAGATCAGGTGGTTACTACTTTGAACTGCGTTGGTTAGTAGAACAAGAGAATAAGAAGGAAACAGTTTTATGCTTAAAACACCGTGAAAAAACTTTGGAACCGCACTGATTTCTCTGACGTTTGTTCTTCGTCAATGTAAAAGACTCAAATCGTATTTCGTTGTCTTCTTTTATGTCTATCTGACTACTGCACATTAAGAGAGACTTGTTTGTAAGAGGAGATGGCCGATGAAAGTCGAATCAAAGAGTTAACCCAAAGCAAAAAATTTATTCGAAAATGAGGTTTAGGCCTTCATTTGCTTATTTCCCATATATTTTCTATAAAAAAAGCATGACAAAGCTACATTCTAACACAAATGGAACACAACATCTTTGTACAATTCAAAATACCGATTGTATCTTCGAGTGTTGAGGCGATATTTTACGAGTGAGCGCAAGGAAGGTTGATGATCGAATTAATCGAATTAAAACATTTGAGACATATTCCCTTATAAGATATCTACCATTCAAATTCTTTCTAAAGCGAGGATATCTTTTTCACCCAAACCTTAAGTTTTTGCTAGTTTTTTGATTTTCTGTCATTATTTCAACAATATGAGTTATTTGGAATATTCAAAATTTAAAATAAAAATTTAGAATTTATTACAATTTCCATACATGTTTTAATTGTATTTCAAGGTCATCCAGCAAGCCTATCGATATACAACATGTATGAGTACGATTTAAAATAATGGGACATTGTGCGCCACGGGGTGTCGTAGCTATTACATTGTTACTTATTGTATGGCAGTGGGAGAGTATCTTTGCTATTGGTGAGTACAGTATTGAAAACTAAAGCAATACTTTTGTCATAACTAACTTAACCAGTGGTTACGGCTCAAACTATTTAAACATGACGGAATAGCCGTGTGTGCGTGATTGCGCAATACGTTTTTTTTTCGTGCCTTAGGACTTTCATATTTGCTGTATTTTAGTTCGGACAAACTTACCTGTAAATTGAAGTTTGATTGTAATTCTACCGATCCATGTAGTCATTAGGGGATTACGTGAGAGATTGCGCCGCCTGCTCGCTCAGCTCAATTTTCAAAGACAGATGGCCACACCCAATACTAGGGCAGGGAAAATATGAACGACTAGTGATAGCACTAGTGTATGATACTAGGGTGGGCACTTTAATTTATCAATTCTACCTCACCATTACTTTATACGGAGATCACGTGAGATTTCAAAGCCCTGTGGCCAGGAGACCACCAGCTAATATAGACATGATATCTTGATTTTCATCAATTTGAAGATCATCCCTGAACAAATGATCTGTTATTTACACTTGGTCAGAACAGATCTGCCAATAGGTTTAAATTAAATCGGGTTTAATATATTCCCAGCGTCTGAAGCTAAACTCACTGTTAGCATAAGTTATGAGTGCAATACTATCAAACTCTGCCTTGACCGTCGGCTTGTTGTTCTCATCAGAGAACAGTTTGTCAGCGAAAGCTAGAAGCGATGTCGTCGCTTTCACGAGTACGTTTTGTATCTTTTGAAGTTTCGATCTCTGCTTCGTGTCGGAGGACTAATTTTCTCCCAGATTTCTGGATTTGCCTTTGGAGCCACCAGTTTTTCGCAATTTTGCGGTCGATTATACTGATTTAGTTTGGATTTCAACTTGTCGTCAGTGATCTTTGACCTCGCCATTTTGTTGACAATAGACGCCAATTTGTCTTTCACTGGAGAAGAAAACGTTTCTTCAAGATCGTATTCTTGAAAATTATCATCAAGAAAAACAATCTCTTGGGACTTAGCTCAGTGTATTATCATCCAAGAGAGCATTTATATCATACTCCAGAGGGGAGCTGTACTCGCTCATCTCTCTTGCCTCGTGGGAGCCTTTGTGTTTCTTTGGGCGGGAAACACGGTGAGTTAGGATATCAGAACTCGAATTTCCGCTATCTGGGTCCTCGGCAGGTCATTTAGCACCAACAGGAGCTGATTTCAGCATTGATGCAAGTTCCAGAAAGCCAGTTTTCATGCCTTCAAGATTGCTTTCTCTCAAGGCTGAGGACTTGTTCGCCAACGATGCCGTACTTTCTGTATCAGATTTGGCGCCAATTTCCACTTAGAACTAGTTTCCTTTTGAGAATCAATAAGAACGTGATCTCCGTATGACGTAATGGTGAGGTAGAATCAATAAACAAACATCAAAGCTATCAGAGCCAAGGGGGACACTCCAAATATTTTGAATAACTCTTTAAAACACTATCAATATTATGTCCTATTATAGGAACGCGCAGTTGCTCTTGCTATTCATTCCACAACATTCCAAAGAATTGGGAAGATAGCAATAAGATTTGTCAAGAGAATGGCGGAACCTTGGTATCCATGGAAACAGAAGAGGAATACCAGTTTATCAACAAGACGATACAGAGTCTAGATGTAGGAAAAAACGAGTGGTATATTGGTTTGAAAAGAATATCAAGAACTGACTACTGGAGGTGGATTAGTGGACATGACATGACCATTGATAAATGGGTGGAGGGCCAACCAGCTGGAGAGGGAGATTGTGTTAAGATGATAAAACAGTATCAAGGATGGGGATTATTCGATGACGTTCGATGCAAACAACAAGACACACTAATGTCCATATGTGAATACAAAGAAGGTAATCGCTTCAGTGGCAAAATGATATTGATTCGTGTCTGTCTGTTTGAATTGTTTATTTCTTTTAGTTGTTACCTGTTTTAGCAGATGCGATGGACTGGGTAAACGACCATTTCCGTCCCCTTCCTAGATTTTGAAACATGCAATACAACAAACAAGAGAATAGAATTATAACTGAGCATGAAGCCTAAATGTACAATGTCCAAATATAAACTGAAAGGTGTTTGTATTTATTTTTAATCATTCATTCATTCATTCATCCATTCATTCATTCATTCATTCATTCATTCATTCATTCATTCATTCTTTTATTCTTTAATTCATTCTTTAATTTATTCTTTCATTCATTCATTCATTCATTCGTTCTTTCATTCATTCATTCATTTTTTCATTCATAAATTCATTCGTTCGTTCGTTCGTTCTTTCGTTCATTCATTTATTTATTTATTCATTTGTTTGTTTGTTTGTTTATTTATTCATTCATTTGTTTGGTTTTACTTTTGTTTATTTATTTATTTATTTGTCATACCTAGATTATATTGTAAGTTATCATAATTGATTTTAATTGCGCTGTTTTATTATTTTTTTAAACATAAATCAATATTCACACAATTTAAGGTGGCTCCATATAGTTTTTGTTCGCGCGCGCGCAAGGTTGCCTTCATTGTGCACGAGCATGCGCAGTACCAGAGCTTGAAGAATTTTTATTTTGATGACGTCACAAAAAAAACAGTGCCATGCGTTATTTTAAAAATAAAAAACTCGAAAATTACGTACGTGGTCAAATATCTTTAAATTTCTATAGTTTTTTCTTCGTAGAATGATAAGGCAACTGACACAATATAAAAAAATATTTGGACTACAGAAACTAATTATCTTGAAAAATCGATATTTCTTTAATATATTGGTTTCTGTAGTCACGATTTTAATAAAACCGCTGTCGCATGATAGGTAACAAAACAAACTTTCATATTACAGAATCTGAAAAACGATTGACCACGGAAAACTTGAGATTTTTTAAATTATCTAATGGCAAAAAGGGCCTTTCTTGTGGCTGACGTGTCGCTGCTATGTTAACTATTCACGTGATCATTTTCACGAAAATGATTCCTAAACTCATAGTCTTTAATATTGTTAGCGTATCAGATAACAAGATATAGATCTGTATTTGCTATAAAATAATTTCTAATTCTATTACTCTAAAGCCCGAAACTATAAGAAGCCACCTTAAAGGGAATCGAGATATTTCTTGTCTATTTAAAACCTTTTGTATTGATTGCAGTCCAATCCTCCGCGATATTCATCCAGAAAGGTACTTACTAATTAATCTTATATTTCACATTTCAGCTCAAAACTGTTCTAATGTTACGTCTGCAATCATTGAAATAAGGTGCTTTTCGAAAATGAAACAAATAACAACCACCAAAGAGAACACAATGACTGCATCTTTTTCACCAGCTACAAAAGGTAGACAAGGTAAGGGTCGATGCTTTGATCAATTGATCAATAGAACAATGGGTATTTTTGAAATCCCATAATAATAGAATAGAATTTGAATAGTACTGTATCCGAGATGAAATATTAGGGAAAAAAGTATATATGAGATTTAACGGATATTTGACATGCCCTCCTGATTGGCCTATGCATATATATGGTGATTATGTGTTTGTTCCGTTGTAGTATTTTTTATATTTGTTGCTGTTTTTTTTTTTTTTTTTTCTTTTGTTGACGCTTACAGCTTTAAAGTGGTACTCTGACAAAAATCGCTCAAACTTGGATTCAGCTGAAACTTCCTAAGAATACTCTTTAAGGTCCAATAATCACTGAATAAAGTGTTTTCTCGATATTCAGGACGAAAGTATGATATTTTTACGATTATTTTTTTGGAGTCTGTGACGTCATACAGTCAACATCAAACATTGCTACATACATTTCTTTGTATATAAATCCTTATTTATTTGATTCCTATGAAGCCCAAAGGGTGGCTAATTTGCTTATTTCACATTACTTGTGACTATAATTTTTGGGGTGTTTGGTATTTCTTTCTCTCGTTACTACTGATATTTTGATCATAAACTATAAAGAAATGTATGTAGCGATGTTCGATGTTTAGGAAGCCGGTTTCAGCTGAATCCAAGTTTGAGCGATTTTCGTCAGAGTAGCACTTTAATTTAATAGAAACAACAACTACTGCTAGAATACCAACTCATGTAACAACAGTTCAAAGAAGTTCCTCATATTCCAGTCCACCAACCGAAAAAATGTCTTCAAACGAAAATGAACAACGTACGGAAGCTTTTGTCCATGCCACAAAACCGGAAGGTAAGCATTGAGTAAAATATAAGTCTTATAAGTTTTGGAAAGCTTTTACTGAGTGTTTTACTCATTGTCATTTCTTGCTGTAGTTTATACTTCTCTCAGTACTGAGAATGAAAAGACAAAAGATTTTGTGAAACCCACTCTAAAAAAGGTAAGTTCTACGAAATACCGCTGTGTACCCGTGACTACAGACTCAATTTCGAATGATTACAATGCCTCATTTTAGCAACAAACATTTTCTCAGTAAATACCCTAAACTTAACCTTATTTGGAAGCATTAGTATCGGCGCAAACTTGAGACAATCAATGAGCACTGATTTTGAAATTCTTGCGTGGTATATGTGATGTCATAGCCGCCATCTTTGTTGACATTGCCTTAGGCTGGTCGGCCAATGTCATAGATTCGTCGTTTTGTCCTCATAGAAATTTATTTACATCTTTTGTTTTAGGGGATGCAAATAGTCCTCTGTCCAGAAGCACTGGTTCAGACCCATTTCCTTTGGTAATTGTGACTGTTGCTCTTGGAGCTGTGTTAGCCGTGTCTGTTTGTTTGCTATTCTTTGTGTGTTATTGGAAAAGGCGGAGGAACAGAGGTAATAATTATTTAAGAATCCTAAAAGAACGAGGCATGAATTGTATTTTACAAATACGTTGCACAGTTGGGAACCTACAGTGATACATAATAGTTCTGGTCTAGCAATTGATTTCCCGAAGAGCCAACAAATAAATAATAGTAAGGGATTTTAAAGCATGATTAATGAAATTGTTCATTTCCAGGAGACAAGAATGAGAAACCGAAATCGTATGTATTTATTCTATTTTTATTTATTATTAACTGAACAATATGGTAATTCATTACATTAAATCATCTTTTATTGGTCCTTAATGTGTGGGGTAAAAAGTGCCTGAGTAATGTCGCAGGTGAGATTAAAAGTATACTGAGCTACAACATAGTAAGTATGTCGTAAATCAGTAGAAAATGACTATCTTGGTAGAGAAAGTTGAGAGAAATCAAAAAAGGAATCTTGCAGGTGAGATTAAATGGATACTGAGCTAAAACTTGTAATAAGTATGTTTTTAATTAGTATCTATCTTGGTAGAAAGAGTTGAGGGAATTTATAAATGTGAACTGCAAAAAGGCAGTACCATTACTTTATGCACGATCCTTATTGTCATGTGTTTCTTCTGCTTGAGTAGGGTAAAAAAAAAGTGGCTGCATGGTAATCCATCTTTGGGACCAGGCCAGAAATTGGCCCTATACACAAAACTAAAGGTTTTGTTAATCTGATGTGTTTTCCCTTTTAAGAGAGACTACGAGTCTGCCACATGATGCAATAGAACAGTCGTCCAACAATAACCAAGGTCCCGAAGATGGTGGCTTAACGGAGGGTGTTCAACTGTTCTCTCAAAACGGTGGTGAGTCTTATGTGTCGTATGCTGTCATCCACAACAACTTGACCCAGCAAAATCAAGGTACAACTGCATCGAACGAGCCTGCATATGCTTCTATTGAAGATGAAAAATATGATGAAAAGGTCATCCGTGAAAAACGATCCAATTGCTGCCATGCCAGCCGCCACGATGAATGTTGAAAATTCCGGGAACTCAGTTGGAGGGAACAGATCCAATACAAAAGCAGTGTATGCCTCGGTAGATAAGAGGAAAAATAACAACATAAAGAACGAGGACCAAGATGGCAAACAATGGCCCACTGGTCAACAGGTTGTGTATGCATCAGTAGATAAATCAAAGAAAAGCAAAGCCTGTACTGAAGATGTGGTGTATGCTGAAGTTGGAAGTAAAAAGAATACGGTATGAAAATACTAGCGAGTTCAATCTAATATATTTACTGGCTTTGCATCACAAAAGAGTTCATCAGTAATGAAAGTAAACGAAAAGAAATAATAATGGAATTAGAACTTATAATAACACTATGAGTCTGAGAGTGTAAGCCCTTTTAACATCACTGACTTATCGGATCTATCTTTATATTAAAAACAACAAGAATTCGAAAAATGAACTTAAGTGAGACAAGGTTGACAAATGGTTACGCTAGCACTGCAGTCAAGTCTTCTATATTTTATCATTTGTTACGGTTGACAAAGAGTGAGTTAATGAGTTTTCACTTCTTTATTAGAATCAGGTTTGACCGCAGTTATTACTCTATATTCCGTACAAATATACTTCAAATCCTTTCGATGTTTTGATTCCAGGATAAGCAACAGCCACACCAAATCACGTATGCTGAGCTGGCGGATTTTACCCACGATGCACCGCAAGAAGCAGCCAAACCCGCTCCCTACCAGCCAGCGGAATATGCTGTCATCATCGGACAAAAGCAGAAATCCTTAAGCTTATACAACAAACACAAGTACCGGTAGCTGCACCTTCCGAGGATCACTCATTAAAACACCTGGTTTTAAAAGCATTGTATATATATTCAGCATCAATTTCTAATTTACGGTTTGAAGATTGTACGTAAACTGTAGATTTGTAGTGTATTGAAGAGTACCATTGGCAAATGGTCGAAACATCTTTAATAATTTGTAGTGTACTTAGTCCTAAATACTATGATGAAGCAAAAGAAACACAGGGAATCAGTGACGACTAAAAAGGTTTAAATCAACTTACTCTAAAACTATATAGATATATTAATATCCTAGCTACAATACCAGTAATCATTGATTACTAAGGCCTAGGGCAAACATTGAGAACAATGGATATCAGGTGATAATGAGGCGTTCTTCTTTAATGTAATTAAGTTCGGTGCATGGAAAATTCGACGTTTGCCCTAGGTCTAAGGGTTAAATGAACTTACTCTAAAGATATATATACTAATACTTAATATTATCTAGGTTATGACGTCTGATCTGAAATTAATGGCATAAGCATTGTACTAATATAGACGAATTTCGTCTATCCCGGATGGAAGCGCTGTCCACCTTGATTAACAGGGAACAGGGGAGTGGTTTCACCTATTTTTCTTTATTTCATACGCCCAGGGCAACAACAAAACAAAACAACAAAAAACAATTTATGTAGTGTCAATATTTGGTTTTGAATTACTCCCTACTCTCCTCTAGTATCAGAATTATCGCTCAAAGTTGGGAATATATAAAAACCGCAGGAGAAACTAATAATTCTTAGAAAACGAAAGTTTCCTAGTCAAGTGCTGACAGCAGGTCTAATGGCTTATTGTTATATGCTTCTAATATATTCATAACTTCCTCTTTTATACATGCCTTATTAACATTTTGACAATAAATAATTACGATCTGAATGTCAGCCTCAGTCACGTCGGTGAGGTTTTGTTGCACGACTTAAAAATATGTGTAAAGGGTTTTTATTCTGGTAAACTATAGTTCGTGGACAAACAGAGGTTTGTAGATCTTATTTCAATTGTTTGATGTGTGTGTGTGTTTGCACGTGTGTGTGTGTGTGTCTAGTTGACTGTTACCATTAACCTTAAAATTGCTTGAATACTGCATAAGATTCTGAGATCATAAAGATATATATTCATTCGAAAGACATTCGAAGGTTGTTCATGAGCATCTTTACTAAGAGTTTAGTGTGCAATGAGTTAATCCTCATGACGTCATTCACGAAGGTTTTGATAAGCAAAATATACAGTTTTTCAGCATTCCTATACTGAAAACCTTACAGCCGTTGAAAAGAATTCAGTACAGAGTTAATGAGTTTTTTTTATCTGACAATTGGATCAATTCAAAATCACATAATTTATGTCAACAGTGATATCTTTTCCTTTCTTATTATTAATTAAAAGCAATGCGCCGTACTTCCTTCATATGAGGTACGATGAAATTCCACTAAACATGTTTTTTTTCTTCTAAACTTGCAAGTTTATCTTCTATTCTGACAGGAAATATATTTTATAACGTGTTAAGGATTTCTTTCAGTTTTTGTTTCCTCCCGACAAAGTTTTAATGGGGTTAAATCCAAAAAAAAAAAATTCATTTTAGGGTCAATTAGCCACTAGCTGTTTCCATCACATAGGAATAACAAAAATGGAACATTTAGATCATACACCTATCTGTATTACAGCTATTGCATTGTTTCTTGTTATTTTAGCGTTATCTGGCAACTGGCTAGCTGTATACAGGCAGATAACATAGGAGAAATAAAAGTGGAGCATTGTACACGTATCAGTATTGATAGGGCAGAAAAACGACAAGTCCGCTACTACTTTCACGATTTTTTTATTTAACTTAGTTTAATACTCCAAATTTTTAAGCGTTACCATTTGTGTCACTGCTGCTCGAAACCTGTAACGAAATTTTGTCGAATTAGAATAATTCTACTTATTAGTGTCCACGAAAATGTCAGTTTTCTGCTGATCAAAGTATCGACTCTCCCAAGGTACACGACTTTATATCTCAAATATGCATTCATTTTGGTTGCATTTGATATTTGGCTATTTGGCTCCAAAAGAACGTGTTTACGAAAATTTGAGCTTAAATACTTAAAGCTGTGTATACTTATAGCGAAAGGCCAATAAACCGTTTTTCTGCCCTGTCATCAGTATTGCATTGTTACTTGTTATTTTAGGGTCATCTGGCAACTAGCTGTAAAAATGGAGCATTGTACACCTAGCAGGATTACAGCTTTTGCATTGCTTCTTGATTTATACTTTTTATGGCAGTCGGAGAGTATCTTTGCTATTGGTGAGTACACGATAGCTGAATCCGCTAAAAAACACTTCTAGATTTCTAATCAAGAAAGGAAAAAAAAGCACAAGGGATCGACACAATATTTTTGCATTATTTTATATCGATTTTAATACAATATATATAAAAATCAACAGAGTATGTTTGTTTTCATAGATGCCAGTCCCTGCTCCTATTATTCGTTTCAAAAAAGTAAAAGAAATTGGGAAAACAGCAATAATCATTGCAAACAAATGAAAGGCAACTTGGTATCCATGGAAACAGAAGAAGAATACCAATTCATCAATAAGACGATACAAAGTCTAAATGAAGGAAATAACGAGTGGTATATTGGTTTGAGTAAGGACAGGACAGGAGACTGGAAGTGGATTAGTGGACATAGTATGACCATCATGAAATGGCTGCCACGCGAGCCAAGTGGATCAGAAGGTTGTGTTAAAATGATAAAACACTATCAAGGAAGGGGATTATTCGATGACATTGCCTGTAGAACACTAAACATGTTTATATGTGAATACAATGAAGGTAGGGCAAGGTTTCGATTAATATCTTTTCGTTTTTCTTTCTTTTCCTTCTCCAGTTTTCTTCGAGTCTCCTTTATCATATCTTTTTCGCTTTACTTTTTTCTTTTGAAATTTATTTAGGGAAGGTATGATTTTCGATAGGGTGTCTGCAGACTACCTTCGAATTCTCTCGCAAACTGAAATAAAAACTGAAATAAAATAAATCGTGAACCTAGATAACTATCTATCAAATATCCATCTTTTACATTGCAGCTCAGTCATGTTCGTTTATCAGCAATAAATGGTGTTTTTTGCAGCCAAACCTTCGAACCACAAAAGGTCAGTAATAGGATCGATGCCTATGATTAAAAAAAAATGTTTTTAGCTACTTGAGAATACTAAGTATAGTTCTGTATTTTAATTCAATAGAAACAACAACACCTACTCAAGCTACAACAACTCAAAGAACGCATTCATATTCCAGTACACCAAGCCATAAAAAATCGACAGCTCTGATTTCTTCTTCAACTGAAAATGAGCAACAGACGAAAGCTCACATCCAGACCACAAAACCAGAAGGTACACATGAATAGAACTACGCCGGTATCTCAATGTTTTTCGATAGCTTTTATTGATTTTTCAATGCTTTCTTCTCTATCGAAAGCAAATGCTCCATCTACTACTGCGAATAAAAAGGACACAGTACCCACTCAAAAGATAATATATTTAGCCCAGAATAATCTCTTTCCCAAGCACTCTAACTTATCTATATTTCTATATCTTCATGTATTTCATAAGTGCCACGCGGTCCACATATTCTCATCTTTGCATCATAATTACCGCGACCTAACATCTATTTCACCCCGGCCTGCTCTCATTCTTAATCCTAGCTCAGCTGGTAGAGCATTGGTAGTACCATTCCGAAGATCGTGGGTTCGATTCCCAGCGAGGTCGGAAATTAATTTTTCCGAACTTAATTCTAAGGGCTTTCGCCCGGAATAACCTCGTTCCCAAGCACTGTAACATATCTATATTTCTACATCTCCACTCAAAAGATCGGTGAGCTTTTGTATTATGCGCAAATTCTGGAGGTTATCATTGAGTAACTATAATTTCGAACCTGCGCGGTATAATTATTTATATCTGCTTGATATTTGTCATGGCCACGAATGGCCACCGTATGATGGTAGCTTAATCAAATGACTAATTCTTGTTCTCTCTCTCGTTAAATCCACTAACATAGCTGCAATAACCTTAAGTTATTAATGCCTCACCAGAACAGATGAGGCTTTGCGCCGAGAAACCAAAATAAAATGAAATGATTATGGATTCTTTGTATTTTTAGGGGATGTAAATGATGACGCATTCCCTTTGGTGACTGTGACTGTTGCTCTTGGAGCTGTGTTAGCTTTGTCTGTCTGTGTGCTTGTTTTTGTGTGTTGTTGGAAACGGAGGAACAGAGGTGAGAATAATGAATTAAAAAAAGAAAAGAAAAAAGAAAAGAAAGAGGCGTTATATAATATAAAAATGTGCTGTACAATTGAAAAGTACAATGACAACTAATAGTATTGGTTTAGCAATTATTTCACAAAGAATAAGAAATAACAAAACTGTTATGTATCAAACAAAACCAACATGGCGGCTATATGACGTCATTTGAAAGGAATACAATAAATTAACGAATACAAAATATATATTGAGTTTATTATGATTGTTGGAAATATTTGCATTTATTTTCAATTAAGACAAATGTATGTTTAGAAAAATTCCTAGTGAGAGCTGAATCAACATATTGACGTACAGTAGCCAAAATAAATAACCATCAAATAATAATAATAATAATAATAATAATAATAATAATAATAAAAATAAAAATAAAAATAATAATATATAGCGCATTATCACATTGATACAGTATTGCATGACTAAAGCAATTCCCTTTGTTGTTTCCGCCATTGGCATTTTTAGACATTAAAAATAGCATAAGGGATCTAAAGCAGAATGTTTCTATTGGTAGTTTTCACGTCGGCCATGTTGGAGGAATTTCACAAGAGAATTAAAAATGAATTTTTTTACTATATCCTCCAACATGGCCGCCGTGTCTTTTGTTATTTAATTCTCTTGGGAATGGTTGAAAACCATCAATACTATTTTTCAGGACACAAGAATGTGAAACCAAGATCGTACGTATTTATACCACTTTCTCTCAAGTTATTTATGAAAAATATTCATAAGAACAAAAAAATTATTTATCGTAGAAATTGTAATAAAAGATACTTTTTCATTTGTCTCGCGATTGAGGGTCGTTTGTAGTAGGACCGCTATATGTATAAGGTTATTGCATTGCTGAAGCGGTTTTCTTTCTTGAGAAAACTTGCTTAAGATTAAAATTAATGTCAATCCCGAATGCATGGAGTAAAAAGAGGATTTGCGAGTAATCTTAGGGATGAGAGGGGAAAAGCTTTGTTAATCTGATGTTTCTTTTTCTTCTTCTTCCTTCTTTCGGAAGAGAGACTACAAGCCTGCCAAGTGATGCAATGTCGCCCAACAAAAACCAAGGTCCCGAAGGTGGCGGCTTAACAGAAGATGTCCAACTGTCCCATCAAAACGTTGGCAAGTCTTATGTGGCGTATGCTGTCATCCACAACAACTTGACCCAGCAAAATCAAGGTACAACTTCATCGAACGAGTCTACATATGCCTCTATTGAAGATGAAAAGATAAAAAAGTCCTCCCAAAAAACTGACCCAATTGCTGCCATGCCAGCCGCCACGATCAATATTGGAAATTCCGGGGACTCAGTTGGAGGGAACAGATCCAATGCAGATGTAGTGTATGCCTCGGTAGATAAGAAGAAAAAGAACAATATAAAGAACGAGGACCAAGATGGCAAACAATGGCCTACTGGTCAACAGGTTGTGTATGCATCAGAGGATAAATCAAAGAAAAGAAAAGCCTGTGCTAAAGATGTGGGGAATGCTGAAGTTGGAAGTAAAGACAAAACGGTATGAATTAAAATACCTCTTAACTAACCATTCAGATATACTGGCTTCGTTTACAAACGAGTGTATCAGAACTACAAGAAATACTGTTTGATGTTCAAATGCCCAAGCTGATATGTAATATCTTGTATTAATTATGGCTGTTATCGATCTAAAGAGTCCATCGGAAGCCACTTCAAAGGATTCCACATCATCCTTATAGGATATGTTTAACATGTTAAAATAAAACAAAAAATACCTGAATAAAATATGTTAAACAGTCATAACCATTTTTCAAAGCAATTTTCCGTTATCTGTTTCCGTTTGAGGAGGCGGAATTTTGAGTTTTTGAAAGTTAGGTTTGGCTGCCGTTATTGTATTTCTATTTCATCAGCAAATTGTTGATATTTTGATTTCAGGGAAAGCAACAGCCATACCAAATCACGTATGCTGAGCTGGCAGACTTTACCCACGATGCACCGCGAGAAGCAGCCAAACCCGCTCCCTACCAGTCAGCGGAGTATGCTGTCATCATCGGACAAAAGCAGAAATCTTAAACTTTATAAATAGAAGTAATACAAATCAGTATCAGTAGCTGCACTTTACGAGGATTAATTGCACTCACTAAAACATACATTTGTATTTTGCCTACACTAATGTCATACTTGTTATTAACTAGCAAATAAGGTGCCAGTTTACTTTTTTTTTTAACTTTTGTTTGATTTCATATGTCATGATAAAAACGTTTGCAGAATGTTATCTTTCCCATTTAATGCTTTAGATCTTAATCCTAACGATGTACATATACTCCTAGTGTGAAATTGCAGCAAATTTAACATGATATTTAATTCAATTGTTAATTGCTTGAAATGGAAGCCTCATAAAATTTGTTATCCGATCCCCGAAGAAATAAGCGCAGTTGGTTTCCACAATTATGTGGAGAGTATTTGTAACTGCTATTCGAGAGAAGTGTCGTGAAAATTAAATTGTCTCTATTGTTGAGCTGGACTAACATTATTTACTTTACCATTTGCTTTAATATCTTGAAATAGAAATGAGAAGACTATCCTGTTGAGTAAATAAGCTTGCAATCAAGGAGAGGATATAATAAACCAAATCATGAAGAAAATACATGCCTTACCCTTGCTACGATCATGTTGATTAATTAATAGCAGCATATGATTGAATGAAATTGCAGTTGAGGTAGAATTAAACCAGCGCTGGTGCAAGTTTTTCATATTACCCTTCGGTTTTGACAAATGCACTTTAGTTACAGTTTTAGAGCATATGCAGATTTGTTTTTGTTTTGTTTTTGGTTTTTGTTTATATCAGTTTGTAATTGCTTGTTTTAATATCTCCTTTTCTGTAATCTATAATCTATGTTTGTAGTGTTTTTAGTGTCTTTAGAATTTTTTAGTGTCCTTTTAGTGTATAGCTAGAATAATAAAAATCAAAACTAAATTAAAAAGAAAAAGAAATGATACTATAGGGAATGACACGTCTGAATACCGAGGAAACCTTTACGGCCAAGGTAAAGATATCTATACACATGTCATACTCTCTTGATTCTTCTCATGTATGTTGCATGATGGCAGCAATGACAGAATGAAACTATACATGACATACAAATCCTAGGCAGACCTCGTGGAAAGCATATTCTTGCTTTCATTTTAAACAATCTTATTGTTGCTGTCGCTATAACTATCAGACACTTATCAACTTGGAAAATCCTTATTGTTCTTGGCGCACAAATCAGTCAAGAAAACGAAAAGTCACCATTATTGAACAGCTATAGAAGCCTACAATTCTACTGAAAAAGTGAAAAAAACAAAAATGTATTTTCACATATCATTGGCTATTGTAGTACTACATTGTACGATGATAGTTACAGGTGAAAACAGTACAGGTATGTAGAATGCAAACGACCATAAAACCTACGTATTATGATGTAACGTTGTTACTTTGTGCTATTTTCAATACCCGGTAATATAAAAAATATAAGGGATCTAACATTTTGAACAATTCAGAACAGACCTTGCTTTATGCATGTTTGTTTTAGAAAACAATTCATTTAGTTTCTTAGCCAAGACTTGTTATTCAAAGCATGGAATAAAAAATAAGCTGATATAAATTTCTTACAATTAATTTCAACTTTTTATGATTAAAAATGATAACTTAAAATCGTAAACTGCGGCCTCTTCTACATCCATGAGGGCAACTTCTTTTGTTTATCATATTATTATATTTGTTGATGTTAATGCAGGTTAATCTAAAGGCAGCTAAAGCTGATAAAAGAAGTGGATACCGAAACATACGTACCTGACTTTCCCTGTCAAACAGTTTTTGTGACTATTGCTGAATAATATGTGACATTCATTTATGATCTATATCACCATGGTTACTTATAGATATAAGCTGTTCCTGTTATACATTTAATATTGTAAAGAAACCATGGAAATCGTGTCAGGAAGATTGCACAAGGAATGGAGGTGGTTTAGTATCCATGGAAACAGAAGAGGAATGGGCGTTCATTAACATTCAGGTTCAGAAGAGATATCACACTGAATGGTACACAAGTTTGAGAAAGGTAGATGGAAATTGGCTATGGACCAACAATAAGAGCTTTACTATTGACAAATGGCAACCGATGGAGCCAAATGGGGATGGGAGTTGTGCTGTCATGGCGAAGAAATGGCCTTGGCAGGAACGAGGATTGTTCAATGATATCTTTTGTGCTGTGGGCCGAGAGTCCATTTGCGAATACAGTCACGGTACGTACGCATTCATCATTGTCATCATCATCGTCATCATTATCATCATCCTTGCAAGGCAATTCAACGCCAAGCTCTCCTTTGCGTTTCAAGAGGCCAGATATAATACGGCAGTTACCATGGATGCACGCAAATGAGACAACAAGCATCGTATGGGCCCACTGAATAGCCTCACTTGTATGATTCTTAAACAAAAACAAATTCTCATTGCGGGCTCAACTGTCATAACAGCTATTGCTCGGCTTTAATTGACGTCATTTTCCGTGAATGTTTCTTGTGGAATGTTCTTCAGCTGATAAACAAATTAATGTATGTCAATCTTACAATATCGATACCAAGATTGACTGCATGCTCTAGAGGTACAAAGGAGCAAGATCCGTCTCTGTGATCCCTTAGAAAGTTATCATGCAATCTCTATCTCCCCAGTGGCAAATACTAAGTTTGTCAGCAAATTTGTTCAACTTTCTAGCATGATTCAGACCCATTATAGTCTCAACTTACTCGTATGACTTCGGAAACAAAAGGGTGTTTGACTATATAGACTCAACCGTAATCTGCAATCACGCCTATGTTTTGTTCCCTAAAAAAGTGCAATGCGTTTTTTTGTAAAAACAAATGTAACAAACAAGGTAATTAATGTTATCTATTGCAGGAAACCCTACTTGTAATAGCAGCAAATTATTATGGTGCAACAAGGCGGTTGGCGATGATTCACCTAAACAACTTGAGACAGGTAATCCAAAAGTTAAAGTTAAATTAATTTTGGTAGTTTGTAGGTTCAAGACTTACCGACAACAACATATAACAGAAAGGAGCGAGAAAGAAGTGTTCCGCAAAGAGGATAGTATATCTGAGTTTTGATGAATGGATTGCAAATTAAAATCCAACCAAAGACCTCTTTCGGTTCTTTGACTCCGCTTGGTCAATGAAATGTGTTGTTATACATTGACAAAAACTATCCTGAAGTAAGGACTGAGATTCGTATGTCGATCACAGTTGACAAATACAGCCGAGAAAACCTTCAAAATTTCGAAACTTGTATCTTGAAAACCAGTATCAGGAAAATACACCGCAAGAAAATCACATTTTATCGCTGAAACATTCAGTGTTATAATCTTAAATAATGTATTTCCATAAATTTCGATGACATTTTTCCTATTTTCATCCATAAAGGTCCGTATTGTTACAGCACTAAAACAGTCTTGAGAAACTGAATGAGATTAAAAATACAGATCAACATATATTTTCGAAAAACGGAATTACCCACACACAAAAAACGAGATACGATTAACTCATAATAGAGAGAGAGAGAGAGGGCTGTCCATGTAAAAGAAAAGACTAACGAGGCGCGGACGGGGAATGGTAGACGTTCAAGGTCGAGTGAGGTCAAATTGAAGGCGTAGCAGGTGAGCAATTTTATAATTAGGAATTTGCAGTAATTAAGTAATTGTATTTAATGCTTGAAATTGAAAAACTTTAGAAATTCGGTGCCGGACAATTAATTCATTCCTATTTTCCTACTAACTATGTTCAGTCTAATTTAGTTTGATGAGCCTCTGTTCAACAGCCAGCGGAGTCCCTCTTAAACAATTACACGTGCATGCGCATACCAACGGGTTATGTTCCCTGGAGTGCGAATGTTTCGAAAAAATTTCCCATTTTACCAAATTTCTATACGTTTTAAAGTACTTAATTCACCTACAGAATTATTCACGATGGCCTTAAACTCTTAAGCAAAGTATCCATAAGAAAGCAAAGCTATTTTGTTGAATAAAAGTGCATTTTTGAATGCTTTAACTGTCAGCGATGTCCTGGAAAGTTCTTGTCAAGAAACGTTTTTATAAACAGGTGAGCAAATGTTCGAATATTCCATAATATTGTTTCATGTATTACAATATTGTCTTTATTTGTGTTGATTGTTATTATTAAAGTCTAGTTTATATAACTTATTTGCTTTCTAAGCACATTTAATTGCTAGTCTGTGGACACAATTCATAGTATGTTGTACATGTATTTGATTGTAAACAAGACTTTCCTGTGTGCGTATTCTTTAGTCTTTTTGTTCCTGCTTTTCTACTTTTATGAATGAAATATGAGAAGAAGAAAACTAAAAAGCTTTTTTTATTATTTTGCTTTGTAAGTAATAATTAAGATATAATAAAAAAGGCGGAATTTATAATGTTCAGTTCGTAAATCAGTTCGTAACATTCGCTAGCCTATAAATCCAATGCAGGAATTTTCCAGTAAACGGATTAAAATATGGTTATACCAAACTGGTATCCAGAAATTCGTCCACTAGAAAACTCCAAACCCTAGACAAAACGCGGAAGCGCTTGTTCTTAATTATGCGACTCTCATTAATCCAATTTCATGTCACTAGTTGGGAACGTTTGTTATGATGCCTGTAGTTCTAGTTGATATATACACTGATTCCTTCTCGAACCATTATTAGTATTGTAATTTCAAGTAAACTGTATGTGGTAGAACTCTAAACATGCTGTTATTATTTATAGTGGCTGCTGTTTGTGGCTCAGAATGAAAGAATTAAAATTCCAACTGAAAAGTAGAACAAAGGTAATGAATAGGTTATTCACCATGGGGCTCAATGATACATTTTTGTGTGTGAATGAATGACTGTCTGACTGACTAAATGAAAAAATGGTGGATATATAGTTAGATAGATTAAAAGGTCCACAGATGAGAAGGGTCTATAGGTGGGCGAGATGCTGAGGAGGTGGATAGATGGATGGATGCTTGGATTGTGTGCATGAATGAATGCATGATGATTGCTTGGTGGATGGATAAATGGATCAATTGAATAAATGGATGGATGAATGAATGACTGAAAACAGTGGTACAAAGGATGGATGAAAGGATTTCTAACATTTAGATGAGAGATGGATAAATGGGCAACTGAATAAATGAAGGATGGATGAAAGAATGAAAAAGGGAATAAAGAAATGAAGGAATAAGTTAGTGGCAAACTGAATGGAGGGATGGATAGATGAAGAATTGTAGGATGAATGAACGGAGGGATGGATAGATGAAGAATGGTAAAATAGATGGATGGAGGGATGGATGAATGTATGGATAGAAGAATTAAAAAGGGAATAAAGAAATAAAGGGATAAGTTAGTGGCAAACTGAATGGAGGGATGGATAGATGAAGAATGATAAAATAGATGGATGGAGGGATAGAGGAATGGATGAATGCATGGATGAAAGAATTAAAAAGGGAATAAAGAAATGAAGGAATAAGTTAGTGCCAAACTGAATGGAGGGATGGATAGATGAAGAATGATAAAATAGATGGATAGAGGGATAGAGGGATAGAGGGATAGAGGAATGGATGAATGCATGGATGAAAGAATTAAAAAGGGAATAAAGAAATGAAGGAATAAGTTAGCGGCAAACTGAATGGAGGGATGGATAGATGAAGAATTGTAGGATGAATGAATGGAGGGTTGGATAGATGAAGAATGGTAAAATAGATGGATGGAGGGATGGAAGAAAGCATGGATGAAAGAATTAAAAAGGGAATAAAGAGATGAAGGAATAAGTTAGTGGCAAACTGAATGGAAAACGGATAGATGAAGAATGGTAGGATGGATGAATGGATGGATAAATGAATGAAAAGATACATGGTTTGGTGGAATGATAGGTCAGTGGGTATATATCCCCCGGTTTTGCATGACTGATATGGTATGACTGATATGGTAAGACTGATAAACTGACACTCTAAATAAATGAAGGAATGAATGGATGGATGGATGGATGAATAAATAGATACATAGATGGGTGGAATGATAGGTCAGTAGGTAAATAACCCGCTGGTTTTGCGTGACTGACACGGTATGACTGGTTTTGCATGACTGATATGGTATGACTGACTTACTGACAGTCTGAATGAATGAATACATAGATAGATATATCAGATAGTTTGGTGGTATGCTTACATGATGGTTGACTTAGCAAATTGATCTATAAATTGATAAGCAGATTCAGCAGATCTGCATTAAGTAGCTTCTAATTCAAACCATATTCACTCACAGACTTTCAAACAGACTGCACATAAAAAACTAAAACTTGTCACAACAAATTTCTTGTTCTCTATGTTGGTCTTGGTTTTCCCATTTTTTGGTAGTCAATATCTAAGCTAGTCTTTGAATGCTACGTTTTTTATTATATTATCTATTTATAGTGTTTTATTCAAAGTGGGCTCCCTGTGCTGACATTATTGTTGGCAGTACTGGCACTACTTATATCTGAAGCCACAGGTTGTTAATTGATTAATTAATATTTAATTAATTAAGATAAGGATTAAGTAAGGCTATTCTACTATTATGTCACGACAGCCTGTATTGATATGTCCATATATGACATGAAATACGATCTAACACGTCGTTTCCTTGTTTTTTGTCTTTTCTTATTTGTTTTTTTGTTTTCGAATGAAATCTTTAAAAAATGTATACACAACAAAAAAACAATGCTTACTCGTACTGTATAAATGTATCTAACCATTGCTTGAACGTCACTAATAGACCCTTTTCGAGTTCCAAAGTACCGCTTTGTTTCTTGATTGCAGACTCATTTGCTCAGGCTGAGCCTCGATTTTGTGAAGAATATTCACGTTTTCCAGTCAAGGTCCGTCAAGTTTCAAAGTGTTCGTATTGAGGAACTTGTGCATTCTTTACTTTACCGTTGGTATTTGCGAGTAATTAGACACTGATTCGAGGCTAAGCCTGAGCAAATGAGTCTGTAATCAAGAAACACAGCGGCAATTTGGAACTCGAAAAGGTTCTATTGCGGTTGAACTTCATAAACGCGACCGTTTGTAAAGTGAAAAATGTAACTACGCGCCGTCAGTCTACATTAGGCAACATGGGTCCATTTCCATACCGTTGGTCAACTTAACAAGTTTCATTATACAATAACTAGAAAAATCTTTTTTGAATGACTTATCTTTTAGGTGGTTCCAATAAAGCGGAAGACTGCAGTTTTCAAGTTAAAAGTTGTGCTGTTTCTGTTATTCGCGAGTGCATTATTCATGGCATCAAATATTGACAACTTTATAAGCAGCGTTATTTGGTAGGCAGTTATTTTTTAATTTTTATTTTTGGTCAATTACCACTGTTATATTTGCTACGCGCCGTGAGACAAAACGTTGCGACAGATTAATGGGTGCTACACCACTGTCTAACAAACAAATTTATTAACACGTTATTCTTTCGGCATATTTTTTATTATATGCATATTTGTTATTATATGAATATTTAAAAAATTAAGCTTGGTATGCAACATGCAATATAAAATGCAAGTGTAAGATAAGGTTGGCGTCGCGTGTTCTATTCAATTCTTGGCCTAATTTCTTTGCTTTTTACTTTTTTCTTTCATTCGTTAGAACGACCGATTTGCCGTTTCAAGTCAGTAAACGTGGTGTGACTTCTCCAAATTTGGTAAATATTACTAGCTACAAGTAGATGGTCAGTAATAAACTATATTCCACACCTATATATAATACCGTTGATGTAGGGCATGATGTAAAATGCGGCCCACATGTTCTCCTAAGATGCATATGGTTGAAGCAGGTAAGATATCTCGGTTTTCAAATGAAAAATTGATTCATATATTCCTTCCGGCATAAAATAAAAAGAACTAACATTGGTGCAACTCGACTTTTACAAAAGCAAAAGTCGACTCACGACTCTTGCAACCAAAGTTTGAAAAAGAAAATAGAAATACACACATTTGTTGCAAATAATGCAATCGAACGTCTTTATAACTTTTTAGTTCACATGATTTCAACAAAATGCTCTGACATTCAAATTAGATTAGAATAGACTATAGCTAGATAGCTTATAATGCACATATGTACTATTAATTTTGGGCAAGTCATGCTCAAAAGCCTTTTTTGTTTGTTTGGTGGTGTCTGTTTTCGTATTATTTTTTGCCCTTTAAAACTTCATAGCAATTATTGAACATTAGATTGCGGTGTATTAGGCATAACTGTTTACAAAGCAAGCAAGGCATCTAAAAATGCCAAACGTTTGAATTTTTAAGGCAGAACTGCACCACACCAACAGTGCCATCTGAGTTTTTATCGTATCATGGAAACAGTAAACTGATAAACAGGACGGAGCACTATAGTATTTCTCTATGGAAGACAGCATCTTTAAGTTTATTAAAAAGCTTATTAGAGATGTCTCAACATTTATCATGATAATCATGTTGCTGCAGTAAAAAATTGCAAGGTACATATGCACGCATTTGCGTTATTTTAAATTAGCTTTATCTAAGCACTCTATAAAAACTGAGGCTGTGCAAGAGCACACTACACTTTTTCCTCCTTATCGTAATAATTTCCTTCGTCATTTTCGTTTATTGTTTGAATGTTGCTTGAGACTCCATCTAGGGTTGGTTGACCCCCAGCATCACCAAAGAGGCTTTCATTGATCTTTGGCTCAGTGCACACGCCTCCTACTTCTCCCTGTGCGTCACTCGCCAGCTGAAGAATCTCTAGACAACACGAGACATTGAATTGTGGATCGTTTTTCCATGTCACGACAGCTGTGATAATGCTTGACAGATATTTAACTACAGAAAAAATAAGGAAAATACTGAATTTAGTACTTAAAGATGCAGACAAACGCCTTCCGTCCAAGACATCCATGATTTATCAAGATGACAGGGGATACAACAACCAGCAGCAGTTATTTATTGAAGAAACACAATAATAAATGGGAAATACTGAAAACGTACCTGCTATTATAGCCACAACAGACACATTTGCAACAACAAGTATTACCGTCACCATCAATTCATCGGTTTGCTCGCCGACACCAGACGATGTTTCTTCTGAAGGGACCTTCATCAGCATACCAACTGTAAAGTTGACAGAACTTGCAAACAGCGAAGCCATTTGCAGCCAGTACTCAAACGTATCTTCGATAGGCTTGTAAAGGGCAAACAGTACAGAGTACATCCCAGAGAACATTGAGGTTAGGCCCAAACTCGTGCGGCTCTCAGCATTCATCAATATCAGCATTGAGCTAAAAAATATTTTACGGGCCAATTCCAATATCTCCCAGAACCAACACATTGGTGAATAATTTTCATAGAGGAAACGAATACCATTTAGTATGGAACCGTTATCATTTGTACCAGCATCACCAAGCTTCCCTTGTCTTTGGGCACGCTTTAGAATAAGGAACAAGGTTAGGGGGAATCCAATGCAGTAGACTATTGCTATTGTACTCAATGTGCCATAGATGTCATGTTTTGGTGTGTTGCACTGGACCGAGTAATCCGCCTTGAGATACGAGTTGCAGTTGTTGTCTTGGTGAGAGCAGATCTTGTGGCAAGCAGCGGGCAACATCTGTAGAATATGAGTACACGTTGAAGGGAATGTGATGAAGAGGAGCAGGATCAGGCATCGATAGGACTTCTGTTTGTATTCAATCTCTTTGACTCTCTTGCCTTCATTGCTTATACCTCGTTTGTTTTTCACATAGCATCTTATTAAATATTTTATCAGCACTCCAATAAACACTAGCATTGCACTGATACCAATGCTGAATAGGAAATTTGCATAAGCGTCTGACTTTAAGGTACTGTCGATGCAGTTCAGAGGAGCAATCTGTAAGAGATTCAGTTGAAGAAGTTTGGCATACTTCATCAGGGTGCGAATCGGCCCGGGCCATTTGATGTAGGAAAATGAATCAAAAGTAGACGAAGAAATCTGGTAAAACCCAATAATGATTTTAAGTCTTGCAAGGAAAATGTCAGTGAGTGTACGACTTGACTGAACTGCTTGCTTCTTTTTTTCCCATAAGATAAACATGATGAAGAAGGCAAGCACAACAACTAAGAAGACCATTTGTGCGATGATCCAAGGAAGAGAAGGGCACTTCTGACATTTTGCAATCATGTTATAGTATCCCGTATCACATACTGCACACAGAGGTCCTGTATAACCGTCACCGCATTTTGAGAGATATCCACCTAGACACGATCCTTCGAAGGGGCAGGCATAAACGTCTGGAATTGAGGATATAAACTTTCGTTGCTTATAGCTTGCATCTCGTATGCTTAAATCTTTTGTGAATCTTTCGTAGTCCTGGCTAAGTTGCTGGCTTTTCCAGACCCAGTAAAATCCAGAAGCTAGATCAACGCTTTCGTTTGAACACAAGTAGCCATTTCTGCAGATTGTACAAGGTCCAAATCGGTCCAAACGATAGTAGCCGTCAATGCATGGACACGCACGAAATTTGGCAAAGTGTTTGGAATCTGTTCCTGTCATTTAACAAAGTAAAAATAATAATAAATCATCCTCTTATGCATGTTTTAAGGGTGTGTCACCCTGAGCAACAGAGAATGAATTCAAAACTTCGCATATCGTATAAATAATGCTTATTACCTCTTGGACATGACTGGCAGTCTGTCTGGGATTTACCAGGCGCGAGTTCCGGTTTAACATACGATCCATTAGGGCATTTTTTGCATCCATAACCGAGGTAAAAAGGTCCTATGTAAGCTGTTTGGTCTTGATAGAAGCCACCTTAAAAATATTGAATGCATGTTAGGCTAAGGTCAAACGTTGAACTTTACATGAGCCGAACCTAACTGTATTTGGGATCGACCCATATAATTCTGTTCGACTGAGTGAGTCAAACGTCGAACTTAATTATGTCTATCTTACACCAGCGGCTACACCATCATAATGCAAGTCCATAATCAAATCAACTGCAGTAGCCATGTTGTCAACTGCGCATGCGTGGTGACAGAATAATTAAAATGAGAGCAAAAGTCGAACTAGAGTGGTTCTTCCAGACTTATTTCGAACTATTAAGTTCGGCTGATGTCAAGTTCCACGTTTGATCTGAGCCTTATAGGTTAACTTTATTTGAAACTAGCCTAGCGTTAGGTTATTTTGTTCTTTATCAATTTCAAGATAAATCCCCTTATTTTAATATTAAGTATAACAAACAAGTGAACAAGTAAACGAATTTGGAAAGTAAGAAAAGAAATAAGACTTGAATACAAGAAATGAGACAAAGCTGGCGAAGAGCGGGCAGAACGTCAAATGAGCGCACGAAAACAAATGATGGAAAAATTTGGAGCATGAGCTATTCTTACCTGTAGGGCACTCGTCACATTTTTTTCCGAATGGAGACTTAAATGTTCCCCTGGTACATGCTTTACAACTGAAAACCACTCCACTAACGGTACATATAAAACCAGTATTGCCAAAAAATGAAAAAGAAGAAATGCCTCTGAGGTGTATACTGTTGTCTGCATCTGTATTGCCAAATCTGAGAAAAGAACCATCACAACGTTCGATTTATTGTTAGTAAAATGCAGAACATGATAAACAATAGATAATAACTGAAATTAGTATACACCTAATTGAAAAATTGTTGTCGGGCTCAAAAAAAGTTATATCATCAAAGCTAAGACCGAAGGGGAGCATGGGAAGACAAACAATTATATGCTAATTTCATGCGTATTGCAGTTTTCCCTTCCTGTGTACATTTTATGCATTATGGCTTTGGCATGTTGTTAATCTAGGTCGACCGACTTTGCTCTACTCTGCATTTTTACATGTCTATATATTGCAAATATATTACACATTTCGGAGTACCGAAAATCCTTTTCGGTCTTAGCTTCGATGATATGACCTTCTCGAACCCGACTACGTTTTTTCAATTAGGTGTATAATTGATAAATGATTGTGGAATAGTTCTAGTTATTTTGCGTGCATTCATTTAATATGAGTAATGCTATACATAGACGACTTATCTGAATAACTATAGACCAATTAATGCAAAACTCGCACCGATATGAGGCTTAAGTTGTGAACAAAGGGATCTGACCAAGGGCGCTAGGGCAAAAATTGGTGTATTTTTAGCCGTTAGACTCCGTTAAATTGATGTTTTTTAGCCGTTAGAAACTGTTTAAACTGTTACTTATATATTACTTATCTACGCGAAAAATACCGGTGTGACCAACGGTTCAATCTTAAGTAACGAACGACTGTATCCTATACCTGCCTCGTGACCGCTTACGTAAGCGTACGTATCGGTTAATAAGTTAATAAGTTAATCCAAATACCCTTGGATTAACTTATTAACTTATTAACCGATACGTACGCTTACGTAAGCGGTCACGAGGCAGGTATAGGATACAGTAGTTCGTTACGTACGATTGGACTGTTGGTCACAGCAGTATTTTTGGCGTATATAGACGGGAAAACTAAACAAATCAAGCCAGCATATAACAGAACAGATAAGTTACAGTTTTTAAACAGTTTCTAAAGGCTAAAAACACCAATATTAATAATAACGGAGAAACCACCAATTTTTGCCCTAGCGCCCTTGATCTGACGTGATTCAAAGCAATCTGGCGTGATTCAAAAGTCACTCGGTGCGAGTTTTGCATTTGGTCTGTTGTTCTGGACTGCAATCGTGTTCTTGCGGAAACACAGGAGCGTTTTCACATGCAAGAGAGGCTAGTCAGTCAAGAGCAACAGATATTCAAATAAGTCGCTATATTTCTATTCGTTGTATAAACTTAACAAGTAAATATAAATTCGCGTAGAATTTTGAAAGTAAAAAATTGGCTGTTTTCTAGATGCCATAGGTAGTGGGCCTCCAACCCAATTTTCGGATATTCGTACAACGAAGTAATTCTTTTGAATCTTTCAACTGAAAATCTTAAGTAAGACTAAATTTGAGTGGTGTGGGGTTTTCTGGTGAAGATCAAATAAGTGGAAAGAAATTAAGCACTAGCTTTGTTTCAGATACTTACACAAGGAAGGTTATTCTGCTCTGTATGGGCCAAATTTTAAGCGGAACAATCAGCTTAGTATCCAGCAACGTGCTGTGAATGTAAAGCTCGAATATTATTTTGCTTTTTTAATTTTCACATGAGTTTGAAATGCAGTATTAGTAATTAGAATATAGGTTAATAAAAAACTAACAGGTTAAATCCTTACACTACTTTGAGACTTGGAACACCATGAAACGCCTCGTCTTCGATAATTTTGACGGGATTGTTTGACATCATTCTGTACAAAACCAAGGACGTTTTCCATTATTATGACCTATTCAAAGTCTACTGAGATCATTTTTGGGTTTTGGTTTGTCTTCCCTTTGTTAACCTATCCTCCATGCTAGCCTAGGCTACGTTCTTTTCTCTCTCTCTCTCTCTCTCTCTCTCTCTCTCTCTCTCTCTCTCTCTCTCTCTCTCTCTCTCAACTTCTATTAATATTGTCAACTTTAGAGCGTTTAACTCAGTCACTGTCGTGGAGAGTTAAATGATGACAATAGAGATGGCAGCAATGCTGGTGTACCTAACAAAAGAAACTAATGACAAAGTTATTGTCAAACGTACACCAACATGGCGGCTGTGACGTCATGTCTGACAATAGAGATGGCAGCAATGCTGGTGTACCTAACAAAAGAAACTAATGACAAAGTTTTTGTCAAACGTACACCAATATGGCGGCTGTGACGTCATGTCTGACAATAGAGATGGCAGCCATATTGGTGTACCTAACAAAAGAAACTAATGACAAAGTTTTTGTCGAAGGTACACCAATATGGCGGCTGTGACGTCATGTCTGACAACAGAGATGGCAACCATATTGGTGTACCTAACGAAAGAAACTAATGACAAAGTTATTGTCAAACGTACACCAACATGGCGGCTGTGACGTCATGTGAAAACGATCTATTATCAAACTTACAGGAAAAAAACGTTAGGTGTAGCTTTGAAAGAATGGTTTCTGACTTCCCAAATTCTGTTGTTATCTATAAAGCTATGGAAAAAGGCACTAGTTATTATCTTTTCCTATGAGAATAAATGAACAAAAGCCACGAAAGAAGGTTTGTGTATCTTACATAAAGGTAATATATATCTTGCTTAAGTTCATATATGGGACCATTTCCAAATTGTTATTGGCTAAAAGTCTGGAAAGAAATTTAAAAAATTAATATCGCCATAGACAGTAATTAACTAATAGCATTAGGTTTATTAGTAATAATTTAATAAAATGTCTAGTACTTACAGATCACCTAACTGTTCATTATTCTCAAGGTTAGGCAAAGTGGTCAATTGGTTATTTTGTAGACTCCTTCAGAACATGAAATAATTAGTTTAGAAAAAGCTAGGAATTTTAGATATATATTTAACTATATAACTGTTTATATCTATTATTTTGTAATTGGCATCTTAAAAAAATCATAAAGCTGTTAATTACTTTAAAAAATTTCCCAACCAGAAAAAATGTACAAAACTGAGTTCTCACTTGAAATTACGAATTTCCATGACACCAATAAATGAAAGAAAGGGTGCAATTAAGCGATTGATAACAGTGACACAATAATTAATGGTTTTATATTTTATTGCAATGGCGGGCATATTTCGTTTTTTTTTTCGCTGGTAAATTTGCTTAGGCCTCATGACACCTTAGTTTTACAGTGACGTCAGCTAGCTGCTTTGATTACTCACAGTTTTGAGAGTTTGGTGCTTGTAGAGAGCAATTCCTTCGGCAGTTTCTTTAATTCGTTATTATGTAGTTCTCTAGAAAAAAGGCAAGTTTTAAAATTATGCCTTGCACGGCATTCATTTATTAATTTTGTATTTATTTTTTATCACTCACAGAGTATGAAGTTCTTTCAGCTTTTGAAAGCTCCTCGCATCGAGGTACTTTAACTTGTTTCCCTCTAATATTCTGTGTTACAACAATTGAGAATATGTGGTATCATTGTTTACGAAAGAAGAAAATTGCTATGTCTGTAAGTCTAGATTGGTTTGATGTCATTGAAAAGATGACAGATAGACATACGTGGGGGGGGGGGGGGGGGGATGGAGGAACGCTAAATTAATCAAGATATAGATTGATGTATAAATAGGTGGTCAATTTCCAATCATTCCTGAATATTCTGGTTTAGCAATGAAAATAGAAGTTTTTAACTTACAGTACTGTGAGGTGGGTTAAGAATTTGAAAGACTCAGCTGTGATAATTGTAATCCTGTTTCTTGCAAGATTTCTGATATTTAAAGTCAATTTTCATGAAATAGTAGTGGCTCTATGTCAACTCGTTTTGTTAAGCAAATTTATACAGAGCATTTGTACATTTTATAGTTAACTTTTAATATTCACGTATATATTTAGTGTTATAAAGTGTGCATAAACATTTATTATAAAATATCCATATTTTAATGTTGTAATGTAATAGACACTGTATTTTTCACAATCGTGTTCTTATTAAATCATTATTATTAGCCAATTTAGAGGTCTTTTACTTACAGAGTCATTAGATTTTTCAAATATTTGAAAACAACTGGTAGAATAACTAGGATTCTGTTGCTTGAAAGATCTCTATATTAAGATATAATATAATATTAAATTAAATTATATTGATAGTCCCTGTCTTTTAAGACTAAAGACTTATCTGCACAGATTTAGTATAGCCTCGCTTAAGAGTAAATAATTTGAAAATGTTCACTGTAATGTAAAGAATATGTAAGCTGAACAAAATGTTATAAAATCTCACAATCGATCGACCACCTTTACTTACAAAGTGGAAATTAGGTTAAGATCCTTAAAACTTCCCGGTGATATTTCTTCGATTTTATTTTTTGAAAGAATCCTGGAGACCAAAAAAAACAAGGTTCACAAGAAGGCGCACAATGCAAATTCATTCAATAGTAATAACATGTATGTCCAATTTTTTTTCTTTTTTTCATTTAATAAATATTGTGGAATTATTAACTATTAATTATCGTTGTTAAGTATTATTTGTTATTTATGAAATTTCTCGTTATCACGTCATTTATTGTCGTTTTTCAATTTAAACGCCCTCTGATGAATATTTCGCTGGTGGAGCTAGTGTTTAGAGTAAATGTCGTTAAATAAAGAAAAACGTATAACTATAAAATTGCTTACATTTTTCTTAGATAAACAAGTTCATCAAACATTCCCTGAGAAATGTGCATCAAATTATTGCTTGAGAGATCACTTTGATAGTAAAAAGAGAAAGAGAGGAATTAATATATTCTTAATTTCTTGGGGAGAGAGGGTTGTCTGTTTTGTTTTGTTTTTTTTTTGTTTTGTTTTGTTTGTTGTTGTTGTTGTTATTTTTCCACTTCCTTCTCTTTTCCCCGATTTCCCATTTTTCTTTTTTTTTTCTGTAGTGGACTCCCTGTGATGAGACTTACAGAATATTAAAAGCCATTTTTATGCTTCCAAATCTGTAGAGCAGCGGCGAGATCCCAATAAAAGCACCTTGCTGTAATGTAGCTATTCTATTGAATTTTAAGTCTCTATAAAATATTGTTATTTAAAAAATTCTTTTTAAATAATTGTCATTAAAAAAAGAAGTAACCAAAATTAATATATGCAAATAATATAGTTACACTTACATACATAGGATGCCGTATGCTCCACTAAATGTTCCATTATCTATTACAGCGATTTGATTGTATGAGAGATCCCTGGGAGATGAAGTAGAGGCCCAATTAAAATGCTTTTCAATGTAGTTGATAAGGAATGGACCGCTTTCTGAGGTAGCGAACATAATGGTGCATTGTAATCTAGCTTAGGTACAAACATATTTTGTTCTTCATGCCTTATGTAGTGTTTTTTGTACCGAATCTATCTAGGCCTGCCTGCCTGCCTGCCTGCCTGCCTGCCTGCCTGCCTGCCTGCCTGCCTGCCTGCCTGCCTGCCTGCCTGCCTGCCTGCCTGCCTGCCTGCCTGCCTGCCTGCCTGCCTGCCTGCCTGCCTGCCTGCCTGCCTGCCTGCCTGCCTGCCTGCCTGCCTGCCTGCCTGCCTGCCTGCCTGCCTGCCTGCCTGCCTGCCTGCCTGCCTGCCTGCCTGCCTGTTCGTTTGTTCATCAATTTCCGTCCGTCCGTTCAGCCAGTTTTGCAGTTGTTTTAAAAGACTTATCGTGTTGACTTACAATGATCTATAAATCTTCACACCTTTAAACACTCCTGGGGTAATTACTTCAATGTTAGATTTTCTAAGATATCTGTAGGGAAACAATTAAAGCTAATGTACATGTTAGTCGAGATACGTTTTAGTAGCTTAGGAACGGCTCGCTTTGGCAAAGGTACATACATAGTTTATTTAGTACCCAAATATTTACAAAAGTGTATAAATATATATTTGAAGATTACAGTAGTAATTTGATATTTACGAGCGAAAAGTATAGTACAAAAGATAAAAGACATTTACATATGTACACATAAAATATAAATATATAGATATGCGGAAATACAAAGTATTAATTGAAAGATACAGTGGTACAGTGATACAAAGGTACAGTGTGGCCTAGAATTACTTAAAAGCTAGCTAGGCCACAGAATTGCTAGGTGTTTGTTAATTGCTAAGGGTACTAAGTGTTCTAGCTAGATTAGAAATTAAGTAGGATTTTATTTCACGAGCAATTATGTCACTCTTTACGCTGATTAAAGCAAATGTCTTAGCATGAGCAAAATTATGATGTCTGACAGCATAGTGCAATCACGCCCTCAGGTCTTATAGACCCCTAGCACTGAGAGGAAAGAGGTTTTTTTTTTTTTACATAGGAGAAGGCGGTCTAACATTTTGTCCCCCAGAACAATTTCTAAGGGGTCTAAATACACACTAAGTGTACAATCAAAAACTAGGGGATGATGCAGTGTATTTATCCATTTATATGAATTTGGTTTTAATGGATGATGAAGAAATTACTGCGGACGTATTTAGGACTCTTTCATCGATTGCCGGATACGAAATATTTCATTTAACTTCTTCCGGTGGTATGTCACCGGAAGTGATTTGGAAAAAAAAAACAAATTATTAAGATGTTGCAAGCATTCCTTACAGATGTTGTATCTCGCTTGCACCTTTAAACATCTCAAGTGTTGACAAGTTTGTTAGGTTGTTTTCTTGGAAAAACCTTGTATAACGAAAAATAACATGCGTATTATTGTCGTTTATTCATTGGCCGAGATAGTAACTGCCAATAGTCAACTTCAAATTATGGTCTGCTCATGCGCGTTGCGGTTTAAAGCCTTTTTGCTGCAAATAATAGTCTGTTCCTGCACCGTTAACTTGCATATGATTTGCTTCCTGCTAAGCTGTCGCAGAAATGTCGGACTTTGTATGTTTGATTAGGCAGCAGAATTGATTTGTTAGTGGCAAGCAAACGCTTGCTTTCCGAATTTTCGATGTTTGTGGTATTTCCTCTCATTTACCACGATGTTACTTCAACAGTTGGGTCAAAATTATTTAGAAGTCCCGTTCACACGGACTGAGCTGTCCGAACACAAATCCTTACGGCCTAGCCGTGCAAATTTGGATCCGGTTCCGTGTAAAAAGGACATATTGTTAAAATATTGTTAATTGTTATACAATTAAAGAGACGGTTCCGTGTAAGCGGTATGTTCGAAATTTTTGACCGGTTAAAAAATTGGTCAGGCACCATCTAAACGCAGCGTTAGTTATGTACCCACTGGCCTACGTCTCGTGAGTACGTAACATTTTCACCAACTGTTGACGTCATATCGTGGTAAATAAGAGGATATACCACGCAAAACTATCGAAAATTTGCTAAATTTTCATTCTTACACTTTTCTTAAAAAGCTGGTCGTATTGAATACTCCTTGTTCAATATTCACTATTGAATTTTCTTCAAAATGTCTGGAATTCAGAAAAATCAACAATCGTTACTCGCTGCCTGTGACTCACTGCTAAATAAATAAATAAATAAATAAAAAGATGGATGTTTTCCTGTTTACGAAGAAACATACAGTTCGGTGACATAATATAAGCCGTAAAGTACTCCAGAACGAACAAATTTTATTTTATTTCCTTCGAGGTGTCTGGGAAAAAAAGTCATAAGTAATAAAAAATCTACAGATAGAATTATTGAAATGTGAAAAGTTAAAGTGTATATTAAGGGCTTTTTTATTTCGAAATCACTCATGTGAACAAGAGTGGAGTAGTAGGGTTGCAGTATTTTTGTACGTGGAATGTTCTTTTCAGTGATATAGTCATTTGAAATATCAAAATGCAAATGAGATGACGTAATTCGTTATACATAAATGCTGCTGTGGAATGTACTGCTGTTATTTTCGTTTGCAAATCATCCTTATAACTGAAATATGTGGTTTTGTGCACTTTTAGGTCAATTCACTTCAGAGCACTTGTCGTAAGCACACTGCAAAATGCAACACATACTGGAATTTACGTCGTCATTTGCATATTGATATTTCAATTGTTGATCATATCTCTGAAAGAGAAGTATGGAATCTGTTATTGGAATAAGTTTAGTAAAAAAGCGTATATCAAGGAAAATAGTCGTGGTTTGGAACTAACCGGAATCATGTGGTGTGTACACGGACGCCCTTACATACATACGTACATGTTCAGGATTAGAGCAGTTTTCGTGTATGACTGCCAAGCTCACGGCACGAACACGGTCGTGACACGGCAAGGCATACGCCAGCCCAATCACATTTCACGAGAATTTACTTTCCGTCCTTTAGTCAATCCAAGGTCAAGGCACTGTCATGCCAATCACATTGCGCGAGGAATAAAAACCAATTGAAATTCTAGAAAACTTCACGGCACGGTACGCTTAAGGCACTAAGCTTTTCACAGTCATTTGCTCTATTATTAACAAAATAAACCAAAAAGAGTTTATAATAAATAGTTAAAGACTACTCCTTTCTGGGGACCACAAACTTACAAGGTTATCAAGGAGTATAATCCAATAAAGGCTCCTCTGACAAGAACTTCGAGTTTGTTCCTTTCGAGATGCCTTTCAAAATAAGTATAAAAAAAGAATGTAAGTAAAGCAAATATTGATATTGTCTTTAAATAATATATATGATAACCAAAGAATCAGTATGAAAAATATTTTAAATGATTTCAATATTTTATATTTTTGCCAGCTCCTCGCCAGTTCTTTTTGTTTTTTGTTTGTTTGTTTCTTTTTCGGTTGAATTTTTCGTCTTCACATTATTTTTGCATTATACTCTCTAAATTAAATAACAAGAATCAGTTATGTAGAATTATCTATAAAACTGATGGAATCAAATATATCACGTCATCCAACGTGGCGTGTTTCTTTTTCGGTTGAATTTTTCGTCTTCACATTATTTTTGCATTATACTCTCTAAATTAAATAACAAGAATCAGTTATTGTAGAATTATCTATAAAATTGATGAATGGAATCAAATATAAGTAATCATTCAGTATGGTAATAACAAAATGTATAATAATAAGCGGTTGTCATATTACAGGGTTTTTAGATATGACATTCCAGAGAATGCTCCTGGTTCGATGGCAGTAATTTGACTTCTAGAGAGATACCTAATTCAAAAATAAATCAAGCAAAACTTGTAGCAAAGCTATATAATACATCTAATACATATTTTTTTGTTTTAAATGCCGAATAACTAATCAAACTAACGCGTGGCTAATTCGTGGATACCCTCCTCTGAACAGGCGACTTGCACTAAGAGGTCACGTGATCAAATCGGCCATTATTGCTGGTATGCTATAGGATTCGAGCTATGCGAGAATGTAAAAAATAGAATAGCGGATTCGGGTAGTTTTTTGGGTGATGAAAGGTACGTTTGCGCACTAAATTGGTATTTATAATATTTAATTGTAGGCCCATCACAATAACTCCTTTCTACGCCTCGAGTATCCACGATGACTTGATTTTCAATTCCGTCCGATGCATGAAAGATTTCACGACTTTACTTACAAGACGTTGGCGATTTTACATTTGCCGAACGTTTTCTCTTCTAGAACAGTTATATTGTTGTCTTCGAGTTTGCTAAGGGCAAATGTCAGCAATATGATTATTTTATTACCTTTTAAATAATATCAGTGCAAATTTTGTACATATAAAAGAAGATCAGCTTTTAACGATAACAAGACTTTACAGTTACTGGTCTCTAAGATTCTAAAGGTGAAGCGGAACAAGTTTCAAAAGACAGCGCTAGTGCTACTAATTGTACAGTGAAAACCAATTGCGATACGAAGTTTATAACATAAGATCAGAAAGGAATTTATTAGTATTCAAAATAACTGGGGAAACGTGGTGATACAGATTGACAGCTGGCACATCTTAATAAATCGGACATTACACGGAATCCTATAACGGAAACCCGCAAATGTCTCTTGGGTAAGGTCCTGAAGATTTCTCGGTAATATAACTGCGCAATTTTTCCATTTTCTCGCGCAGAGATTAGAACGTAAAACAATTGTTTTTTTAAGACTGGGCTACCACAGGTATTCAAAAAATTTGTTTTTAATTTTGCAAGGTTAAAATGTTGAGTTTGATCTTTGACCTTAGTCTCGTACCTATTACAAAATAATCATAAAAGAAGAAGAAAATCAAATCAAATGAGATCGATACTTACATTTCTTTCAGTTGTGAATAGTATGGGTATTCGCTAAATGCCCCAGGTGTTATTCTCTGAATACGACTACCAATAAAATATCTGCAAAAAAGGAAAATTAATTTATCTAATGACTTTTGATTAATGACGGTTAGTGATTTCGTGCATAGCATACTGATCCGTGAAAGAAAAAAACTAACAAAATTGTGCAAATTTTACAAATTAGTCGAAAGCCTTGTAGATCTATGGTCAAATGAGGTCTCGTAAACTTTCCAATTTATGCAAATTTGTTTAATTTTTTACGAAGGTTTCCATGGATATATGGTATGCACTAAATCTACCGCCGACATTGTGGTGTGCTTATAGTGTGATGATCGTCAATCATATTTGGTTTTGAACGAAGATTGATGTTCTGAACAAAAAAAGGGAATGAAAGTGATGTTCATGAAGATTTTGAACCCCAAATGGCAGCCAATAATCACTTGTCTCGTGATATTGCCGCCTAACACTCGTTTTGCAAATAGTAAATCTTGAAAATATTTTCCTTTAAGGATATAACTTAAATTGGTATATTGTTCTTTTACTACCTCAAGATTTGTAAAGAAATCACACAGAGATTGTTTGACTATTTCAATTTCCTTTCCATTCATGGTTTATCAAACAGCTTACAGAGTTTTTAGTGCTCGTAGTCCACTGAAGGCATTCCTAGGGACGACTTTTATGCGATTTCCGGAAAGTGTTCTTAAAAATAAAGAAACTACACTGTACATTGACATGTATATTGAAAACATAACAGTTAGATATAATTCATTTGCCATTTATTTAAAAAAATGTATTTATTGTACGGAAATATTGATATCATAACGATAAAGAAACGCCAGTGGTCTAGTACAATGTCGTTAGCAGAAAGTAAGGGATCTTAGACTATTTGCTGATAACTTACAAAGATACAAGTTTCGTCAGTGGTTGGAAATGAAAGGCTCAATTACTTTAATGTAATTTCCTCCCAAATTCCTATCGATACAAAAAAACGTAAAAGATATATATCTCTCTTTATATTAAATGTTATTAATTTAAATAATTGATGACATTTGATGTATTTGCAAATTTGAATTGGACATTTCATGCAAGGCCACCTCCCGCGCGAAACAAGCTGAATTCCAACTCGAGCGATAGTTAAGCCGTGCCCTGATTTCCACAACATTTGAAGGACTTAATAATTTCCAAACCTGTGTGCATTCTGCATTCTGTTTTAGCCATTAAACTTACAGTCTAACTAGGTTCCTAGTTGCATTGAAGATGCCAACTTGAAGTTCTGTAATTTTGTTATATCCAAGATTTCTGTTAAAGATAATGAGTCTATTGTTGATATTCCATGGGGCAGATCCAGTATTTTTTCGGGGTGGGGGATCACCATCCAGGACTTTCCCTTAGGAGGGTTATACTTACAAAATAACTAGGTTTATAGCTGCATTGAAGATGCCAACCTCAAGTTCTGTAATTTTGTTATATCCAAGATTTCTATTAGAAATAATTAGTCGATTGTTAATATTCCATGGGTCGGATCCAGGATTTGTTCGGGTTGGGGGGGGGGGGGGGGAGTGGGCACCATTCAGGGTTTTCGTTTTAGGAGGGGTGCACTCTTTGCTTACAAACTCAAACACCAATAATGCATTAGATATCAGCTGATCTTGGGAGAAGGAAGGGTGTACCTCCCCTGCACCCTCCCCTATATTTGCCCCCGCACGCCTACTTCAGCGTAAGTAAATCTTACAAAACCAATAGAGACGACACTTCTTTTAGGTTATCGTATGAAACAGTTTCGATAGCATTCCTTGAGAAATCCCTGAAAGAAATGAAGTACGTTGTTTTAGGACATCTTAGAAAATTATTATTGCTATACTGTCAACGCTCTCGTGACAGAAATAATAGCAATAGACCACTTGCAGCACGTCGAAATGCAGCTCAACTTGGAGGCAAACCAATAGCTTTCTGTGAGATTGCAATTCTTTTGAGTTTATTCAAGGTCACATTCAACGGGTCTATACTAGTAGCATCAGCTATAGCAATTATGAATTTAAAATAGAACTAGTGATAGCCGTAGCATCACTGATAATAACTGAACAGCAATAGCAGCAGAATTTTTACCACTGAAATAGCTCTCAAATCAATAGCTTTAATCATAGCCATGGCAACATATTATGGATAGAAATAGCAATATGGATACAAAACAGCAGTAGCAACAACACTGCTCAACTATAAAGCAATAGCCATGAATTTCAACAGGCGTAGCATCAGTAGAAGAAGCATTAGCACCAGTAACGTATAGCGATAGCACTCAAAGCATTAGGCATAACTATAGTAATAGCTGTATATATAGTAAATGCAACACTGCACTAATAGACAGAAATAGCAATAACGATACCAGTAAAGGCGCGGGCACATTGTGCAACACTGCGCGCATTCCGCTTACAGACCGTTACTGATCATGATCGATGATGCGAGCCATGTCACACGACGCAATTTATTGCAAGCGCTGTTGCTGAAGTAGAAAATGATTTTACGTCGGTACTTAGCAACAGCGCTTGCAACGAATTGTGTCGTGTGACATGGCTCGCATCATCGATTAACTGCAACATTACTGCAACGTTGCACGTGTGTTCGTTAGCATTACAAGTCATTAAAAGCGTACAGGGATAAGGGCTGAACAGTGTTATTGAAGATTCCATTCGATCCAAGTTTACTTATTCTATTGCCGCTAAGGTTCCTGGTTTAAAAAAAAATTATTTTAGAGAAAAGTTTCCCCTTCGTTTGAGTGAAAAAATGTTTAGTTTGATTGACTTACACAAACTGTATGCTTTGAAATCTTGATAACCCAAAATTTTTTATGGCAACTAATTCGTTTTCGTTGAGCAACCTTAAGAAAATATGATTCTTTGATTACATAAATGAAAAAATGGGGGGGGGGGGGGGGGGGATTGATTATCAGTTTGAGTAGAGCTTTCTTAATTTCCAGTCTTGTCTGTCATGATTAAAGATGACAGTCACACTTCGATCATTTCAATTTAAACCCTGCTTTTTCCTTCTTTATTTCGTTCTATGTTCCTTGCTGGCTTGTTCTTTTTTTCTCTTCTTCTTCTTCTTCTTCTTCTTCTTTCTTTGCTTTCTTTTGACCTCTAATTATTCGGCTTTCGTTTCAGTTTCTTCCCTCACATGTGCTACTTGTTCGAAAATCGCTCCAAAATTAAAACTCTTTCATTTTAGCTGAAACTTTGCTGAAATAATCTTTGATACATTATATAAACTTCAGGTAATCGAACAGGAAATGTATGGTCAAAACGACGCTAACTTGAATGGGTTGCATGTATGACGTCACAGAGAGAAATCGCTGTACATAATGACTCTTTGGCCGTAAGACAAACAAATTAATGGTGGACGAAAATCCACCGTAAAATTTTTGGCCCTTACCTTTCGAATATCAGAAAGATATTTCAGTGAGTGGTTCTTAATGTATTCAAGATTATTTCAGCAAAATTCCAGCTCGAATGAAAGAGTTTTAATTTTGGAGCGATTTTCGTCCCAGTAGCACTTTAACAATGTTAAATTAGTACTTACAAGTACTGCAATGATGACAAATTTTTGAATAGTTCTGGTTGAACTTCTGCTATTTTATTCTTTGACAAGTCTCTTTAAAAATAAAATTTATCCAAAAGCAATTCTAAAACATTAGATTTTAAAACCATAAATAAAAATAAAACTATTAAAAAATAGTAACATTCTCAGCCTTGAGTTTTAATACAAGCAACATGTCTTTCATCCTCTTATTTTCTTACGCATGATACATATAGACATACAGATATTTTAACAGTGGGTTTTAAAGTAAAACGTTTAATGAGTCAAACCAAGTAGTGTTTTTTCCATCTGCAGGACTTCCCTTAATATAGTATCGATATCGGTTAGTGATTAAAATTGCAAATAATTCAGCAGCTTATAATTACAGTTTTTCTAACGATATTAGGCCAGAAAGTACTCCATTTTTGATCCCCTTCAAATGATTCGACGAGAGATTTCTTTGTAGTTAGAAAATAAGTATTAAAATAATTAATTAATTAATCCATTAATTAATCAATATAATAATATTTAAAATTGGTATACAATTTCTCAACAACCTTCAACCACCTTTCCCGAAACAGGAAAGTCTTTGTACTCCAGTGCCATACGAGGTTAAGCCATATATTTTGGTCTATATGCCCGGGCAAACAATCCATGCATGCTTTGCGCCGGATTACGTTCCGTATTTTATTAGCTACTTACAAAACTTGTAATGAATACAAATATGTTATTTTCTCTGTCGCTATGTAACCAGATAAGCTCGTTATGTGACAAGTCCCTATGGAATACGAAAGACAAGCGCTATTATTTTGCATGTATACTGTGAAAAAAACTCATTCACTTTTTGTCGTAATGTTTTCCCGTTTCAGACAACGGGCGATTCTCTTGAGAATAAGATTCTTTGTTTGAGTAGTACAATGTGATTCTTTTTGCGTGCAGCTGTTAAACAAAGAAATAATATTCTAGGGAATTAATTATTCGAGATCTAATTTATGTTTTTAAGCAAAGACATCTCGAAGTACACACCATAACGTTGCGCTACTTTCTATTCTTTCAAATTATTTAGTTACTAAGGCTTAATATGTTGAACTATTTTTTCTCCGAGATTGAGATTGTGTTCTTTCAGAAACTCATAAGGGGGTCGAAACGTTTTTTTTTTTTGTTTGTTTGTTTGTTGTTTTTTTGACAATTTTATTCTAGTAAATCATGTCCACTTGCTTTAAAAATTACCAGCAAAACTAAATTAAAGCATATCAAACAATGAGTGTCAAAGCTTTCTTTCCCGGTCTTAAAAAGGGACTGGGAAGAAGCTTGTTTTTTTCCGTATTTTTGTAGTTTTTTCTTGCTTTTCGTCTTCGTCAAGCTCGTAAATGTCTCTCAGCCGTTTCGCCAGCCGACGAACACGCTTGTCCGCCATCTTTGACCTCAGGGTAAAGACCCGCAATCCAAATATGGAATTATATGATTCCAAATATGGAGTGACCTTTCTCAACTCCAACTTTAACACTAATGTATGGAGCAAAACTTCATATGAGAGATATCCGCATTGCTTGATTGAAAGCTTTAGTTAAAGTTTTTCTGAAAAACAGGAAATTCAGCGAAAAGTTTGAAATGTGATAGAAGCTGCCATCTTGAATCAAGCATACAATTCCAAATATGGTATCAAAACCCCTAATTTGAATATTTGAATATTCCGGAGCATGGTTATAGCATCACATGTTTTAACCCCCTTATGAGTTTCTGGTTTTTTCCAAACCTTGAAGCTCTTACAGTTCTTTTAATGAGTTTAATCCAAAAAACATATCGCTTCGAATATTCGAAATTCGATTTCCGGCTAGAAATCTGAAAAATAGAAACTGTATTTTATCAAACCAGGATCTTCTGCCATTGAAGCTAATTTTTCAATACTAAATGTTTTCTTGTTTATTAGTCTCTGATTCAAGATAATTTCTAGAAGGGTGCATTTTTCCCCGCTATATATTAGCAAGATAACATAGGTTTCTCGGTATAAATAGTTCTTCAGGAGTGATTGAAGATACAAGCTAACTGGGCTTCCTGGACTTAAGGTATAATAATGACATCAGAGTTGCTTACAAATATTGCAGTGCCTTAAGTTCCATGAATGTCCTGGGTTGAATGTCAGTTATCATATTTTTTGAAAAATCTCTAAAAAGAAATTAAAGATAAAAGGGTAAATTTAACACCGTGAAAAGATCCTTCGTCGAAGTAATAGAGAGTAAAAAGACACGTAAAACTTCTAAAACCAGGCTCTCCTGCACTTGAAGATAATTTTAATTAACTTGAGGTTAAAATGGCTCTTTCATGGTGTTGCAGGGCACCCTAGCGATGAAGACAAAAAAAATAGCCGAGGACAATGAGCTTGGAGCTAATCAATGTGTGCAACCATGGAACTCCAAATCCCTTGAGATAGGAATAAAAACGAAACAGCTTCCATCTTGGTTGATCTAACAAGAGAAGCTCTAAATGAGGAATACTTTGTCATCGTCAACCAAGATGGCTGCAATGACGTAACGTGCACCTGCTCTATACCCTGAAATATAAAAACTTTAACCCAGAATACAAAGCATCTTGCAACACCAAGAAAGATTTATTGAAATGATCAGAGTTGCTTACAGAACAGCTAGTGCCCTAAGCTCCATGAATATCCTGGGTTGAATGTCAGTTATCATATTGTTTGAAAAATCTCTAAAAAGAAATTATTGAAATCATCTAAAAACCAGGATCTGTCCCTTGAAGAAACTTTTCAATAATAATAAATGTTTTCTTGTCAGCCTCTAATCCAAGATAATTCTGAGAATTCTCTACTTTCACATCTACATAATGCCTTGCTTCTTTGGGTGGTAACCAATGAAAAAACTGTCCCAAATTGAAAGGTTTCTTAGTTGAATTTATACTATACCTGCTTTTATCTGTACAATACTGATTATCAGTTTATTCCAAGTTGTTTTTGCGTGTACAGATTATCAAGAGTTTTGGTCTTACAGAAAATGTAATGACTTACGAAAAAATGTTTAAAATTTACCTTAAATGTCTTCAAGCTTCTATCTTTTTCCTGTTTTTTACTTCTTCATTTAATTTTTGGATACCAACCAAGGTATTGTCAACATTGTCTGATCAGCCTTCAGCAAAATAACTAGGTTTTTACCCTCTGGTTACCCCCCAAAGACGCAACGATTATGGGGATGTGAAAGTAGAGAATGGTACATTTTTTCCTTTATATAAAAGCAAGATAGCATATAGCGAATTAAATTAATCATCTCCGGCAGAACAATGTAAGATAATCTTAAAATTTATTTTTGTTATTTTTTTATTTTTTCCCCAATTTATACCGCTTTAGTTTCGCGACGTAAAAACTCATTCGACCAAGATTCCTGGACAAACAGTTCCGATAAAAATTATTGGATAAATGATTAAAAAACTTACAGATTTGCAATATTGTCACACTTTTCGAACGCTTCACCATCAACATGTTTTATCTGGTTACCATAAAGACCTCTTTAGTTGTTATTATGAGGGAAAAAGAGATAATTGTTTTAATTTTACTTTTGGGATTTAGAGTTCGGTGTATTTTGCTATATGCCATTAAATGGTGAAAATGAAAATCAGTTGTGATCCCCCCAAATTTTTTCTTGTGCTTGTAGTCAGGCTCGTATTATATATTCTAAAAAAACGTAGTACAGTCGTTCTTATCAAGTGTTTTCTGTAGCTCTGAGGAAGATTCAAAATTAAAGTTATCAATTTCTTCGATTTTCATGTAAAATTTAGTCAAACCAACTGTCTTTCACCTTTTGAATGTCCTCGTGCTTTTATTTTTCTTTTTTCCGTCATCTGATTGCTCAAATTTTTTTTAATGTAATTTTATTGGCTCTTTAAAACATTGGCATTTGGGCATTTAAAACTCAAAATGGTGCGATTCGTGAATAAATCACTCTGCTGAGAGAGAGCCAATCAGGTCACAGAATTCATCACTAGTGATTTTTAAAATGGTTATAATTAATGATGGTAATTGAACTAAGTGGAGTGCAATTTGTATAGGAAATCGCACGATCTCGAGTACAATTTGGAAATTAATAGACACGAGTAATGTTTTGAAAGTTCTTGTAATTGCACGAGCCTTTAGGCGAGTTCAATTAAAGAACTTTCACAACATTACGAGTGTCTATTAATTCCAAATTGTACGAGAAGATCGGGCTATTTTTTGTTTACAGTTCACTCAACAAAATTTCAGTAAAAAATGCGAAGCGACGCCGTTCATCTTTTTCTATTTGGCAGCCGATTTTCAGTCCGATTAGTTCTCATTAGTTTTTACGGCTTTTTATGGCTAGTTTTTTTGTTTGTTTCTTTGTTTGTTGTTTCTTTTTTTGCCGCTTTTTACATAATTTCGGCCGTGTTTCCATAGCGACTTAATTCGGTACTCCTACGGAGTACAATTAACCCTATAATTGTACTCCTCTCGACCAATCAGTGTCGAGTAATTTTGTTAAGTGTACTATAAGGTCTGAAATCAAACGCGCGATTTGTAATTGCAAGTTTGATTTCAGACCAAAATTGCACAACACGAAGTTCAATTACCACTTAATCATATCCTTTTCGTACTCATACACAAGAGAAAGACACAATAAAGAGTGCAGAATAATCAATTTAATGTAGTAGAGGAACTAAATGCAAACAAAAAAATCATCTAAAAAAAAATTATATTTTTGATTTTTTTGTTTTATTTCGTTTTATTTTGTTTACAAATTTTTTTCAGTCTAGTATGCGATTAAGAGCTCCTAAGGATGCGATTTGGGAATTAATCGCACTCCTTTGAACCAAATCAGATTGCAAGATTTGGTAGTGATTAAAAATAGGATATGATTAAGAATGAAATCAGTAATGATTTTAATGATTATTGATTATGTACAATATTGTTAACGCTTGTAAGTTTTTAAATGCACCAGCTCCAAGGTGTGGTAAGTTGCTAGACACGATTAACCTGTTGATGTAATAATGAATACGAATAAAAATTCATTGTAAATAGAAGAATGAAAACTACCAGGAGCCAAGCGTCTTCCATCCCCATATTGCTTTACAGCTTTATAATTTTCTACTTTCATGAACATGGCTTGTAAATCAATTCAGATTTCAAAGAAAAATTATCATTTAAAGAGTCACTGAGAATTTCAAGGTCTAAATGCATCGGCATTTAACAATTACTGTTAGTAACAAAACTAAAGCCCGAATGAATAAACTTCTATATACCTCATCATCTGTCGTAGTCTTTAGAGCCAAAACATTTATATCCGCTTTAGAATAGCTGAATCAAACCATGGATACTTAAAATATTGACCGTGTCAGAAAATTCTTAGAATTCTGCCCTAGAAGTTCTCGTTTGCGATTAATTTAATATTTCTAGTTTGGCTTTCTCGGCAGTCAACGAAATAAAGCGTGCGCAGACAATTTCTGTCAGGCGATGAGATAGCCCGCCCTCTCTTCATCACTTGACAGCATGGTGACATTGATTGACACCTGGTACATGCTAATTGATGGGACTATATACGGGAGCCTTATAGCAGATTTCCTCAAAGGTCTCTTGGGTAAGATCCGTCCTCAAGATCCTGGATAAATATTGCGCAATTTTTCCATTTTTTTGCGGAGGAAACTGGAAAAAAAACAAAGGTTACAACTGGGTTGCCACAGGTATCCCAGTAATAGTTATCGTAGATTGATAAGTTTTTCACCGTAGTGAAAATAGAAAACTGACGTTTCGGACGTTAGTCCTTCGTCGGAGTCAATTGACTCCGACGAAGGACTAACGTCCGAAACGTCAGTTTTCTATTTTCACTACGGTGTAAAACTTATCAATATACGATAACTGTTTCATTAGAAACACCGACGCAGTCCACGCTAGTTTCACTAGCCATCATCTATCCCAGTAATAAATCAGCAAAAATGTTGAAAGAACGAAAACTGCGTGCTTACAGATATTCAACAGAAGTCGGAAGAATTTCAGGAATCGATGTCAGGAATTTGCATGTAACGCTGATAAACAAAAAGGAATAGTCGCATTCGCAATCTTTGGGGCAAGCTTAAAAACAAGAAACAATATTTAATAAGTTAATAAACAAATTAATATGTAAATAAATATATTTATAAACTAGGGTATTCATTAATATGAATCAATATAACGAAATATAAAGAAATTCTTAAAGATAAAAGATATAAATAAATCTATAAACCAGGGGGGGAAACATCTAAGTGGACATTCATGAAATATTCAGCTCCCCAGTCTTTGCCCGTCTTTTATTCAAAATTCTACAAAATACTTTCTTTCGATTCCATATATTTTCATTCAGGCATCCCCTTCCTTATTCTTTCCGTTATTTCCCATTGCCCATCATTCCTTGCTTTCTGGGGGAGGAAGGGGGGGGGGGGGGTAACCAATCAAAATGTACACTTTACCAGCTTATATCTGTGAAATACATATAGTCACTGAGTCAGTCTTAAGTTAATTTCAACCGTTCATAAATGAAAAATCACTGCGGACAAAATCCGGAAAATGTTTGAAATTTCCTTTAATTCTTCAACCTCCTATCTTAATTATTCTCTTTCTTTTTTTTTACCGTTTTACTTTTATATTTGGAAATCAAACTACTGATATCTTCATAGATATATTATTTTAGATATATTTGAGTGTCATAGGTTTGCGAAAGTGGAGCATATAAAAAATATTAACAGAAAAATTCTTTATACCTTGACACGAAGTTGTTCTCCACGTAGATGTGATTACAAAGAGAAGTAGCAGAGCTCTGATCCTATTCATGCTTGCTTTTTTACTTTAATCTAAAACGATATGTATAATATAAAATGTTAATAATAGTGCACAATTTATCTCCAGTCGCCGATTCATAACCCTTCGTCAAAAACAAGTTAGACCTTCGAATATAATTACAAGACACTGACTAGAATTTACCACACGCGCCAAATTGCAAATTAAAGGTTTTTTCCTCGGTTCTTTCATATAACTCAACATCAGAATAAAATTGCTGCTAAATAACATTGGAAGACAATCTATGCGATTTCCAGAATTGATGGCATCGGGGCCTTTAAATATTTGAATCGGGTTTTTTTTTTTTTTTTTTTTTTTCACATTGATAGAAAACAAACAAAAGCTCATATAATTGTTTAGCTACCGAAATAGGATTGATAATTTATACCGAAAGAAACTTATGAGTACCCTTTATATATGTTCAAATTTTTTAAAAACGATATGCTTTTTCCATTGAAAGAGTTAGATAAATAATCAAATAGAATATAAAACAAAAACGCTAATAAGATCGAGTGCTCCTAACCATGAAATAGACGGCACAGTAAAGATAATGTATAGTGTCAAAGACGTGTTCCATTGAAAACTAACTTTCATCTCGTATCATTCTACACATTGACACATAAACTATAGTTACAAAAACCATCACCTTTCATATTTCAGTAGACGTTCGACTAAATTCTTGCTTCGGTTGAATAGAAAAATGTACTCGGGAGACAAGAGAGTTCGACTTGAATCAAGTCTAATATTTCAGTTGTATTATGCTTAATACTTATCGAGACTTTTTGAAGTAAAATATGACCTGATACAAAATTTTCCATTATTATAACTCCTCCCATGAACAGCTGTTATTACTCAAGGACCTTTTTATTGCCACAAATTTTGATCAAAACCTGAAATAACCCCTGGATTGATCTAGGTTATGGCACGGCTTACCCACAGATCGAACTGACTGGAATTTAGCATGCTGGGTTATGCGGAGTGGAGGAATAACGAACAAAGGATACTCAATCCTGTAAAGCTTAGCAATCAAGTTTAATTGAATGTTTTCAATACCCTTAGAAAAAGCAATTGGTGCAGCACAGTACGAGGCATATGCACAATGTGTCGAGTGTATGATATTACATGAACAACTGATGTTTTGAAGTAAGGCAAATAGATGTACGAAAATGAAATAGATGTACAAAGAAGAGAACGCCGTAATCAATAGATACTGGGAAAATTGCAAAACGTCGTTAAATTTAGAACTTTTCAGTAAAAGACCAAAAAGGCTCTTATACACCGAATTGAAATATGGCGGCCAACAATTTGAATAAGTAATGTTGTGCAGGACTGACTAGCTTTTCATACATGTGAAAACCCTTTTATGTTTCCATGTGAAAACGATGCTAGTCGCAATAGTTATTCCACTTGGTCGCCAAATGGTTTCGATTCGGTGTATGGACCGTCGTATTGTATGTTTGCTTGCGGTGAAGACACTAGAACCATGAACAATTTAAGTTTCTTTTCTTTTCTTTTCTTTTCTTTTCTTTTCTTTTCTTTTCTTTTCTTTTCTTTTCTTTTCTTTTCTTTTCTTTTCTCTCTAAGAGTGCATACAGTAAATCACCCTTCAACTTGGGCCAGTCGATTATAAATAAGATTTTTTTGATAACTTGGTGCGTATTTGAACTCACTGTTAAAAGGTGATCACTCACTCTTTAAATATTTATATTATGCGCATACTAAGCTTTCACCTTCAACTCGACGGTATATCATTTCAAGCCAAATTTGTAATAATGAAATTTTAGAACTATATCAAGGAGCTAAGGAGCTTCGGCCTAGTTTTTCTCTCTAATAAAACAATCAGGATAAGAAACCTATTGATATAACTAATATCAGTTGAATAAATAACTCACTACAAAGTAACGCCATTTCTTATTTCGCGGTACGAGCTTCTCTAAGTAATTTCAGTTTTGTCGAATTGACCATTAAAACAGAGGTTAAGCTTTACGATTGAAAGTACATCTGTTGACCAACCGCTGTTAAGTTGATCTTCTAGACTTTGCGTCGAAATGCGAAAACGGTACACATGCACTTGATTAAATTACTTTAGTGCCCAATTTCCTTAAGAACACGTTACTTAAAAAAGCCGTTTGACAAGAAAGTGGAGAACGAAAATTTTACGTAGCTAGAAGAGGGTCAACGCTAAGTTGGTTTAAATGATGAAAGTGTCTTTGTGAACTTGTATGATTCTACAATTTCGGAATTTCTTCAGAATTTAATCATGGCAATGTTATGTAAAGAGAGCATAAATAAGAGAGGGAAACGTCTTATTGTTACGTGCGCCATGTAAATTCCCGGTTGGGTTAGTCTTAGTAACCGGATGAAATTTAAATTTTGCCTTACCATACTCCCGTGCGTCAACTGGCGCGTTCGTTGTTTCGATCTCGTTTTTATTCGTTTTTTGTGATCAAAACAACAAACGGAAATTCAATTTAGATTAGAATAGACTATATTTAGATAGTAATGATGCATATATGTATTCATTTTAGACGATTAGTTTAGCAGGTACCTCTCAAAAGCGATCTTTTTGGGGAGTTTTGGCTGTTTTTCTTTTGTTTTATGTTTTTATAGTAGCAATTATTGAACATTATATGGCGGGGTTTTTCGCATTATTTTTACAAAACAGCGCATGGAAATGCAAACATTTTAATTTTTAGGGCAGAACTGCACCACACCATGGCTATCAGCGTCATCTGAGTTTCATCGTGTCATGGATACAGTTAACTGACAAACTAGGCGGAGCACTATAGTATTTCTCTATGGAAGACAGCATCTTTAAGTTTATTAAAAAGCTTATTAGAGATGTCTCAATATTTATCATGATAATCATGTTGCTGCAGTAAAAACATTGCAATGTACATATGCATACATGAGACTGTGCAAGAGCACACTACACTTTTTCTTCCTTATCGTCATAATTTCCTTCGTCATTTTCATTTATTGTTTGAATGTTGCTTGAGACTCCATCTAGGGTTGGTTGACCCCCAGCATCACCAAAGAGGCTTTCATTGATCTTTGGCTCAGTGCACACGCCTCCTACTTCTCCCTGTGCGTTACTCGCCAGCTGAAGAATCTCTAAGCAACACGAGACATTGAATTGTGGATCGTTTTTCCATGTCACGACAGCTGTGATAATGCTTGACAGATATTTAACTACAGAAAAAATAAGGAAAAAAATTAATTTACAGTAGTACTTTAATATGCAGACGAACGCCTTCCGTCCAAGACATCCATGATTTATCAAGATGACAGGGGATACAACAACCAGCAGCAGTTATTTATTGAAGAAACACAATAATAAATGGGAAATACTGAAAACGTACCTGCTATTATAGCCACAACAGACACATTTGCAACAACAAGTATTACCGTCACCATCAATTCATCGGTTTGCTCGCCGACACCAGACGATGTTTCTTCTGAAGGGACCTTCATCAGCATACCAACTGTAAAGTTGACAGAACTTGCAAACAGCGAAGCCATTTGCAGCCAGTACTCAAACGTATCTTCGATAGGCTTGTAAAGGGCAAACAGTACAGAGTACATCCCAGAGAACATTGAGGTTAGGCCCAACTCGTGCGGCTCTCAGCATTCATCAATATCAGCATTGAGCTAAAAAATATTTTACGGGCCAATTCCAATATCTCCCAGAACCAACACATTGGTGAATAATTTTCATAGAGGAAACGAATACCATTTAGTATGGAACCGTTATCATTTGTACCAGCATCACCAAGCTTCCCTTGTCTTTGGGCACGCTTTAGAATAAGGAACAAGGTTAGGGGGAATCCAATGCAGTAGATTATTGCTATTGTACTCAATGTGCCATAGATGTCATGTTTTGGTGTGTTGCACTGGACCGAGTAATCCGCCTTGAGATACGAGTTGCAGTTGTTGTCTTGGTGAGAGCAGATCTTGTGGCAAGCAGCGGGCAACATCTGTAGAATATGAGTACACGTTGAAGGGAATGTGATGAAGAGGAGCAGGATCAGGCATCGATAGGACTTCTGTTTGTATTCAATCTCTTTGACTCTCTTGCCTTCATTGCTTATACCTCGTTTGTTTTTCACATAGCATCTTATTAAATATTTTATCAGCACTCCAATAAACACTAGCATTGCACTGATACCAATGCTGAATAGGAAATTTGCATAAGCGTCTGACTTTAAGGTACTGTCGATGCAGTTCAGAGGAGCAATCTGTAAGAGATTCAGTTGAAGAAGTTTGGCATACTTCATCAGGGTGCGAATCGGCCCGGGCCATTTGATGTAGGAAAATGAATCAAAAGTAGACGAAGAAATCTGGTAAAACCCAATAATGATTTTAAGTCTTGCAAGGAAAATGTCAGTGAGTGTACGACTTGACTGAACTGCTTGCTTCTTTTTTTCCCATAAGATAAACATGATGAAGAAGGCAAGCACAACAACTAAGAAGACCATTTGTGCGATGATCCAAGGAAGAGAAGGGCACTTCTGACATTTTGCAATCATGTTATAGTATCCCGTATCACATACTGCACACAGAGGTCCTGTATAACCGTCACCGCATTTTGAGAGATATCCACCTAGACACGATCCTTCGAAGGGGCAGGCATAAACGTCTGGAATTGAGGATATAAACTTTCGTTGCTTATAGCTTGCATCTCGTATGCTTAAATCTTTTGTGAATCTTTCGTAGTCCTGGCTAAGTTGCTGGCTTTTCCAGACCCAGTAAAATCCAGAAGCTAGATCAACGCTTTCGTTTGAACACAAGTAGCCATTTCTGCAGATTGTACAAGGTCCAAATCGGTCCAAACGATAGTAGCCGTCAATGCATGGACACGCACGAAATTTGGCAAAGTGTTTGGAATCTGTTCCTGTCATTTAACAAAGTAAAAATAATAATAAATCATCCTCTTATGCATGTTTTAAGGGTGTGTCACCCTGAGCAACAGAGAATGAATTCAAAACTTCGCATATCGTATAAATAATGCTTATTACCTCTTGGACATGACTGGCAGTCTGTCTGGGATTTACCAGGCGCGAGTTCCGGTTTAACATACGATCCATTAGGACATTTTTTGCATCCATAACCGAGGTAAAAAGGTCCTATGTAAGCTGTTTGGTCTTGATAGAAGCCACCTTAAAAATATTGAATGCATGTTAGGCTAAGGTCAAACATTGAACTTTATATGAGCCAAACCTAACTGTATTTGGGTTCGACCCATGTAATTCTGTTCGACTGAGTGAGTCAAACGTCGAACTTAATCATATCTATCTTTCCAGCGGTTACACCATCATAATGCAAGTCCATAATCAAATCAACTGCAGCCGCCATGTTGTCAACTGTTTATGCGTGGTGACAGAATGATTAAAATTAGAGCAAAGTCGATCTACGGTTATTTTGTTCTTTAACAATTTCAAGATAAATCCCCTTATTTCAATATTCTTTTTTTTTTTGGTCAAAGTATAACAAACAAATGAACAAGTAAACGAAAGTAAGAAAACAAATAAGATTTGAATACAAGAAATGAGACAAAGCTGGCGAAGAGCGGGCAGAAGGTTAAATGAGCGCGCGAAAACAAATGATGAAAAAAATTTGGAGCATGAGCTATTCTTACCTGTAGGGCACTCGTCACATTTTTTTCCGAATGGAGACTTAAATGTTCCCCTGGTACATGCTTTACAACTCAAAACCATTCTACTAACGGTACATATAAAACCAGTATTGTCAAAAAAAGACAAAGAAGAAATGCCGCTTTCGAGCTGTAGACTGATGTCTGCATCTGCATTTCCAGATCTGAGAAAAGAACCATCACAACGTTCGATTTATCGTTAGTAAACATGCAGAACATGATAAACAATAGATATTATTATACATTTTACTAAGTATCTCAATTCTGATTGGTCGAGAGCCCTCAGCCAATCCTTTCATGTGAACTATCATGTGAACTCGACATGATAAATGTATTATCTGTAGGTTTTCCTACACATTTATCATGTCAAGTTCATTCAAAGTCACGCTGTTATAGCTTTGTTTTTATTTATTATGTGTATTTATTTCCAGAATTATGTACAAAAACAATTATTTAAGGAATCCTTAACTTATTTTCATATATTTTATGAAGAGTTCTCGAAATAATTTTGAATTAAGAATTTGCATTTTTCACGCGACATCTTGGCGTTCATAATTCTTGTCTCTATAATTTAAAGTTCATGTTATTTGTTTTTTTCCATTTTATAAAAAATGTATAATAAAGCAATTATTGAAATCAGTTATCGCATAATATCCTAAATTATCAAAACCTAGGCTGTGTTATCTGCCTCAGCCTTCCGCTTCGTCAGATAACACAGCCTCGGTCTTGATAATTTAGGATATCATGCTCAACCTCATCCAATAATTGCTTAATAACTGAAATTAGTATACACCTAATTGAAAAATTGTTGTCGGGCTCAAAAAAAGTTATATCATCAAAGCTAAGACCGAAGGGGAGCATGGGAAGACAAACAATTATATGCTAATTTCATGCGTATTGCAGTTTTCCCTTCCTGTGTACATTTTATGCATTATGGCTTTGGCATGTTGTTAATCTAGGTCGACCGACTTTGCTCTACTCTGCATTTTTACATGTCTATATGCAAATATAATACACATTTCGGAGTACCGAAAATCCTTTTCGGTCTTAGATTCGATGATATGACCTTCTCGAACCCGACTACGTTTTTTCAGTTAGGTGTATAATTGAGAAATGATTGTGGAATAGTTCTAGTTATTTTGCGTGCAGTCATTTAATATGAGTAATGCTATACATAGACGACTTATCTGAATAACTATAGACCAAATGCAAAACTCGGCATTAACTCGGCTTAAGTTGTGAACAAAGAGATCTGACGTGATTCAAAGCAAGCTGACGTGATTCAAAAGTCACGAATCATGCCAGATCCCTTTGATAATAACTTGAGCTTCACTCGGTGCGAGTTTTGCATTTGGTCTATTGTTCTGGACTGCAATCGTGTTCTTGCGGAAACACAGAAGCGTTTTCACATGCAAGTTTGGCTAGTCAGTCCACACGGATATTCAAATCGCTATATTTCTATTCCATGTATAAAGCTTAACAAGTAAATAAATTCGCGTAGAATTTTGAAAGTAAGAAATTGGCTCTTTTCTAGATGTCAGAGGTAGTGGGCCTCCAACCCAATTTTCGGATATTCGTAAAACGAAGGAATTCTTTCGAATCTTTCAGCTGAAAATCTTAAGTAAAGACTAAATTTGAGTGGTGTGGGGTTTTCAGGTGAAGATCAAATAAGTGGAAAGAAATTAAGCACTAGCTTTGTTTCAGATACTTACACAAGGAAGGTTATTCTGCTCTGTATGGGCCAAATTTTAAGCGGAACAATCAGCTTAGTATCCAGCAACGTGCTGTGAATGTAAAGCTCGAATATTATTTTGCCTTTTTAATTTTCACATGAGATTGAAATGCAGTAATTAGAATATAGGTTAATAAAAAAACTAACAGGTTAAATCCTTACACTATTTTGAGACTTGGAACACCATGAAACGCCTCGTCTTCGATAACTTTGACGGGATTGTTTGACATCATTCTGTACAAAACCAAAGACGTTTTCCATTATTATGACCTATTCAAGTCTAGATCATTTTTGGGTTTTGGTTAGTTTTCCCTTTGTTAACCTATCCTCCATGCTAGCCTAGGCTACGTTCTTTCTCTCTCTCTCTCTCTCTCTATCTAAACTTCTATTAATATTGTCAACTTTAGAGCGTTTTAACTTGGTCACTGTCGTGGAGAGTTAAATCATGACAATAGAGATGGCAGCAATGCTTGTGTACCTAACAAAAGAAACTTATGACAAAGATATTGTCAAACGTACACCAACATGGCGGTTGTGACGTCATGTGAAAACGATCTATTATCAAACTTACAAAAAAAAAACTTTAGGTGTAGCTTTGAAAGAATAGTTTCTGACTTCCCTAACTCTGTTGTTATCTATAAAGCTATGGAAAAAAGGCACTAGTTATTATCTTTTCCTTTGAGAATAAATGAACAAAAGCCACGAAAGAAGGTTTGTGTATCTTACATATAGTTAATATATATCTTGCTTAAGTTCATATATGGGACCATTTCCAAATAGTTATTGGCTAAAAGCCTGGAAGGAAATTTAAAAAATCAATATCGCCATAGACAGCAAATAACTCATAGCATTAGGTTTATTAGTAATAATTTAATAAAATGTTTAGTACTTACAGATCACTTAAATGTCCATTATTCTCAAAGTTAGGCAAAGTGGTCAATTGGTTATTTTGTAGACTCCTTCAGAACATGAAATAATTAGTTTAGAAAAAGCTAGGAATTTTAGATATATATTTAACTATTTAACTGTTTATATGTATTATTTTGTAATTGGCATTTTTTTTAAATCATCAAGCTTTTAATTACTTTTAAAATTTTCCCAACCAGAAAATAATGTACAAAACTGAGTTCTCACTTGAAATTATGAATTTCCATGACACCAATAAATGAAAGAAAGGGTGCAATTAAGCGATTGATAACAGTGACACAATAATTAATGGTTTTATATTTTATTGCAATGGCGGGCATATTTCGTTTTTTTCGCTGGTAAATTTGCGCAGGCCTCATGACACCTCAGTCTTACAGTGACATCAGCTGGCTGCTCTGATTACTCACAGTTTTGAGAGCATGGTGTTTGTAGAGAGCAATTCCTTTGGCAGTTTCTTTAATTCGTTATTATGTAGTTCTCTAGAAAAAAGGCAAGTTTTAAAATTATGCCCTGCACGGCATGCATTTATTAATTTTGTATTTATTTTTTATCACTCACAGAGTATGAAGTTCTTTCAGCTTTTGAAAGCTCCTCGCATCGAGGTACTTTAGTTTGTTTCCCTCTAAATTTCTGTGTTACATCAATTGAGAATATGTGGTATCATTGTTTACGAAAGAAGAAAATTGCTATGTCTGTAAGTCTAGATTGGTTTGATGTCATTGAAAAGATGACTGCTTGTAAACGCGGGAGATAGACATACGTGGGGGTGGGGGGGGGGGGGGGGGGGGTCGAGGAATGGAGGAACGCTAAATGAATCAAGATATAGATTGATGTATAAACAGGTGGTCAATTTCCAATCGTTCCTGAATATTCTGGTTTAGCAATGAAAATAGAAGTTTTTAACTTACAGTCCTGTGAGGTGGGTTAAGAATTTAAATGAATCAGCTGTGATAATTGTAATCCTGTTTCTTGCAAGATTTCTGATATTTAAAGTCAATTTTCATGAAATAGTAGTGGCTCTATGTCAACTCGTTTTGTTAAGCAAATTTATACAGAGCATTTGTACATTTTATAGTTAACTTTTAATATTCACGTATATATATATTTAGTGTTATAAAGTATGCATAAACATTTATTATAAAATATCCATATTTTAATGTTGCAGTGTAATAGACACTGTATTTTTCACAATCGTGTTCTTATTAAATCATTATTATTAGCCAATTTAGAGGTCTTTTACTTACAGAGTTATTAGATTTTTCAAATATTTGAAAACAACTGGTAGAATAACTAGGATTCTGTTGCTTGAAAGATCTCTATATTAAGATATAATATTATATTAAATTATATTATATTGATAGTTCCTGTGATTTAAGACTTATCTGCATAGATTTAGTATAGGCTCACTTAAGAGTAAATAATTTGAAAGAATATGTTAGCTGAACAAAAATGTTATAAAATCTCACAATCGATCGAACACAGAAATATATATATATATATATATATATATATATATATATATATATATATATATATATAAAATGTTATTGAGCAATGACCAGTTGCTTTACTACTTACAAAGTGGAAATTGGGTTAAGATCCTTAAAACTTCCCGGTAATATTTCTTCGATTTTATTTTTTGAAAGAATTCTGGAGACCAAAAAAAGCAAGGTTCACAAGAAGGCGCACAATGCAAATTCATGTATGTCCATTTTTTTTTCTTTTTTTCATTTAATAAATATTGTGGAATTATTAACTATTAATTATTGTTGTTCAGTATCATTTGTTATTTATGAAATTTCTCGTTATCACGTCATTTATTGTCGTTTTTTCAATTTAAACGCGCTCTGATGAATATTTCGCTGGTGGAGCTAGTGTTTAGAGTAAATGTCGTTAAATAAAGAAAAACGTATAACTATAAAATTGCTTACATTGTTCTTAGATAAACAAGTTCATCAAACATTCCCTGAGAAACGTGCATCAAATTATTGCTTGAGAGATCGCTTTGATAGTAAAAAAAAAGAAAGAGGAATTAATTTACTCTTAATTTCTTGGAGAGAGAGGGTTGTCTGTTTTTTTGTTTTGTTTTGTTTGTTGTTGTTGTTGTTATTTTTCCACTTCCTTCTCTTTTCCCCGATTTCCCATTTTTCTTTTTTTTTTCTGTAGTGGACTCCCTGTGATGAGACTTACAGAATATTAAAGGCCATTTTTATGCTTCCAAATCTGTAGAGCAGCGGCGAGATCCCAATAAAAGCACCTTGCTGTAATGTAGCTATTCTATTGAATTTTAAGTCTCTATAAAATATTGTTATTTTTTAAAAAAAATTTAATAATTGCCATTAAAAAAGAAGTAACCTAAATTAATATATGCAAATAATATAATTACACTTACATAAATCGGATGCCGTATGCTCCACTAAATGTTCCATTATCTATTACAGCGATTTGATTGTATGAGAGATCCCTGGGAGATGAATTAGAGGCCCAATTAAAATGCTTTTCAATGTAGTTGATAAGGAATGGACCTTTCTGTGGTAGCGAACATAATGGTGCATTGTAATCTAACTAGCTTAGGTACAAACATGCCTTATGTAGCCTTGTGTACCGAATCTAGGCCTGCCTGCCTGCCTGCCTGCCTGCCTGCCTGCCTGCCTGCCTGCCTGCCTGCCTGCCTGCCTGCCTGCCTGCCTGCCTGCCTGCCTGCCTGCCTGCCTGCCTGCCTGCCTGCCTGCCTGCCTGCCTGCCTGCCTGCCTGCCTGCCTGCCTGCCTGCCTGCCAATTTACGTCCGTCCGCCCGTTCAACCGGTTTTGCAGTTGTTTTAAAAGACTTATCGTGTTGACTTACAATGAATTATAAATCTTCACACCTTTAAACACTCCTGGGGTAATTACTTCAATGTTAGATTTTCTAAGATATCTGTAGGGAAACCATTAAAGCTAATGTACATGTTAGTCGAGATACGTTTTAGTAGCTTAGGAAAGGCACGCTTTGGCAAAGGTACATACATAGTTTATTTAGTACCCAAATATTTATAACAAGTGTATAAACATATATTTGAAGATTACAGTAGTGATTTGATATTTACGAGCGAAATGTATAGTACAAAAGAAAGAATACATTTACATATGTACACAAAAAAAATATAAATATATAGACATACACGGAAATACAAAATATTAATTGAAAGATACAGTGGTGTAGTGACACTTTCATCGATTGCCGGTTACAAAATATTTCATTTAACTTCTTCCGTTGTTATGTCACCGGAAGTGATTTGGAAAAAAATACATTATTAAGATGTTGCCTTCCTTACAGATGTTGTATCTCGCTTGCACCTTTAAACATCTCAAGTGTTGACAAGTTTGTTAGGTTGTTTTCTTGGAAAAACCTTGTATAACGAAAAATAACATGCGTATTATTGTCGTTTTAATTCATTGGCCGAGATAGTAACTGCCAATAGTCAACTTCAAATGATGGTTTGCTCATGCAGTAAATTTTCATTCTCACACTTTTGTTAAATAGCTGGTCGTATTTAATACTCCTTGTTCAATATTCACTATTGGATTTTCTTCAAAATGTCTGGAATTCAGAAAAATCAACAATAGTTACTCGCTGCCTGTGACTCACTGCTAAATAAATAAGTAAAAAAGATGGATGTTTGCCTGTTTAAGAAAAAACATACAGTTCAGTGACATAATATAAGCCGTAAAGTACTCCAGAACGAACAAGTTTTATTTTATTTCCTTCGAGGTGTCTGGAAAAAAAAAGTCATAAGTAATAAAAAATCTACAGATAGAATTATTGAAATGTGAAAAGTTAAAGTGTATATTAAGGGCTTTTTTATTTTGAAATCACTCATGTGAACAAGAGTGGAGTAGTAGGGTTGCAGTATTTTTGTACGTGGAAGATGTTCTTTTCAGTGATATAGACGTTTGAAATATCAAAATGCAAATGAGATGACGTAATTCGTTATACAAAAATGCTGCTGTGGAATGTACTGCTGTTTTTTTCGTTTGCAAATCATCCTTATAACTGAAATATGTGGTTTTGTGCACTTTTAGGTCAATTCACTTCAGAGCACTTGTCGTAAGCACACTGCAAAATGCAACACATACTGGAATTTACGTCGTCATTTGTATATTGATATTTCAATTGCTTATCTTATCTCTGAAAGAGAGGACCACTGCTGTTTGTTGCTACGAACAGACATGACTAAGTATGGAATGTTATTGGAATAAGTTTTTAAAAATGCGTATATCAAGGAAAATAGTCGTGGTTTGAAACTAACCGGGAATCGTTTGGTGTGTACACGGACGCCCTTACATACGTACATGTTCAGGATTAGAGCAGTTTTCGTGTATGACTGCCAAGCTCACGGCACGAACACGGTCGTGACACGGCAAGACATACGCCAGCCCAATCACATTTCACGAGAATTTACTTTCCGTCCTTTAGTCAATCCAAGGTCAAGGCACTGTCGTGCCAATCACATTGCGCGAGGAATAAAAAGCCAATTGAAAAGGCTAGAAAACTTCATGGTCACGGCACGGTACGCTTAAGGCACTAAGCTTTTCACAGTCATTTGCTCTATTATTAACAAAATAAACCAAAATGAGTTTATAATAAATAGTTAAAGACTACTCCTTTCTGGGGACCACAAACTTACAAGGTTATCAAGGAGTATAATCCAATAAAGGCTCCTCTGACAAGAACTTCGAGTTTGTTCCTTTCGAGATGCCTTTCAAAATAAGTATAAAAAAATAATGTAAGTAAAGTAAATATTGATATTGTCTTTAAATAATATATGATAACCAAAGAATCAGTATGAAAAATATTTTAAATGATTTCAATATTTTATATTTTTGCCAGCTCCTCTCCAGTTCTGGACGTCATCCAACGTGGCGTGTTTCTTTTTCGGTTGAATTTTTCGTCTTCACATTATTTTTGCATTATACTCTCTAAATTAAATAACAAGAATCAGTTATTGTAGAATTATCTATAAAATTGATGGAATCAAATATATCACGTCATCCAACGTGGCGTGTTTCTTTTTCGGTTGAATTTTTCGTCTTCACATTATTTTTGCATTATACTCTCTAAATTAAATAACAAGAATCAGTTATTGTAGAATTATCTATAAAATTGATGGAATCAAATATATCACGTCATCCAACGTGGCGTGTTTCTTTTTCGGTTGAATTTTTCGTCTTCACATTATTTTTGCATTATACTCTCTAAATTAAATAACAAGAATCAGTTATTGTAGAATTATCTATAAAATTGATGGAATCAAATATATCACGTCATCCAACGTGGCGTGTTTCTTTTTCGGTTGAATTTTTCGTCTTCACATTATTTTTGCATTATACTCTCTAAATTCAATAACAAGAATCAGTTATTGTAGAATTATCTATAAAATTGATGGAATCAAATATAAGTAATCATTCAGTATAGTAATAACAAGATGTATAATAATAAGCGGTTGTCATATTACAGGGTTTTTAAATATGACATTCCAGAGAATGCTCCTGGTTCGATGGCAGTAATTTGACTTCTAGAGAGATACCTAATTCAAAAATAAATCAAGCAAAACTTGTAGCAAAGCTATATAATACATCGGTATTTTTTTTGTTTTAAATGCCGAATAACTAATCAAACTAACGCGTGGCTAATTCGTGGATACCCTCCTCTGAACAGGCGACTTGCACTAAGAGGTCACGTGATCAAATCGGCCATTATGGCTGGTATGCTATAGGATTCGAGCTATGCGAGAATGTAAAAAATAGAATAGCGGATTCGGGTAGTTTTTTGGGTGATGAAATGTAAGTTTGCGCACTAAATTGGTATTTATAATATTTAATTGTAGGCCCATCACAATAACTCCTTTCTACGCCTCGAGTATCCACGATGACTTGATTTTCAATTCCGTCCGATTCATGAAAGATTTCACGACTTTACTTACAAGACGTTGGCGATTTTACATTTGCTGAACGTTTTCTCTTCTAGAACAGTTATATTGTTGTCTTCGAGTTGGCTAAGGGCAAATGTCAGCAATATGATTATTTTATTACCTTTTGAATAATATCAGTGCAAATTTTGTACATATAAAAGAAGATCAGCTTTTGCCTTTTAATGATAACGAGACTTTACAGTTACTGGTCTCTAAGAATCTAAAGGTGAAGCGGAACAAACTTCGAAAGACAGCGCTAGTGCTACTATTGTACAGTGAAAACCATTTGCGATACGAAGTTTATGACATAAGATCAGAAAGGAATTTATTAGCATTCAAAATCACTTGGAAACATGGTGATACAAATTGACAGCTGGCACATCTTAATAAATCGGACATTACACGAAATCCTATAACGGAAACCCGCAAATGTCTCTTGGGTAAGGTCCTGAAAATTTCTCGGTAATATAACTGCGCAATTTTTCCATTTTCTCGCGCAGAAATTAGAACGTAAAACAAGTTTTTTTAAGACTGGGCTACCACAGGTATTCAAAAAATTTGTTTTTAATTTTGCAAGGTTAAAATATTGAGTTTGATCTTTGACCTTAGTCTCGTACCTATTACAAAATAATCATAAAAGAAGAAGAAAATCAAATGAGATTGATACTTACATTTCTTTCAGTTGTGAATAGTATGGGTATTCGCTAAATGCCCCAGGTGTTATTCTCTGAATACTACTACCAATAAAATATCTGCAAAAAAGGAAAATTAATTTACCTAATAACTTTTGATTAATGACGGTTCGTGATTTCGTGCATAGCATACTGATCCGTGGGGGAAAACATGACTAACTTAACTAACATAATTGTGCAAATTTTACAAATTAGTCGAAAGCCTTGTAGATCTATGGTCAAATGAGGTCTCGTAAACTTTCCAATTTGTGCAAATTTGTTTAATTTTTTACGAAGGTTTCCATGGATATATGGTATGCACTAAATCTACTGCCGACATTGTGGTGTGCTTATAGTGTGATGATCGTAAATCATATTTGGTTTTGAACGAAGATTGATGTTCTGAACAAAAAAAGGGAATGAAAGTGATGTTCATGAAGATTTTGAACCCCAAATGGCAGCCAATAATCACTTGTCTCGTGATATTGCCGCCTATATAACACTCGTTTTGCAAATAGTAAATCTTGAAAATATTTTCCTTTAAGGATATAACTTAAATTGGTATATTGTTCTTTTACTACCTCAAGATTTGTAAAGAAATCACACAGAGATTGTTTGACTATTTCAATTTCCTTTCCATTCATGGTTTATCAAACAGCTTACAGAGTTTTTAGTGCTCGTAGTCCACTGAAGGCATTCCTAGGGACGACTTTTATGCGATTTCCGGAAAGTGTTCTTAAAAATAAAGAAACTACACTGTACATTGACATGTATATTGAAAACATAACAGTTAGATATAATTCATTTGCCATTTATTTAAAAAAATGTATTTATTGTACGGAAATATTGATATCATAACGATAAAGAAACGCCAGTGGTCTAGTACAATGTCGTTAGCAGAAAGTAAGGGATCTTAGACTATTTGCTGATAACTTACAAAGATACAAGTTTCGTCAGTGGTTGGAAATGGAAAGGCTCAATTACTTTAATGTAATTTCCTCCCAAATTCCTATCGATACAAAAAAACGTAAAAGATATATATCTCTCTTTATATTAAATGTTATTAATTTAAATAATTGATGACATTTGATGTAGTTGCAAATTTGAATTGGACATTTCATGCAAGGCCACCTCCCGCGCGAAACAAGCTGAATTCCACCTCGAGCGATAGTTAAGCCGTGCCCTGATTTCCACAACATTTGAAGGACTTAATAATTTCCAAACCTGTGTGCATTCTGCATTCTGTTTTAGCCATTAAACTTACAGTCTAACTAGGTTCCTAGTTGCATTGAAGATGCCAACTTGAAGTTCTGTAATTTTGTTATATCCAAGATTTCTGTTAAAGATAATTAGTCTATTGTTGATATTCCATGGGGCAGATCCAGGATTTTTTCGGGGTGGGGGATCACCATCCAGGACTTTCCCTTAAGGAGGGTTATACTTACAGAATAACTAGGTTTATAGCTGCATTGAAGATGCCAACCTCAAGTTCTGTAATTTTGTTATATCCAAGATTTCTATTAGAAATAATTAGTCGATTGTTAATATTCCATGGGTCGGATCCAGGATTTGTTCGTTGTTCGGGTTGGGGGGGGGGGGGGGGGGGGGGAAATGGGCACCATTCAGGGTTTTCGTTTTAGGAGGGGTGCACTCTTTGCTTACAAACTCAAACACCAATAATGCATTAGATATCAGCTGATCTTGGGAGATGGAAGGGGGCCCCTCCCCTGCACCCTCCCCTATATTTGCCCCCGCACGCCTACTTCAGCGTAAGTAAATCTTACAAAACCAATAGAGACGACACTTCTTTTAGGTTATCGTATGAAACAGTTTCGATAGCATTCCTTGAGAAATCCCTGAAAGAAATGAAGTACGTTGTTTTAGGACATGTTAGAAAATTATTATTGATATACTGTCAACGCTCTCGTGACAGAAATAATAGCAATAGACCACTTCCAGCACGTCGAAATGCAGCTCAACTTGGAGGACATACCAATAGGTTTCCGTGAGATTGCAATTCTTTTGAGTTTATTCAAGGTCACATTCAACGGGTCTATACTAGTAGCATCAGCTATAGCAATTATGAATTTAAAATAGAACTAGTGATAGCCGTAGCATCACTGATAATAGCTGAACAGCAATAGCAGCAGAATGTTTAACACTGAAATAGCTCTCAAATCAATAGCTTTAATCATAGCCATGGCAACATATTATAGATAGAAATAGCAATATGGATACAAAACAGCAGTAGCAACAGCACTGCTCAACTATAAAGCAATAGCCATGAATTTCAACAGGCGTAGCATCAGTAGAAGAAGCATTAGCACCAGTAACGTATAGCGATAGCACTCAAAGCATTAGGCATAACTATAGTAATAGCTGTATATATAGTAAATGCAACATTGCACTTATAGACAGAAATAGCAATAACGATACCAGTAAAGGCGCGGTCACATTGTGCAACACTGCGCGCAATCCGCTTACAGACCGTTACTGATCATGATCGATGATGCGAGCTATGTCACACGACGCAATTTATTGCAAGCGCTGTTGCTGAAGTAGAATATGATATTACGTCGGTATTTAGCAACAGCGCTTGCAACGAATTGTGTCGTGTGACATGGCTCGCATCATCGATTAACTGCAACATTACTGCAACGTTGCACGTGTGTTCGTTAGCATTACAAGTCATTAAAAGCGTACAGGGATAACGGCTGAACAGTGTTATTGAAGATTCCATTCGATCCAAGTTTACTTATTCTATTGCCGCTAAGGTTCCTGGTTTAAAAAAAAATATTTTAGAGAAAAGTGTCCCATTCGTTTGAGTGAAAAAATGTTTAGTTTGATTGACTTACACAAACTGTATGCTTTGAAATCTTGATAATCCAAAATTTTTTATGGCAACTAATTCGTTTTCGTTGAGCAACCTTAAGAAAATATGATTTTTTGATTACATGAATGAAAAAATTGGGGGGGGGGGGGGGGGGGGGGGGGTTGATTATCAGTTTGAGTAGAGCTTTCTTAATTTCCAGTCTTGTCTGTCATGATTAAAAATGACAGTCACACTTCGATCATTTCATTTCAATTTAAACCCTGCTTTTTCCTTCTTTATTTCGTTCTATGTTCCTTGCTGGCTTGTTCTTTTTTTTCTTTGCTCGTTTTTTTTCTTCTTCTTTCTTTGCTTTCTTTCGACCTTTAATTATTCGGCTTTCGTTTCGGTTTCTTCCCTCACATTAAAGTGCTACTTGGACGAAAATCGCTCCAAAATTAAAAGTTTTTCATTTGAGCTGAAACGTTGCGGAAATAGTCTTTGATACATTAAATAAACTTCAGGTAATCGAACAAGAAATGTATGGTCAAAACGACGCTAACTGTTGCATGTATGCGTCACAGAGAGAAATCGCTGTACACAATGAATCTTTGGTCGTGAGACAAACAATTTGACGAAAATCAACCGTAAAATGTTGGCCTTTTCCTATCAAATATCAGAAAGATATTTCAGTGAGTGGTTCTAAATGTATTAAAGATTATTTCAGCAAAATTCCAACTCCAATGAAAGAGTTTTAATTTTGGAGCGATTTTCCTCCCAGTAGCCTTTTAAAAATGTTAAATTAGTACTTACAAGTACTGCAATGATGACAAATTTTTGAATAGTTCTGGTTGGACTTCTGCTATTTTATTCTTTGACAAGTCTCTTTAAAAATAAAATTTATCCAAAAGCAATTATAAAACCCTAAAACTCTTTAAAATTCTAAATTTTAAACCATAAATAAAGATAAAACTATTTAAAAAATAGTAATATTCTCAGCCTTGAGTTTTAATACAAGCAACATGGCTTTCATCCTCTTATTTTCTTACGCATGATACATATAGACATACAGATATTTTAACAGTGGGTTTAACAGTAAAACGTTTAGTGAGTCAAACCAAGTAATGTTTTTTTCTATCTGCAGAACTTCCCTTAATATAGTATCGATATGGGTTAGTGATTAAAATTGCAAATAATTCGGCAGCTGATAATTACAGTTTTTCTAACGATATAAGGCCAGAAAGTACTCCATTTTTGATCCCTTTCAAATGATTCGACGAGAGATTTCTTTGTAGTTAGAAAATAAGTATTAAAATAATTAATTAATCCGTTAATTAATCATTATAATAATATTCAAAATTGGTATACAATTTCTTAACAACCTTCAACCACTTTTCCCGAAACTAGAAAGTCTTCGCACTCCAGTGCCATATTAGGTTAAGCCATATATTTTGGTCTATATGCCCGGGCAAACAATCCATGCATGCTTTGCGCCGGATTACGTTCAGTATTTTATTAGCTACTTACAAAACTTGTAATGAATACAAATCTATTATTTTCTCTGTCGCTATGTAACCTGATAACTCGTTATGAGACAAGTCCCTATGGAATACGGAAAAACAACTATTATTTTGCATGTACTCCTTAAAAAAACTCATTAATGTTTTGTCGTAATGTTTTCCAATTCCAGACAACGTGTTATTCTCTTGAGAATAAGATTCTTTGTTTAAGTAGTACAATTTGACAACGTGCTATTCTCATAAGGGGGTCAAAACAGTGCTTTAAAAATTACCGGCAAAACTAAATTTAAGCGTATCAAACAATGAGTGTCAAAGCTCTCTTTTACGGTCTTAAAAAAGTGACTGGGAAGAGGCTTGTTTTTTTCGTTTTTTAATATATTTTTTCTCGCTTTTCGTCTTCGTCAAGCTCGTAAATGTCTCTCAGCCGTTTCGCCAGTCGACGAATTTGTCCGCTATCACTGACCTCAGGGTAAAGACTCGCAATCCAAATATGGAATTATATGATTCCATATATGGAGTGACCTTTCTCAACTCCATTTTTAACACTAATGTATGGAGGAAAACTTCATATGAGAGATATCCGCATTGCTTGATTGAAAACTTTAGTTAAAGTTTTTCTGAAAAACAGGAAATTCATCGAAAAGTTTGAGATGTGATAGAAGCTGCCATCTTGAATCAAGCATACTGATTCCAAATATGGTATCAAAACCCCTAATTTGCATATTTGAATATTCCGGAGCATGGTTATAGCATCACATGTTTTAACCCCCTTATGAGTTTCTGGTTTTTTTCCAAGCCTTGAAGCTCTTACAGTTTTTTCAATGACTTTAATCCAAAAAACATATCGCTTCGAATATTTGAAATTCGATTTCCGGCTAGAAATCTGAAAAATAGAAACTGTATTTTATCAAACCATGATTTTCTGCCATTGAAGCTAATTTTTCAATAATACTAAATGTTTTCTTGTTAATTTGTCTCTCATTCAAGATAATTTCTAGAAGGGTGCATTTTTCCCCGCTATATACAGTCAACTCCCTTACAGCGGACAACTTCGGGACCGTCACTTCATGTCCGTAATAGCGAGTGTCCGTAATAGCGAAAATTATTTACGGCCATTTCTTTGTCAGTATTTTTGTCGGGGATTTTTCTCCTGTCCGTAATAGCAAGGTGTCCGTAATATCAGGGTGTCCGCAAGGCGAGAGTTGACTGTATTAGCAAGATAACATAGCCAATGTAGTAACTGAAGCATAAACTGGAACATTTTTGGGGAGCGAAAACCCAGGAAGCCCAGACTCTATATCTGTGCAGCGGGAAGAATATATAGTGCAGTTTTCGTATGACTGTGAAAAGCTCAGTGCCGTAAGCGTGGCGTGTCGTGACCGTGACCGTGACCATGAGTCTTTCTAGATTTTTAATTGGTTGATTTTTTTCACACGCAATATTATTGGTCTCTAGGTGCCGTGATCTTGGCGTGACCGTGTCCGCGCCGTGTTTATGCCGTGTTCCGGGTATTTGATTGGATGGAGAGTAAATTCTCGTTCAATGTGATTGGTCATTGCTGTGTCACGACCGTGTTCATGCCCTGAACTTGTCACAGTCATACGAAAACTGCACTTTGTGAAAATGTTCACTGATTTTCGCGTTATGTGGAAAATTATGAATAAAAAGCCTTTTGAAACGTACCTGTTGGCAGCTGTTTCGAAATTTTTGGGGTATTTCTGTCAGGTATCTCGGAACGTATTAATAAGTTCTTAATAAGTAGTGATTGAAGATACAAGCTAACTGGGCTTCCTGGACTTAAGGTATGATAATGACATCAGAGTTGCTTACAAATATTGCAGTGCCTTAAGTTCCATGAATGTCCTGGGTTGAATGTCAGTTATCATATTTTTTGAAAAATCTCTAAAAAGAAATTAAAGATAAAAGGGTAAATTTAACACCGTGAAAAGATCCTTCGTCGAAGTAATAGAGAGTAAAAAGACACGTAAAACTTCTAAAGCCAGGCTCTCCTGCACTTGAAGATAATTTTAATTAACTTGAGGTATAAGATTAAAATGGCTCTTTCATGGTGTTGCAGGGCACCCTAGCGATGAAGACAAAAAAAATAGCCGAGAACAATGAGTGTGTGCAACCATGGAACTCCAAATCCCTCGAGATAGGAATAAAAACGAAACAGCTTCCATCTTGGTTGATCTAACAAGAGAAGCTCTAAATGAGAAATGCTTTGTTATAGTCAACCAAGATGGCTGCAATGACGTAACGTGCACCTGCTCTATACCCTGAAATACAAAAACTTTAACCCAGAATACAATGCATCTTGCAACACCATGAAAGATTCATTAAAATGATCAGAGTTGCTTACAGAAGCACTAGTGCCCTAAGCTCCATGAATGTCCTGGGTTGAATGTCAGTTATCATATTGTTTGAAAAATCTCTAAAATGAAATTATTGAAATCATCTAAAAACCAGGATCCGCCCTTGAAGAACATTTTTCAATTATACTAATTGTTTTCTTCTTAGCCTCTAATCCAAGATAATTCTGAGAATTCTCTACTTTCACATCTCCATAATGATTTGCGTCTTTGGGTGGTAACCAATCAAAAAACTGTCCCAAATTGAAAGGTTTCTTAATTGAATTTATACTATACCTGCTTTTATCTGTACAATACTGATTATCAGTTTATTCCAAGTTATTTTTGCGTGTATAGATCATGAAGAGTTTTGGTCTTACAGAAAATGTATTGACGAAAAAATGTTTAAAATTTACCTTCAATCTTTTTCTGTTTTTACTTCTTCATTATATCTTTGGTAACAAACAAGGTATCGTCAACATTGTCTGATCAGCCTTCAGCAAAATAAGTGGGTTTTTACCCTCTGGTTACCCCCAAAAGACGCAAAGGATTATGGGGATGTGAAAGTAGAAAATGGTGCATTTATATAAAAGCAAGATAATTATCTCCGGCAGAATAATGTAAGACAATCTTAAAATTTATTGTTTTTTTCCCCAATTTATACCGCTTTAGTTTCGCGACGTAAAAACTCATTCGACCAAGATTCCTGGACAAACAGTTCCGAGAAAAATTATTGGATAAATGATTGAAAAACTTACAGATTTCCAATATTGTCACACTTTTCGAACGCTTCACCATCAACATGTTTTATCTGGTTACCATCAAGACCTCTTTAGGTGTTATTATGAGGGAAAAAGTGATAATTGTTTTAATTTTACTTTGGGATATAGAGTTCGGTGTATTTTGATATATGCCATTAAATGGTAAAAAAAAAAAAGAAATTGTGATCTCCCCAAACTGTTCTTGTGCTTGTAGTCAGGCTCGTATTATATATTTTTTTAAATATACAGTCGTTCTTATTAAGTGTTTTCTGTAGCTCTCAGGAGGTTTTCATCATCATAAAATCTTCTCAAAAGTAAAGTTATCAATTTCTTCGATTTTCATGTAACATTTAGTCAAACCAGCCGTCTTTCACCTTTTGAATGTCCTCGTGCTTTTATTTTTCTCTTTCCCGTCATCTGATTGCTCAATATATTTTTTATGTAAAGTTATTGGCTCTTTAAAACATTCGCATTTGGGCATTTAAAACTCAAAGTGGTGCGATTCGTGAATAAATCACTCTGCTGAGAGAGAGCCAATCAGGTCACAGAATTTATCTGACTAGTGATTTTTAAAATGGTTATAAGTAAGAATGAAATCAGTAATGGTTTTAATGATTATTTATTACGTACAATACTAATAACGCTTGTAAGTTTTTAAATGCACCAGCTCCAAGGTGTGTTAAGTTGCTAGACATGATAAGCCTGTTGATATAATAATGAATACGAATAAAAATTCATCGTAAATCCTAAAGATCCTGGATACTAGATAAATATTGCGCAACTTTTTCATTTTATGCGGAGGAAACCGAAAAAAAAACAAAGGTTACAACTCGGTTGCCACAGGTATCCCAGTAAGAAATCAGCAAAAATGTTGAAAGAACGAAAACTGCCTGCTTACAGATATTCAACAGAAGTCGGAAGAGTTTCAGGAATCGATGTCAGGAATTTGCATGTAACGCTGATAAACAAAAAGGAATAGTCGCATTCGCAATTTTTGGGGCAAGCTTAAAAGAAACGAGGAAGAAAAACAAGAAACAATATTTAATAAGTTAATAAACAAATTCAAAAAACCCCGAATATGAAACGTCAAACTACTGATATCTTCATAGATATATTATTTTAGATATATTTGAGTATCATGGGTTGGGGAAAGTGGAGCATACAAAAAATAATTTACATTAGAAAAATCCTTTATACCTTGACACAAAGATGTTCTCCACGTAGATATTATTATAAAGAGAAGTAACAGAACTCGGATCCTATTCATACTTGCTTAATTTTAATCTAAAACGATATGTATAATATAAAATGTTAATAATAGTGCACAATTTATCTACAGTCGCCGATTCATAACCCTTCGTCAAAAACAAGTTAGAACTTCGAATATAATTACAAGACACTGACTAGAATTTACCACACGCGCCAAATTGCAAATTAAAGGCTTTTTCCTCGGTTCTTTCATATAACTCAACATCAGAATGAAAATGCTGCTAAATAACATTGGGAGACAATCCATGCGATTTCCAGAATTTATGGCATCGGGGCCTTTAAATATTTGAATCGGGTTTTTTTTTTTTTTTTTTTTTTGACATTGATAGAAAACAAACAAAAGCTCACATAATTGTTTAGCTACCGACATAGGGTTGATAATTTATACCTAAAGAAGAAACTTATGAGTAAATTTTATATATGTTCAAATTTTTAAAAAACGATATGCTTTTTCCATTGAAAGAGTTAGATAAATAATCCAAAATAAAACAAAAACGCTAATAAGATCGAGTGCTTCTAACCAAGAAATAGACGGCACAGTAAAGATAATGTATAGTGTCAAAGACGTGTTCCATTGAAAACTAACTTTCATCTCGTATCATTCTCACATTGACACATAAACTATAGTTACAAAAACCATCACCTTTCATATTTCAGTAGACGTTCGACTAAATTCTTGCTTCGGTTAAATAGAAAAATGTACTCGGGAGACAAGAGAGTTCGACTTGAATCAAGTCTAATATTTCAGTTGTATTATGCTTAATACTTATCGAGACTTTTTGAAGTAAAATATGACCTGATACAAAATTTTCCATTATTATAACTCCTCCCATGAACAGCTGTTATTACTCAAGGACCTTTTTATTGCCACAAATTTTGATCAAAACCTGAAATAACCCCTGGATAGATCTAGGTTATGGCACGGCTTACCCACAGATCGAACTGACTGGAATTTAGCATGCTGGGTTATGCGGAGTGGAGGAATAACTAACAAAGGATACTCAATCCTGTAAAGCTAGCAATCAAGTTTAATTGAATGTTTTCAGTACCCTTAGGAATAGCAATTGGTGCAGCACAGTACGTGGCATATGCACAATGTGTCGAGTGTATGATATTACATGAACAACTGATGTTTTGAAGTAAGGCAAATAGATGTACGAAAATGAAATAGATGTACGAAGAAGAGAACGCCGTAATCAATAGATACTGGGAAAATTGCAAAACGTCGTTAAATTTAGAACTTTTCAGTAAAAAACCAAAAAGGCTCTTATACACCGAATTGAAATATGGCGGCCAACAATTTGAATAAGTAATGTTGTGCAGGACTGACTAGCTTTTCATACATGTGAAAACCCTTTTATGTTTCCATGTGAAAACGATGCTAGTCGCAATAGTTATTCCACTTGGTCGCCAAATGGTTTCGATTCGGTGTATGGACCGTCGTATTGTATGTTTGCTTGCGGTGAAGACACTAGAACCGTGAACAATTTAAGTTTCTTTTCTTTTCTTTTCTTTTCTTTTCTTTTCTTTTCTCTCTAAGAGTGCATACAGTAAATCATCCTTCAACTTGGGCCAGTCGATTATAAATAAGATTTTTTTGATAACTTGGTGCGTATTTGAACTCACTGTTAAAAGGTGATCACTCACTCTTTAAATATTTATATTATGCGCATACTAAGCTTTCACCTTCAACTCGACGGTATATCATTTCAAGCCAAATTTGTAATAATGAAATTTTAGAACTATATCAAGGAGCTAAGGAGCTTCGGCCTAGTTTTTCTCTCTAATAAAACAATCAGGATAAGAAACCTATTGATATAACTAATATCAGTTGAATAAATAACTCACTACAAAGTAACGCCATTTCTTATTTCGCGGTACGAGCTTCTCTAAGTAATTTCAGTTTTGTCGAATTGACCATTAAAACAGAGGTTAAGCTTTACGATTGAAAGTACATCTGTTGACCAACCGCTGTTAAGTTGATCTTCTAGACTTTGCGTCGAAATGCGAAAACGGTACACATGCACTTGATTAAATTACTTTAGTGCCCAATTTCCTTAAGAACACGTTACTTAAAAAAGCCGTTTGACAAGAAAGTGGAGAACGAAAATTTTACGTAGCTAGAAGAGGGTCAACGCTAAGTTGGTTTAAATGATGAAAGTGTCTTTGTGAACTTGTATGATTCTACAATTTCGGAATTTCTTCAGAATTTAATCATGGCAATGTTATGTAAAGAGAGCATAAATAAGAGAGGGAAACGTCTTATTGTTACGTGCGCCATGTAAATTCCCGGTTGGGTTAGTCTTAGTAACCGGATGAAATTTAAATTTTGCCTTACCCTACTCCCGTGCGTCAACTGGCGCGTTCGTTGTTTCGATCTCGTTTTTATTCGTTTTTTTGTGATCAAAACAACAAACGGAAATTCAATTTAGATTAGAATAGACTATATTTAGATAGTAATGATGCATATATGTATTCATTTTAGACGATTAGTTTAGCAGGTACCTCTCAAAAGCGATCTTTTTGGGGAGTTTTGGCTGTTTTTCTTTTGTTTTATGTTTTTATAGTAGCAATTATTGAACATTATATGGCGGGGTTTTTCGCATTATTTTTACAAAACAGCGCATGGAAATGCAAACATTTTAATTTTTAGGGCAGAACTGCACCACACCATGGCTATCAGCGTCATCTGAGTTTCATCGTGTCATGGATACAGTTAACTGACAAACTAGGCGGAGCACTATAGTATTTCTCTATGGAAGACAGCATCTTTAAGTTTATTAAAAAGCTTATTAGAGATGTCTCAATATTTATCATGATAATCATGTTGCTGCAGTAAAAACATTGCAATGTACATATGCATACATGAGACTGTGCAAGAGCACACTACACTTTTTCTTCCTTATCGTCATAATTTCCTTCGTCATTTTCATTTATTGTTTGAATGTTGCTTGAGACTCCATCTAGGGTTGGTTGACCCCCAGCATCACCAAAGAGGCTTTCATTGATCTTTGGCTCAGTGCACACGCCTCCTACTTCTCCCTGTGCATCACTCGCCAGCTGAAGAATCTCTAAGCAACACGAGACATTGAATTGTGGATCGTTTTTCCATGTCACGACAGCTATGATAATGCTTGACAGATATTTAACTACAGAAAGAATAGGGAAAATACTGAATTTAGTACTTTGAGGAATGTGAAAGGGCGGTTATAGGGATTGTGAAAAGGACTGTGTTTTACAATCATCATTTTTGATCTCGTAAGGACAAAATTATATTAAAAATGGGCACCATGTTGATTGCAATAACAAAAGACTTCCATAATAAAAGGTTTTTTCCTTCAAGATGGCAGGGAGTACAACAACCAGCAGCAGTTATTTATTAAAGAAACGCAATAAAAAAATGGGAAATACTGAAAACGTACCTGCTATTATAGCCACAACAGACACATTTGCAACAACAAGTATTACCGTCACCATCAACTCATCGGTTTGGTCGTCGACTCCAGAAGATGCTTCTTCTGAAGGGACCTTCATCAGCATACCAACTGTAAAGTTGACAGAACTCGCAAGCAACGAAGCCATTTGCAGCCAGTATTCAAACGTATCTTCAATAGGTTTGTAAAGGGCAAACAGTACAGAGTACATCCCAGAGAACATTGAAGTCAGGCCCAAACTCGTGCGGCTCTCAGCATTCATCAATACCAGCATTGAGCTAAAAAATATTTTACGGGCCAATTCCAATATCTCCCAGAACCAACACATTGGTGAATAATTTTCATAGAGGAAACGAATACCATTTAGTATGGAACCGTTATCATTTGTACCAGCATCACCAAGCTTCCCTTGTCTTTGGGCACGTCTTAGAATAAAGAACAAGGTCAGGGGGAATCCAATGCAGTAGACTATTGCTATTGTACTCAATGTGCCATAGATGTCATGTTTTGGTGTGTTGCACTGGACCGAGTAATCCGCCTTTAGATACGAGTTGCAGTTGACATCTTGGTGAGAGCAGATCTTGTGGCAAGCAGCAGGCAACATCTGTAGAATATGATTACACGTTGAAGGGAATGTGATGAAGAGGAGCAGGATCAGGCATCGATAGGACTTCTGCTTGTATTCAATCTCTTTGACTCTCTTGCCTTCATTGCTTATACCACGTTTGTTTTTCACATAGCATTTTATTAAATATTTTATCAGCACTCCAATAAACACTAGCATTGCACTGATACCAAAGCTGAATAGGAAATTTGCATAAGCGTCTGACTTTAAGGTACTGTCGATGCAGTTCAGAGGAGCAATCTGTAGGAGATTCAGTTGAAGAAGTTTGGCATACTTCATTAGGGTGCGAATCGGCCCGGGCCATTTGATGTAGGAAAACGAATCAAAAGTAGACGAAGAAATCTGATAGAACCCAATGAGGATTTTAAGTCTTGCAAGGAAAATGTCAGTGAGTGTACGACTTGACTGAACTGCTTGCTTCTTTTTTTCCCATAAGATGAACAGGATGAAGAATACAACCACAAGAAATAAGAAGACCATCTGTGCGATGATCCAAGGAATAGAAGGGCACGTCTGACATTTTGCAATCATGTTATAGTATCCCGTATCACATACTGCACACAGAGGTCCTGTATATCCGTCGGCGCATTTTGAGAGATATCCACCCAGACACGATCCCTCAATGGGGCACGCATAGGTACTTGGTATTGAGTTCTGAAATTTTCGAATCTTATAACTTGAACTGGAAATGCTTAGATCTTTTGTGAATATTTCATAGTCTTTCATATTTCCTTTGCTTTCCCAAAGCCAGTAGAAACCTAATTCAAGGGTGATGCTTTCGTTCGAGCATATATATCCCTTAGTACAGATCGTACAAGGTCCAAATCGATCCAAACGATAGTAGCCGTCAATACATTTACATGCACGGAATTTAGCAAAATCTTTGGAGTAAGTGCCTAATAAAAAAGCAAAAATTCTAGATTAAATTTTAAGAATAATCACAATGAAAATCGCACCATCATTTGCAGCTATGCAAGAGATCAAAAATTTTAATAAATTTGGTAATTGAAGTTTCTTGACGACTGTTACCTTGTGGACAAGTTTGGCAGTCTGATTCTGATTTTCCAGGAGCCAGCTCAGGCTTGACATACGAACCAGGAGGACATTGTTTGCAACCATAGCCATAATAAAACTTGCCTGTATAACCTAGCTCATCTTGATAAAAGCCACCTAAAAATAGATGAATGTAACATATCTAGGCAAGTAAACTCATTTTAAAGAGTTTTCACAATAAAGTTACCACTTGAATGTCATATTTAGAAGAAGAACTAAAGCTTAGTTCTCATTATTGCTACTTGCAGTGCAAGCATAAATACAAGCTCAAACCAACGGAAACAAATAATCTTTCTTTCCCTCGAGACTGCGTTCGCGTCTCTTTTTTTCATAGTAAGAACAAGTACTAGCCTGCAGTTATGTCTGCTTGCGTCGATATTGACAACCATGCTTTTGAGAGCTGCATCTTCCCATATATCGTTTTATCAGACGATTTTTATTTAAAAAGTGTGGCAACGAATCTTAACGTTAAGCTCTTAAGCTCACTTTAAAGATATTGATTCTTAAGAAATATTAAACGAGTTGACACTGATTGGAAAAAATACTCTATTCAAGGACGTTCCGTTTATAATACTATACTAGCCATTACGTTTGTGACACTATACTTTACCATATTTTCAATATATTGATTCTTGTCAATACAATTTGAAAGATTCAATTACCTGGAGGACACGCGTAGCACTTTTTTTCGTTCTCTGCCTTGAAGCTTCCTCTCCTGCATGTCTTGCAGCTGGTCATAGAGTCAAAATCTTCGCAAATGTATCCAGCTGTGTCCATAAAATCGCTCGAAGGCATGAAAAGGTCGGTTAATACAATGCTTGCATCTGTGGTCTGAGGACTAAAAAGGATCTGGAATGATATATGACACGTGACTGTTACGGTAGTCCATGAATAACTATGATTTTGGTCCTATCAGTTTCCTAGCTAGTGTAAAAAGTTGATTTTTGATGCGGCACAATTTAAAAAGAAATGCTGAATGAGTTTGTAGGCACATTTTGGCTTAAAATTGTAGTTTGTTCATGTTGCTTCAATCATCAGTAAAACAGTAATAGCAAGGTATTGGTCTTTATAATGTCATTATCAGGATACCGCTTCCAGAGAACAATAAAACCACTTAGGGCCAATCAAGTGCCTCGCTATCCACACTAGTTATTGTCCTCACTTCAATTTCACAGTTCCCTATTCATTATACTTCTGAAGAAGGCTATTAGCATAGCCGAAACGTCAAGTCATGTTTTCTTTGACGAGTGTAATCCGTTAAGAATTTTTTTAATATGTCATCATTTTTTTAAAACCTCAACAGCATTAACTTTTTTGAACTCTTTTGAATAATGCATTACATTGTTACATACACTAGATACGCAACTCGAGTCTTTGCTGGCCAAATTTTAAGTGGAACTGCTATTTGCGTGTCGAACAGATTGCTAAAAGAGATACATGAAATAATATTGTAATAATAATAATAATAATAATAATAATAATAATAAACTACTACTACATTACCCATAAAGTGATTAATTCAGGTTAAAAAGTAGTGTTATACTATTTTCTACCCATATAGGGGTCAAATCGTCATAATCAGGAATATTGCAAGAATTGCGTAAAAAAAGATGGTTTGACGGACATTTTTTTGCGGTGACTACCATGCCATGTCGATCGTATAAATCTTTAATATGGTTCACAATACATTATATTTAAATTCTTACACAAATCTGAGGTTTTGTAGCCCGTGGAATGCTTCTTCTTCAATTACGTTGATTGGATTACCCGCTAAAGTTCTAAAGATATCAACATATCGAAATTGTTTTGAGGCATCCAATAAGTTTATCCACTAAAAACACAACAAAAATAACCAGTTTTTGGATGAGGTTGAACGTGACATATTGTATGTAAATTATCAAGACCAAGGCCATATTTTTTGTTATTTTCTTTACTCACATAAAAAGAATCATGGCGTTGGCCCCTTCATTGGAGAACATGTAATTGGTTATATGAGTGAAGTTGTTTTTGTCTAGAAATCTAAAAAGTGAAAATGGCTTTAGAAAAAAAAAGTTTTTTTAGTGTGTACAGTAACGTTGGCTTAATGTGCGAACAATCAATAAAATCTAAATATTATTTTAAAAATCATACAAAATGAATACTAATGCCATATATTGAAGTTCAAGACTTCGTACTGCGAGTAGAAATAGTGACAGAATTATCCAAGCAGAGTAGGGAGACTCGAACATGAAGCAGCCATGCAGATTACGTTTTTAACTTAGCCAGATCATCTAGCATGATTCATTATAACAGAAGACCTAGTGTGAGGTGGGCGTGAGCTAAACTTGGTTTTAACCTTCTGAAAATCTTATTATCATCAACCGGCATTGGCATCGTCATCGTCATCATCATCATCCATTATCAACATTACCATTATCATCATCATGATCATCATCAGGTATCAACATCATAATCAGCATTCATCATGCATCATCAACATCATACATTATCACCATCACCGTCATCATATCAACATACATCATCATCATCCACACCATTATCTTCTTCATTATCATTATTGATACTCCTTTTACTGCTTACACCAGCGTTAAAAGTCTTTTGTTTCTGAAGTTTATGTTGGACAGTCTATTAATCTTGTTGCTGGACAAAAACCTGTCAGAAAAGGAAATATTAATTATTTTCGATTACTAAATTCATCTATAGAACATTTGCAATTCAATCCCTATTGTTAGAGTCATTTTACTTGGCTCTTGGAAATAGTAAGCATAATACATAGTAACACCATATGACCATTGTTTATTTTAATTTACTTTGACCGTTACTTATCCTCATCGCGCCTAAATGGCACATTGGGCCTTGACTTTGACAATTAGTCACTGTTTAAACAACTTTAAAAACTCATGAAGAACTCAATAAGATTTTGGAGCGACCATACGATAATTAATGCAAAAGCTCAATAGTCTTGCAGATCGTGTTTAATTACGCGTTAAAACCACTTGGGTACGCCTCGTGCTTTTGATGTGAGGTAGGCTTGTAACTGAAGGGGAAGGCTTATAAATGAAAGTATATATGCTTAAGCAGACCATCTGGCTTTTAATTAACCATATGTATTTGTTTAACGACTGTTAGATATTGCTTTGTAAATATTAGTTGCTCAGCTCGATAGCTTGCACTAGCCCTGAGCGACTTTTACCATTATTATTCGTATTAATGATTTATTATATTTGTAATATTTTTTTCTCTTTAGTAAATAGACTCTAGTACATAACCAGGGAGTTTATAACCCAGATTTATACGGCATATTTATGTCCCGTATAAATACCTCTTAACTTACAGGTTATACAAGGAAGAGATATTCGTCATATCTGTTGTATCACTCAGGTCATTATACTGCAAAGTTCTTGAAGTATAAAAGACCGAAATCACACTGTCAATAGGCATAGTATATGACACAAATATTATCACACAAAATCAGCGATTTACAATGAATTATTTTAACTTACAAAAACCAAAGATATTTGTTTTGACTGACCAAATCCCTAGGCAAACTCCTGAGGCGATTATGGTGAAGAGCGCTACAAGTGATTATATATTGATTAGACGAAAGAAAAAGACGGGACAAATTTATTATGAACTGATGAGTTAATTGTAGATTTTTTTGGTCCTTTTCAAAAAAAAGGCCGAATGGAAATGTTTTTCTGAATTTTTGTATATAAAAGATTTATCTGAAAATTGTTAAGATTCTACTTCGATAAGTCATAAAGTTTGATGCCAAACATTCGGCCCATATTCGGGCCACCGTTCAAGAATTGAATAACACACCGCGCAAGCTAATTTTTTATATGAGATTTTGGTAATGGTTAACGTGTAACAGGATCCGGGACCTGCGCCCTTGAAGGGGGGGAGTGGAATGTTGGGGACGAGTACCGTCTAAGAGTATCGGTTCGAGTTCAAAACCTGTATCCATGAAAATCCATGCATGAAACAGAACTACTGTGTTTGAACTCTATCTTTTAGCGAGCTAAAAATTAGCGATGTAGGGTCTTTTAGGATATTGAAATCGAGATCTAGAATCATGGCTCCCATAGTTTTACACGAGTGCCCCACCCTCCACATCTATAAGACATATATGCTTATACTAACACAGTATTTAGGTTAACGCTGTCTTTAAAATTTACGGAGTCGAGATGTGTTAAGTTATTGCCATCTAAATACCTAAAACAACGGTAAATAAACGAGTAATGAAGTTATAATAATTTTGAATATCAGTCATTAGCAGCACTAATTTAATAGGCGCCAACGCCATTTTTTTAATTAGATAATTTATACCCCCATGGGTTTTGAACCGAGTTATTGAGCTTCAAAACAAGTGTTCAAAACTTGTTTTCTTTATTCAAAAATAAAAAAAGAAAAACTACGGTTAAGCTAATGGTATATGAAATTTTACTTCAAGAAACGCTTATCCAACCTAAATTTTGCAAAAACTTTGCACGTACTTACACTTTATATAACCTCTTCAGATCTCGAAAGGTCCCAGGCTGAACTAACTCAATTAGATTATTCGACAGTTTTCTGAAGCAAAATGATGTTCAAACAACATGAGTGATGTGCAATTATCCCAAAATACTGGCATAAGGAAAGACTGCGCGTCAGTGTTACTAAAAATATCGTGTTGCTCAGTTTGTGAAGAATCTTTTTCAGTTTGTCTCGATTTAAGCGTATGGTATGCTGATATCAATGAGTAACGGACACTCGTTTAGTTAATCAAAAAGAGGTAATGACGTTCAGTTATTTGCAGTTTTGCATCAAAACAAATACTGAAATTGGTGCTTAATATCCATTTGCCTCGTGAATAACTGACTTGATTAAACAGTTCGTATGACTGCAGGAACCAACTATAATAGGCGTGAATTTTTTGACTGTTTAATGTAACAGTCTTAATTTTCGAGGTATATTTGTATGATTCAGAATAGTCTTTTTCACAGTTCCCTGCGCCATCTTGGAAGGTACCCGTATGTGTGCATGAAAGCGAGACGAACGATGACTTTGCAATGATAGAGACGTGAATAATTGTTCAAGGTGTTAAAAAAAAAGGTCTCTGTCATTGCAAGGTCACTGCCGTCCTCGCTTCGATGCAAACGCACGTTTATCTATCAAGATGGCGCAGGGAACTGTGAAAGAGACTATACGTTTTTGGTATCCGTGTAAGATCCTTACATTGTATTGAGTGACTTCAGGCCCAGTAGCATACGTTGATGGACCAATTTTATGCGGTTGTCAGATAACTCTCTAAAAAAAGTGAATAACACATTATGTGAGTACGTTATGTACATATATACGACATTACCTTCGCCAATAACAACAAAAACATTTTGGTAGAAGTGCGGTTAATCACTACTAACGTTAAAATAGAAACTACAGAATTTTATATACTAATACTTTTGAGGCAATTTTAAACGGTCTTATTACTGAGAGCCTCTGGATCGTGCTAAAATTTTAACATATCGAACGTGTCTTAGGATAGGAAATTACTAGGCTCTAACTATAAAGGTATATTTCCACTCACAAATAATATAAACTTTTCAAGACACTCAGTGCTTTCTGCGAAATCGATTCAATTTTGTTTCTTTGGAGGTATCTGTTATTATAATCAATAAAATGGAAAATGTAAAAAATGTATAAAAAAATACTAAATGTTAAAAGTAAAAAAAGTAACTGAGAAATTAAATAATAAAATAAGAAACATAAAAATAAAGATGCGGAAATAGTGAGGGTTTGACAGCTACTCACAGATACTCAATAGTATTGAGTCCATCGAACGTCCCCGGCATGATAACCAATAAACTATTATATGACAGGTGCCTTTGAAATGAATATTGAAATGAATTTCTTCAGCTAAAAACTGATGTAAAGAATATTAACTCGCCATCATATGATTAGAGATGATTTTTCTTTTTGATGATAACGTCTTTTAAATTCTTCAAGGATTTTCGTTCTTAATCAAATATGTATTTCATTATGAGAAAAGTATAAGTCAGACAGTTACTACTAATAAGCCGAATAAAGTGAATTGTGCACGTTAGGAACATACTGGAAGTGGTCGTAGCTAGTCTGGTACTGAGTCTTGTTTTTACTATACATTTCTCTATTGGTGGAGGTATAAGGACTGCGCAAGCGCAGATACTATTTCACTGTTAGTTAATCCATTTAGATTTGGTTATACAACAAAATATTCAGTCAACTTTATGCTCAATGTTTGTTTTTATTTTATTTTTTACATTTTTAGTGAATCGAGGGCCAAATACAACACTTTTTTCATGACATAATATACTTGGAAAACAACACTTACAATATTCTTGGTCCTCCCGTGATCCCAATAAATGCATGATGCTGTATCGTAGTAATTTGATTGAATGAGAGATCTCTGAAATTGCATAGTTATTTGTGATGTATCAAAAACGATTTTAATTTTAATTTTCTTTTAAAAAAGAAAAGATCGAAAAGTTGTAGCTATATGTATTTACAAAGCATATTGGATCTTGCTTTCGTTGAAGGTCCCTTCATCAAGGTTTTTCAAATGGTTTTCTCTTAGTACTCTGAAAAAAACATGGAACCCTCATACAGCTAAGTTGGTATTCAGAAGGGCCTTGTATTACACAAATCTATACAAATAATACTGATAAATTATATGCAATCAAAAATATAAGAAAAACAATAAACTATCATGATATAAATACAAAGAGAAGATGTATACGAAATGTCATTTCCATGAAATGACATTTCGTGGAGCATACCTGGTTCAGTATAAAAATTAAGTAACGCAAAACATTTTGATTTCCACTTACAGTGAATAAACATGCGCTCCTTTAAAAACTCCTGGTATTGTCTCTTGGATTCTATTCTTTTGCAAATAGCTTTAAAAACGATCAACAAAAAGATATTGAATAATTATACTATGACCTACATAATTACTGTATAAATAAATTGGTTTGATGACACTAACCGTGGTATATAAAGGTATATAACACGATGAGATGCCTTGTTTCTCACTGAATTGTAGTCCCTAATATATGTTTTCAGTATATTGTGCTACTCAAGCAAAACCTGTTTCCTTCTTTTCTTATTTCGTTCTTTTCTCTCTCTCTCTCTCTCTCTCTCTCTCTCTCTCTCTCTCTCTCTCTCTCTCTCTCTCTCTCTCTCTCTCTCTCTTTCTCTCTCCTTTAATATTGCAGCAACTCGTTATTATTGCAAGAACTCGTCTACTATGACTGGACTTAATTACAGATATATCAGAAAAGACAGATCCTTGATGTTAATGGATGTGATGCTTCTGATTGCATTCTGAGAAAGATCTCTGCAAAGAAAACACTGATATTTATTAGAAACTGATAAACTATGTTTTTGCTCGAAAGAAAAAAAATCTTTCCAAGATATGCTTTGCTTGTCACCCACAAAGGTTTCAGTACGAGGCAACGTGCTGAATTAAATTTATTTTTTCTTCTGTCGCTTATCACATTGAAACGCTTGTGCGTGACAAGCGAAGCATATCTAGGAGGTAGGCTATTAACATACAGAATCCTCAATGAAGAAAGTCCCTTCAAACCGTTGTAGATCGAAGCGATGCTATTTCCAGAAAGGTTCCTATAAGGAATCCATTTTTTAAGAGTGTTTCCTTTAGTTCGATTTTTTTTATTTATACACTCAATATATTAATGAAATGGGAAAACTATTACAATCAAGCTTAATTCTAAAAAAAAATATAAAAAATAAAATAAATTAAAAAATTAAATTAAAAAAAAATTACAATCAAGCTAAAAAGGGTTGAATATTTTACTTTATTACAAACCTGTACTGTACTGCACTGTGCGATTTTCTATGCTAACAATAAATGAATATTTCAAGAAACACTCACAGTGTTCGAAGAAAACGCAAATCTGTGAAAGTTTCATTTTCAATCTGATGAATATTGTTCCTTGATAGGTCCCTAAAATATAAGCATTAATATGTATATGATGATTGTGATTCAACAAATATTTTTATTGCGGGCGTAATGCATGAGATTTGTTTATTTATTATTATTATTATTATTATTATTATTTTATTATTATTATTATTATTATTATTATTATTATATTTTTATTTTTATTATTATTATTATTATTATAATTATTATTATTATTATTATTATTATAATCAAAAGACTGACAAGTCTAAAATTGGAACAGGAGCGGATCTAAGAATTTGTTTGGATATATTATGCATCGTAAAACAAAGCAATAGTAAATACAATGAAAATCTCATAACTAATAATGATGGTACTGCTTACGTGAGACGAGTTAGAACCCAAAGTACCCTTCGTTTCTGAAGAACAGGTCAAAGTAAAATTCCAATGACTACTTACAGCTCATAGAGGTAGCGCAACACCTTGAATGCTCCAGGCTCAATCTCACTTATTTGATTTCTTGCCAATTTTCTTTAACGAAAATTCGAAGTCGACAAATTTATATGATGTGATCATTTATGAGCATATATTGAAGCAATGCCTTGAGGTATTTCTTTATTTGTAGTCTGAGCAACACTACTCCAAGCTGATCAATATCTAGTCACGGTTAACTTACAAATCAAATTTATTATGTCAAGTTTTGCGAAGAAAAAAAAAAACAGCCGGAGGATGCAAGAAATATTGGATCCAGGCAGATTCAAACGAATTTAAGTCAAGTAATCAAACCCAAAATTCCAGACTAGAGTGCAAGTGAGAGGCAAGTGTACCCTTGCCCAGTGAACTATAATGTAGATCTGTCCATAGGAGAGCAAGAGTGAAGCAAGCTTAACGAAACTAAGTGTTCTCTTGGTTTGAGTTTTTAAGAGACTTTGGTTCTATGAACGAAACGCACTGAGTAAAATTAAAATCAATTTTTTTAAATTACGTTTTGATACATACTGAACTTACAGTGTTTTTAGAAATCGAAGTTCATCATAAAATACCCCCTTTGAAAGTTTGGTTATGTTGTTATCAGACATGTCTCTGGTAAAAGAAAACATTTTAGTTTTTGAGGTAATTAGGCTTCTGCGAATATTCAAGCCGTGCTGTGCCCAGTTGAAGGTACTGTTTCCGAGCATTTTCATTTGTTAAGTAGTGACCTCGCCTGTTCACGAAACGCATGCCACACACATTTCTATTCGCCTAGCTTGTGAACATGGCTTTCCGGGAAGGGCCATGTTCACATGTTCGGCTATATATATTCTCGATGATATTCCCAATGGCATTAGGGTCCGATGTTTAAAAAATTATACTGTAATAAAAAAATATGCAGGATTTTTTTCCCTTACTTTTTTCTTCTTAATAACGAAATAAATGATTGTTTCTTGCGAAACGTTCGTTTGTAGCTGTTCATATAGTTCTTTTCGCCTATTGATTGCACATTCTTTTTTCATCTTATCCTCTTAAATTGTCATACCTTCACTGTTATTTATTTTCTTTTTTTTTTTTCTTGAATTCATTAATTTATTTTTCGTTCATGAGTTTGTTCCGTCGTCGTTTGTTCGTTCACGGTACTTTGTCCTACCTTTCGTTTGTCCGTTTGGTTATTTAGCCATTTAGGATTTAGTATAATTTAATATTTTTTACAGAATAATTTAGAACCTATAGATATTGTGGTTCTGTGAATTTACTGTAAATTTGTAAAACAATTAATTATGAGTGGCTAGAATACAGCATATAACATATGATGCTTACAACGTGTCTGTATTAGTTGGGAATCTACATGGAATTGATGATATTTTACTGCACTTCACAGTAAACTGCTCACATGTGCACTTGGCTGGGCATGCTTAAAAATTAAAGATTGATATGAGTTAGAAGTACGTTTTTTGTTCTTTCGTTTTATAATTCACAAAAGTAAGAAATATATGATAATAATGATAGATGTGTTGATCACACCACAGTTCTGCCCATTCAATATCCACACTTATGATAATAATATATAATATTTCCCCAATTCAGTCCACCAAGTGCAATTCCCTTGAGTACCATTTTTTTGATTACAAATAAAAATTTATTTTGTTATCTATTTCTGTTATATAATAATATACTGATAATAATTATATGATTTCTGTATATATACATTGATTTCGCCACTCTGTACGTTGTACTTAGTACTTTTAACTGACGAATGAAAGTAGGAACCGGCTCGAAACGTCTTGCTTTAAACTCAAAAATGTTTTTTGAAATAACATTCATGACTATTGATGTGATCCTGTGAGGTGGGAGATAGATCTCTCTCTCTCTCTGCCTCCCTGTGTGACCCAATTAGAATCGTGCTGTGAAGTGAAAGACACTTGGTCTGAAATGGGAAAAATTTCTTGCCCAATCCGAAAATGTTTATTGCGGAATATTATTATGAATATTATATAAATATTTGGAAGACCTTCGGAGATTATATACTTTCCAAATGACACGTAGTCTGAAATGGGAAATGATGAGGGCCCGATAAAAAAGCAAAAAAACCTTGATTATTTCTATTCCCTCAAATATCTTCTGTGAATAAGAAGGTCAGGGCAAGGCGCCATAGGCCTATTCTGAGTTCAAAAAGCAATAGGTACATTATGGTCTAGTTTTAGTACAAACAACACCATATAAGGCATGATGAACAAAGATATGTACTGAAGCTAGATCATAATGAACCCAGTTTGTTATCTCAGAAAAGGTCCATTCTAACCGTGCAATTTTAAGGAATCCACATAACTGCTTTAAGGAAATAACAGAGAGTTTATGTTCTCAAAATAGAAGAAATAGAATATCCTCATAATTTGTCCTTTTTTTAGTCAAGGTGCAGCCATATTGTTTAGTACTGTAGATAGGGTTTTAGATCCCATGCAGCTTTGCCGAAAAAAAACGTCATGTAAAAGTATCTTCAGGTTGGGGCTGCGTGAATAGATTATGCACCGATATAGTCTTTCGATATTACTCGTACTACAAATTCGATCTCAAAATTGCATGCAGTAAAAAAGTACACAGTATTTCTTAATTATTTTCTCTAAGGCAAAACATACTCGATTTATATATCAAATTACTTATTTGCGTGCATAGCAATAATGACAATGTCAAATACAAACGCCAGGTGGAAGCGTATGAAAAGCAACTCTTCAAAAAATTTTCAGGTTGCCGAAATTGATTTTTTTAAATATTTGAGACAAATAGTATACGACTGCCTGTGGATCTTACACTAATACAATAAACTGACTTTTTTTCACGAGGTTAACGTAAGAGCCCAAGGAGTTATTCTGTTAGAATAGTTTTAGGCATCTTGCATGAAAATAAACTTTAAAAATATAAATTAAAAGTTTTCCAAATTAGAATTACATACCTTGGGTGAAGAAACCTCTCTGCAGAGAAATTACAGCGGAAAGCAGTAACAGAATATTTTTGTTGACTTTCTTCATTTTTGATGATAAATCTTTGGTTGTATATTAACGCATCTGTAAAAATAATACATAAGTACAGCAGGTACAGTCTGTTTTAGATCTCGTCGAAAATCATTGTAGAGATTAACGTTTTAAGCCAAAGATCATATTTTCAAAAATAAAAACAAACATGGATTTTAAACATGAATTTTAACAGAACAAGGATTTTAGCATGGATCTTAAACAAGGATTTTAAATACAATTTTATGACACCGTTCAAATTTTATGATTTAATATTCAAAAGAATTCCTCATTTATACATATATAAGTTCAATACAGAAATGAATTGTCATTTAATCAAACTAGGAAAAAGAGTTTAAAGTTACCTCAGTTCTATACTTATAGAGATTGACAGTTCATGAGTATATTCACTTGGAGTTTTATGCGCAGTCACGATTCGTGATGTTCACGTCCGCCACCTCGGATTGTCTGAATTACTTTTACTTACAAGTGGTCAGTACTAAATTAAACTTTACTAGTTGTGTGAGATGTTTACGCAATCAATAGACGTCCAACGATTTCCATCTGCCATAATAACCGAGTAAAGCTTTCAAGAATAGTAAAAACTTTCGAGACATCTGGTGCTGTTAAATTTCTTGTTTAATTTGTTCATTCAGTTTCTTCAAGCAAACATCACCTTGAAACTTATTTTTTGTTAGGAGAAAACTTTGACAATACAACTCTTTGCGATTTTTGTCATAGATTCCAATCTAATGATAGATAATACTTGTTGGACAAGCATTTCAAGGGGTCTGCAATAGCCCTTCGATAGTTTCTAAGATTCAGAGCAATGAAAACTGAGTATTTTGTATATTATTATCAAGAGAATATGAAGTAAGTACTTCATATTCTCTCGTTATCATATATAAGCGCATAACGAAACAGCGTCCCGTACATTGCGTTGCATCATCTTGTCTTTCTTCGTTTATCTATATATTCGAACATGCATCAGTTTTGTTAAGTAAAGGCTCCAAAGAATATATTTAGGCATCTGAAGGAACGCATCAACGGAACCATTGATCGGTTACGTTTCATGTTGTCTATACATGTGCCTGTGCTGTTTCATAGTTGAGAAGTAAAACGAAAATAACTAAAAGAAAATTGATTAGGTAACTTACTTATGTTTGTTCGCAAAGTATCTAATATTTTCTTTACAAAGAAACGAGAAAGAAAAAGGTATATTTTACTAAGATAAAACCCTTGGGTAGTGAGTAGCTATGCAGCTTATCACCGTTATTCTCACTCTGAATACAACATCAATAACTATTCTCTGCTTGCGGTCAAGTCTCAGTATTCAATCTATGTTGCAGAACTGAGGATATGTGCCGTGCATAATTTATAATGATTTTTATCCTACTCTGTTGCGGTTCATTGATATTATGGAGGTTTTTTCCACTAAAGGTTACAATTAAATTCACCTTTAGGAACTACGTGAAAGCCCTTATATCAGTAATTAATTGGCTCACCATTTATGATCTGTTTTATAGTGTCGTGATTTCAACCAGTTAAAATCTTGTTTTTAACCTCTTGCATTCTAAAGCTTAAACTAAAATAGAAAACCAAAATTGAGAGCGAAAGCTTTGTTTTGGAGCTAAATCCCATGATCCATCCGTGTTAGCAAATTGCTTCCACAAGTACCTTGGGTGATCCACAGAGAGAGAGGTCCTCTTACACCAAGAGTACTTCAATATTGTTTGGCCAAGAAAAGGACCTGTTTTATCGTTTCCTTGTTGGCGTTCACCATCCAAGGCAGACATGGCTTTTGTGTTACCAACCATATCTTTCCGAATTTTGATATTTTTCAGGATATTATGGCTTACCACATGTACGACGGGTATGTAGATGCCTCAAATTGTAAACGCTGTCAATCATTGTTTATTCAGTGCGCAAGTTGTATCATTTTATATCCGGTATGGGCTTACTAACATCGATTAGTTACATAAATAAGTGCATTTGATTGATTAATACTCTATTTAATAGGTCGAAAATAAGATTTCGTATTATTTTCTGTTAGCTTGTTTTTACATTCTAAAGAAAGGTAAAACATATTTACAGTTTCTTTTTTCATATACCTTTACCACTGAATGTTGTAAAGTGTGAGGTGTAACGCAATATAAGTTCAAGGTAGAATCTAAAGCCACCTTTTAATTTTTTAACAAAGCAACAAAACATGTAATAAGTTATGCTGTCTTTTTTCCAAAAGCTTTCGTTTCCAAATTTGGAGAGCTGCTCATTGTTTTCAGTATGGTACAGTCCGAAAGCAAAAGACCAAAGACGTCAATAAAAAAACGTTCGTGAAACACAAAATTCTTAATTGTCACTTACGCTCTTACTCTTTCATTATATCATATTTCACAGATTGCTTCTGCTACACATTCAATACACAGAGATTAGGTTGGAGAGAGGGCCGACGTGAGTGTAGGAAAGATGGAGGTGACTTGGTAACCATGGAAACAGAAGAGAAATGGAAATTCATTAATTCAAAGATTCAAGGGATCGATGTGGGGCCCAATGAGTGGTATATTGGCCTGAAAAAGGAAGGAGGAGAATGGAAATGGGTGAACAACCAAATACTTTCAATAAGCAAGTGGCAAGTACATGAACCAAACGGTGATGGGAAATGTGTGGCTATGACTAAGAGCTATCCACCCAGAACACAAGGACTGTTTAAAGACCTCGGTTGTTCACACCGATATATGTATGTGTGTGAGTACAGGAAAGGTACGTTACCAGTTGCATGCACTTGTCCATAAAGATAATCTGATAACCAATATATATTCGAACTACAAACTTTTGGTACAAACTTTTTGTGAAGGTTTCTAAATAAACAAGCAAACCCTTAATTATAGTGGAATATTATTATTATAATCACTAAACTTTTAGAGTCCACCACATCAAGAAAATCTGATTGTCTTAATCTAATGTTTCGAGAACCGTTAAATCAAAATGTAAAAGTTTCAGCTTGAGTAGCAGAAACTCATTATGAGAGTTAAAAAGTGTGAGAGTAGAAGGCATCTTGACTAAAACAAACTTAATTCCAAATGCGGTATCAAAAAATATATCAAATATCAAAACTAGTAATTTGCTTATCTGAATATTCGGGAGCATAGTTATAGTGTTACACGTTTCAACCCTCATATAAGTTTCTCACAATAATATCGATATTTTACCCTGATTTTCTAATGCTCAAATAAACAAAGGCCTGGTCAAACTTCCAGTTTTGTTACTTGTCACACCAAAGGACGATAGCTGTACCAAGATGTCTTGTCATTATGATCACTTTACAGCCTACTGATAAATTATACGGACTTGAGTATGCTATGTAATCATATAGTTTATGCTTCATACTCGAGAAGCCACTTAATCTATTTCATTATTGCTGTTTTCCTCCAAGGGAATCCAAGATGCAAGGACGGTTATTATCCACCTCGCTGTAACGAAATAAATATGGGATCCACTCTTGCAGAACCTACCAAACCCACCTATTGCGGCGGCAACACAGCTATCAACCACCGTTCAAGAAACAGAGAACAAATCAATCAAGTAAGCAATGTCCTGTCAATTTTGTTTGCTTTATTAAGATACCTTATCCCAACAACATTCTGAATTCCTTTACACTGGCAGTCGTTAAGTTGCAGTTGATGTTGCTCATGTTCGCTGTTTCTTTTGTTGTCGTAGTTGCTGCCGTTGTCATTGGCTGTTATTTTGTTGATTGTCGTTGTTTAATGCTATGAGCGTGGTCACCGTCGTTATGGTGTTCGTTAAGCCTTGTTATCACTAGCGACTCTAGCTGAAGTAAGCATAAGCACAAGCGCATTTTAACGCAAGAAAAACAAATTCTTTCATCCTCTTGCGCTTGGACTTGTCTCTAGTGAGAACCAGGCTTTATACTGAAACTAAAACAGTGAAACTCAATACCCTTATATTTCTGATCATGATCTCAAATATAATCATTCATAAAAGCCGCTCAGTGTGAAAGAAATTTTACGGTGTCAGTTTGAAAGGTATTTAGTGTAGTTGATCAAGAGTAGGCATCATAAAGGTAGTAGTAGCCTGGCCAGAAAAGTGTAGTAGAAAACGTCTGCAGTACTCTTTCCTTCCCCACCTCTCCATCCACACCATGCTTAATTTTGGTGATGTTATGACTGCATTGTTACGGAGGCCAGCTCATAAAGGTAGGCAAAAGTATTTTTTAAATCAAAAGACCATTTTCAAATTTGACTAAATACGTTTATGTTTTTTGATTACAGACTCGTATATTCACAGGGTTAGCCTCATTTTAACGTCAGAATATTCAAAAATGACCAACGGTAAAGTAATGAATGCACAACTTCAACAGCACAAACACTTTGTAGGGGCGGCGGAACAAGGAGGTCCGGGGGGCACGTGCCCCCCCACCAAATTTTTTGGGGGGGCCGGCCCCCCCCAAAACAAATTGGTTCTTAGTCATTGTAGTAAGGCTCATGCGTCTGCAATCAAACAAAACGTTGTCATTATCACATAGCGTTAAATATAATCTTCATTACCCCCCCAAAGATTTTGCAGTGCCCCCCCCTCCCCCCAAAAGCATTTAGCTTCCGCCGCCCCTGCTTTGAAATTCTACGGACCTTCAATGAATCGAGGCTAACCCTGAGAAATAGAGTTCATGGTACCCATTAACCTTTGCAAATTAAGCTGAAACAGCTGAAATAATTTCGTATGTATTGTAGAAAATGGCTCTATGGATAAAGCTGGTTCTTTTGGTAAGTAGAGCAAAAAAGTTGCTAGAATACCTATCTTTGAATGAAATGATTATAATATACATTGGTAATCAATAACAATACATTGAATCGAAAGTGGTTTCAACTTAAGAAACAAAATGTTTTGTCGTGTTTTCCATATATGTCTCTATAGTGAATATCGCTATGAGCGAGAGCAACTTTTGTAAGCATAAAATAAACATTTATACCATCGAGAAATTCCCTGGGTAGTGATTGGCTATGGAGACCACTGTTATCCTTACAATATCAATAACATTTATGTGCTTAAGGAAGCCTCCAAATCAATATGGTCCATGGCATGTAGGTCCCTCTATTTTCTTTGTCCCTCTTTGTGTAAGCTTTGAATAGTACATAGCAAACTGAAGCCGGCCATGATTGCTGCCAATTCTAATTTCCTAGCGTGGTGAACTTCATGATTCGTCCCTCTGTTCTCGGACAATAACTACAAAAAAAGGCAAAGCGGAAGTACAACTGCTGCCGGTTTCGTAACCAGTAGTGTTGGTATTACTACTTCAGTTGAAATATAACAATTATAATAAATATAATAATAAAACCTTGTTTTCCACCGATTGCTTTTCAAAGCTTAATCGGAAATAGAAAACATAAAATTGAGAGCGAAAGGTTTGTTTCGAAGCAAAATCCCATTATCCATTCTTATCAGCAGATTGCTTCAACAAGAAAAGAAAAGAAGAACCTGTTTTATTGTTTCCTTGTGGCGTTCTCACCATCCAAGCCCAGGAGATATGGCATTTGAGGTACTAAAACTGTCTTTCCAGATTTTGATATTTTTAAGGATATTGTGGCTTACCTCTAGTACGACAGGTAAGTAGATACTTCAAATTGTCAACGCTATCTGTCAATTATGATGTTTATTGTGCCCGTTGTGTTAGAAAGCAATGTGATTTCAAATTCGGTATGGGCTTACTAACATAGATGTTTCACACCAAAAAGGTGCATCTGATACCCTATTTAATATGTCGACATTATTTTTCGTATATTTTATTTACTTTTAATGCGTTTTTACATCCTAAAGAAAGGTAAAACACATTCCAATTCGTCGTACGTACCTTTAAGATAATAGTCGTAACTGAGAAATCGGGTCAAATACACTATCGTAAATAAAATCAAACATTAGAGTACATAAAGGTAGATAGGGGCCGAATAAGAAGGTACATGGCAAACTACTCTAACGATTAATTTTAAAAACATTTATTGACGGGGTAGTCTATTTCCCGATTCTCATGTCCATGTCGAGACTATTAGCGACCTTAAGATTGCAAAATCTGAAAGGGCGACATCAACCGAAGTGCAAATAACTTCACTTTTTGGTGTCGTGCCTTCAAGATGTTCCTTCCCTGTGGTTGAGTTGACTGTACAGACAATGTTTTGAATGAAATCTCCAATGAACAGAACCCCAACGAAAAATTATTTACACTTCCGGTTGACGTTGCCGTCGTAGATTTTACAAGTCTTAAGGGCTCGACGAGCGCGTAGCAATGAAAACAGTACGTGGTGCAACTAGTATATGATTAATGTGAGCTGTAACACAATAATATATAGATATGACTTTGGATTCTTCCGAAAATGTAATATTGCCTCGGTGACTCTTAAACCGCCTTTCCATTATAAACAAAACATTTTGTCTTTTTTCAGAAGAGGTTGATCATCTTCAAATCGGAGAGTTGCTCACTGTTTTCAGTGCGGTCAGTCCGAAAGCAAAAGACCAAAGACGTCACTAAAAAAAAACGTCAATGAAATACAAAATTTTTAATCGTCACTAACGATTCTTTCATCTTATTATATTTCACAGAATGCTCCTGCTTCACATTTAATACACATAAATTAGGTTGGACAGAGAGTCGAGGTGAGTGTAGAAATGATGGAGGTGACTTGGTAACCATGGAAACAGAAGAGAAATGGAAATTCATTAATTCAAAGATTAAAGAAATCGATGTGGGGTCCAATGAATGGTACATTGGCCTGAAAAGGGAAGGAGGATGGTATAATGGCTTGAAAATAGTAGGAGGAGAATGGAAATGGGTAAATAACAAAAGTCTACAATTATTCCACAAGTGGCAAAGACGTGAACCAAACGGTGATGGGGAATGTGTGGCTATGGCTAAGAACTTTCCTACCGGAACACAAGGACTGTTAAATGACCTCACTTGTTTAAAGCCATTAATGTATGTGTGTGAGTACAGGAAAGGTAGGTAATCATTACAGGCACTTGTCAATAAAGATAATCTGATTACCAATATAATCTTCAAATGTTTTTGTGTGTGTGTGTGTGTGTGCAGGTTTCTAATGAAACAAGCAAAGCCTAAATCATAGTTGAATAGAGTGCAAACAACTAATCCGTGTTGATTGTTTTAATTAGTATTACTAAAGTTTCACGGTTATATTGTTTTCACTCAGTTATTATTACTATCACTAAACTTCTAGAGGCCACCACATAGTATTGTATTAATCTAACATTTCTAGAACCGTTAAATCAAAATTTAAAATTTGCACTTTGAGTAGCAGAAACTCATATGGGAGTTGAAAAGTATGAAAGTGGAGGCTATCATGAAACCAAACTCATAATTTTAAACATGGTATCAAATCTCCTAAATAAGGTGCATATTCGAATATTCCGGAGCATAGTTATAGTGTTACACGCGTTTCAACCCTCTTATGAGTTCCTCACAATAATATTGATATCTTCCTGATTTTCTAATGCTCTAATAAATAAAGGACGTCGACTGGTCAACAGGCGCGGAAGGGGGAGATTTATTGGGTCCAGGTCCATGAATCCAGCAGGCTAATACCCAGAATTTCTTACATTTGGAAAAAGGCATCTTCGACTCGTTTCTTGCATGGGTGAACTCCAAACTCATCAAACTCAAAACCAGTTTTGTTACTTGTAACAACAAGAGACGATAGCTATACCAAGATGTTTTATCATTATGATCACTTTACAGCCTACTGTTGATGTGTTATCATGTAGTATATGCTACATGTGTTATCATACAGTTTATGTTCAAGGAGCTCGCGCCAATCTATGTCATTGTCACTTTTTGCCTTAAAGGGAATCCAAGATGCAAGGACGGTTATTATCCACCTCGCTGTAACGAAACAAATATTGGATCCACTCCTGCAAATCCTACACAATTGGAAGCCTCCACTACACAACCTATTCAATTGGGAGCGACAGCTACTTATAAAACACAAACAGCAAGTGCAATATCTACCCTAAATGATAAAAGTGAGCAGTGTTTGAAATTATTTCAGTGCAATGGTTATTGATTTTCTGTCTGTTTTTTGCCTGTATTTTAAAGTATTTTTTTCAGGTGCTTTTCTCTTGTTTGTTCTTTTTTATACTTTTGTTTGTTTGCTTCTTTGTTTATTTGTTTTCTTCTTTGCTGGTATGTTTGCGTGTGGTTCATGTTTGTTGGTTTATTTGTTTGTGTTTTTGTCTCTCTGTCTGTCTGTTCGTTTGTTTGTTTGTTTGTTTTTTCGTTTGTTTGTTTGCTTGTTTGATATCATTATATTAGTCAATTAGTAGAAAACATGTAGTGGCGGTTGCATTTGACCAGATCACTAACTTTGTTGACAAATACCAAATGAACTAGTACCAAGGAAGTTTGTGAATTTTTTAAAGCCACAATTTGTATTTAATCATTTCCAGGAAACTTGGCTGGTTCGACGACACCAGCATATAAGACGCACAATGATAAGAATAAGTCAAAGCCATTTCTCATCACTCTTGTGGTAGTTCTTGTGGGAATTCTATTGGCTAGTTTCATTTGCTTACTTCTTCTTGTATGCGTTTGGAAAAGAAAAACAGGTATAACAGGCAATTCGGCGTTCAATTAGTTTGTCAGTCTGTTGTATTGTTCGTTTGTTTTGAGGTGTGTGTGTGTGTTTGTGTGTTTGAAATTTCAATGGAATAATCTTAACGGGTTTAATTATCACTGGTTAAAGTTTTTTCTTTTTATTCCAATGGGAAGTATCATATTTTTACGAATTTTTAAAGGTGTCTGTGACGTCATATTATTTAATATCCTAGTTACTTCTGAACGAGAGGAAGCTAGCCACTCGTAAGTACTAGTATTATGTGGATTGATTCTTAACTCGTTTGCTTACATGCAGCAATTCTTTATTTCAACGTTTTCCAAAATAGTTGTCTATCAGTGTTTTAATCAGTATGTATAATACAATATATTTAACAGACGACAACCGTCAGAGATGGCTACCATTACATGCATAAATATCAATGAAGGGAGCTCGTCCATGCCCGAGCAAATAACCGAGACCGAAGCCGTTATATATGCTGATATAAAAGATGACCATGCACGTTTTGAAAATCCTGAAACAAACACCTATGCAGAGGTACACGAATATATGTCACCATGTTCTCTCCCTGTACCAGCATATCCTGGACCATATGAAGCTACTGAAAAATACGAGGGGCCAGTTTGTCAATCCGTTGATAACAAAAGCACTGGAGAAGATAATGTTGATGATATACAGTATGAAAATGCTCCCAACAGTGCTAACGAGCAGCCAGTAGATGGTGGTTCTAAAATAGATCCAGATGAACAGCTAACCGTAACTAATGCTATGTATGCCACGGTTGACAAGTCCAAGAAAAAAAAATCAGCGAATAAACGAGTCGGGAGTTCGACCCTGTGTACGCACAGGTTGACAAAAGTGCAAAAACCAAGGTTAGTTAACGCCTGAGCATCACGTGGTGTAGTGGTACCTGCTTTACTCTTGGGTCAGTCAAACTTCAGTGATGCACGCATGAGACATGCACAGATTAAGTAATACTTGGTATTTTCCATCACTAATGGCTTAAACCTTAGTCTAACCTGACAGAGAGAAAGCTAAAGCTGCCACTTTGAGAGTTTGCTAAAAAAATTGTTACTTTCATTTTATGTTTTGGATTGTTCGGATTGGTCTTACATTTCCTCACAAAGTGTGTGATAGTACTGTCTACAAACAACTGCTTGGGCTACATCTACCCATACCAGTTTGTCGGGCGTAATACCATTCGAGAATGGAAAGGTCTATAGGGCCTACCCTAAGGACAGCTACAATGGTGTTTAGTTACACGTAGTATCTTCTATTCATTTCAGATCAACTTCTCCAGCTAACTTCACTGCAGTATGCAATACCAGCAAACAATCTACTAATTTACGATCTATTAATTTGATATCGATTAAAAACCTGTTATGTCATTGATTTATATATTGTAAACATATAAAGTGATTCTTCTTAACGTTTCTGGTCATCTGTATTCTGTTTTGATCCGCGTATTCAAATAAAATGACTCTTTATAAAACAAAGAAGATGTGCAAAGATGAAGCTCTATCGGACGCAGGGTTTCAGTTTTAAAATGTTTACGACTTGTTATTCAGAATATATTTTTTTAGCTTCAGTGATTTTAAAATCTAGAGTAGAGAAGAGCAGTGCACGATGGAAAGTGAATTAAAACTTCAACACACGGTAACCCGGATGATACAATAACTTTACGGATAACATCTTGTCGTGAGCTAATACGGTAAACCTCGTTATTTAGATTTCATAAAACTATATATTGCAAAAAAAAAGGAATCGCAAAAGATACGCGATACTGAAATGAAACAACTTGGTATCATTACTGACGCATGCAGAATTATACAATATGGACAACATCTTGCTGTAGCTAATAGTAAACCGCTTTAGTGATATATCATAAATATGTATGAACGAAAAGGAACCACAGAACGTAGAAACCACACAATACAAACTTTAGAAAATGAAACAATTTGGTATTACTGACGCATGAAGAATTAAACAATACAATTTATTTCAATGAATCAACAGACTATCACTATTTTAGTAAGCTTCCGCTAGTTATAGTCATCCTATAGTGTTTCCTTGCTTTGTGTGGAAGGTTCTGGAGATCAAATAAAGGTCGACTTTGGAAACTCTTTGAATTGGCAGTAAATGTGCATGGTATATATATACTCCAAAAAAGATTCCCAAAAATTACCATAATGGAAAAATCCTTTTTAGGATTTGCTTTTAGTTTTATAATGCTGTACAAGGAATTTCATCTTTCAGCATGCTCAGTGGCTTTGGGTAAGTACAACCCAATATTTATTTTCTCAATATTTTTGATTGAGTTACTTGACAATATTATTGAAATATAATAATTATACATGTTCTAGTACTGAGTGCCTAATACGTTGTACGAAGAAAATATTAAATCTAAGTTGATGCGACGTATCAAATGCTGTTGTTGTTGTGATGGCAGTATCGCAGTACTTTTCCTTGTGATCTTCATGCATTCATCATCTTGTGTCATATACTTCATTATTTCTTTTGTTGCAAAGGGTTCCCAACAAAGTAGTCTTAAAAACTATTGTCTTTTTTTTCTGAGGTCAAGTTTACAAGCAAACTCTTTAAACATCCGTTTAGATAATTTTGTTTGCTTATTCTGTATGATCATTAGAACAATATTGTTTCTGCTACAAATTCAACTTCATTAAACTAAAATGGAAAGAAAGCGAAATATTATGCAAGACAGAGGGAGGAAACCTCATATCTATGGAAACAGAGAAAAAGTGGGCGTTTATCAATTCCAAGCTTCAACAAATTGATTTCCCGCCAAACGAATGGCATATTGGGTTAGAGAAGGTGGGGCAAACATGGACCTGGATCAACAACCAAAGTCTAACAATGGATAAATGGCAGAGAGGAGGATCTATAGAAGAGCCTGATGGGTTTGGAAGGTGCGCTGCTATGTCGAAAAATTATCCAACAGGAACATTTGGGCTGTTCAAAGAAATAACATGCTCAAATGAACCACTTATGTCAATATGTGAATACAAAGCTGAAAGAGGTAAGCTACAGCGTGTATATTTGTAACATTTTCTCCAGTTCTTTCCGCCTTGTCCTTGTCCTCCTCCTTCTCCTTCTCTTCTCCTGAACTACATTTTTTTCATTCATAAGGTAATTCCAGCTGCAATGGCTCTTATCCAAGTGGTTTCTGTTATGAAGTAGGATCCGGACCAACCCCAAAGCAAAGGATAAAATCCTGTCCACTGAAACAATGTTTACTAATGTCCATCGAGGGATAACAGCGACTACACCATTTCATTTCGGTAGGTTATAAAACTATTCAAGTGGAATCTATTCCAACAACACTCTGGATTACTTTCGGCGGGGCAGGTGCTGTCAATGACATATACTGAGGTGGATGGTGTAATTTGTTTTTTTTTTGTGTGTGTGTATGTGTATGTGTTTTGTTTTTGTTTTTATTTATTGTATTTGTTTTTGCTGCAGCTGCTGTTCTTCTTGTTGTTGTACTTGTCGTCATTTAAGTCATTGTGCAGGTTTAACTAGTTCCCTGTTAGTTTTGATGTCCATTTCATCATTGAATGTTACTAACAACATAAAGTTAGTTATTACAAAATATGGACATTTTATAGGTCAGTTTCATAAGTAGTTAAATAGGATATTTGTATTTGAGGCAATAAATATCGATTGTTGTAAGTCTGTGGCCAGGAAGAAGTACAACAAGTAGTAGAAAAGAGTAGAAAATGTTTTCTCCACTACTCCCTTTCTTTCCCACTGATCATGACCTCTCCATGCACACTGAGCCTGCTCAATGTGACTTCAATGTGACCAGCTGAACTTTCTCTGAATCAGTGCAAATTTGCGCGATTTCTTACAAAGTATTTCAACGATTTATATATTATGCATTCTAAGATACGTATCTTGTACAAAAACAACGTAGAAGGTAGTTGGGCCATTCCAAGACCATAGTCAATCTTGGCTGAATTATCGATGAGGTTTTAGTCCAAGATTACGCCGTTACTTTACGATACTTAAGCTGGACATAGAATCACATTTCCTTAACCACAAATTAACAGCTGTTTAATTATGGTTTACGAACATGCAAATGAATTTTAAGTTTTTAATTAATATGTTCCACCACTCCTTTGAAGTTTTACTAAAGGGAGAGGCCTGATATAGAGAGCTAGATATTCAAGGTATGTGGGCCTTAACCTCAAACATCTACTGAATGATTTACGTTTCATTGCCGACTGACACAATCATGTAACCATAGACCATGCGTGACTGCACTATCAATTAACTTTTCAATGATTTAGACTTATAATTAAAACAAATGTGCTATTGAGGGAATCGGAACATGCAAAGTCGGTCTATAACCAGAGATACTTATATCACCAGCCAAAAGGATGATATCAGTTAATGTTCGTGTATAAAGTAAATTATTTATTTGAGATTCTAGATTGTAAGAGAACAGATATATAGATATTTAGGTTGGACAGAATGGGATTATTTGTGGTTCGAGTACAGTTTGTTGTGATGCTAATGGCATTCAGGATGTTATTGAAGACATCATATGCAAGCGGTAAGTGTACCCCATTATATATCGATATGAACATGCTGTTCTTTAATGGATATTTTATTCGCATCAAAAATTAAGCTTGATTCATACATAGAAATTCAGTGAATGTTTAGAGTTTGCTGCAACATAAAAAAAAGTATTGCACGGTGCATCTTGTTTATTCAGCGTTTGTGAATGTCACGAAAAAAGTTGTACATTTTCTTGTATGCGAAAAAAAGACATAAAAATTATTGTTCTTTGTTCTTATCTGCTTGCAATACTTGTAGATTAGTGTACAAATAATATATATATATGTATTTCCAGGCTGTTCCTTCTATACTCTTCACGACATAGCCACGAATTGGCGAACAGCCCGATTACAATGTCAAGCAAATGGAGGCGATTTATTGTCCATGGAAACACTAAAAGAATACCAATTCATCAATAAGACAATACAAAGTCAAAATAAAGGAAATAATGAATGGCATATTGGTTTAACAAAAACTAGAACGAGATCTTGGAAGTGGATTAGTGGTTATAGCTTGACTTTTGATAAATGGCAACCAAACGAACCAAGCGGAGACAGCTATGGATATTGCGTTATTATGGCGAAAGACTGGCCACCGGGAACTCATGGACTATTCAACGATCTTAACTGTAATATTTACAGGATGTTTATATGCGAATATAAAAACGGTGAGTTAGTTGGCAGTGTAGATTACAAATATTATAGATTTTTATTATTTGAAAGATGATTTTTCATTGATGACATATGACAGTTGTCCTCAATCGGTTTTGCTATATCTTAGTCTGTTTATCTTCTTAGAACGTTCGAGATGTTTCTTTGATGTAATTTTATCTTTGTTGATTCAGATCCACTATGATTCTTCGCATTTAAATTAATGGTAGACTTTAGTACACTTTGGAAATTGTAAGACTAGATATTTGTTAGTTCTTTTGAACTGTCTCAGACTCCACATCATCACAGCTTATCTCTATTTTTGGAAATTAATCGCTCACATTGTGGCTCAAGTGCAATGGTAATGCCTACTGGTTTAATTGTCATACTGGTCGTACTGAGAGGCACACTAGCTGTGAAACATAACGTTATTCAGTGATTACAATTTAAATGAGATATTTAATAGAGTGAACGTTTTACTAAGAAGGAAGAAGCAAAGACAACCTTGGGCAAGCTTGAGTACTCAACCCCTAGTTGTCATAGACGGGTATTGAACAACGACTCATTAAGATATAATTTGTTGACTTGTTTTTCAACAGAAGTCAACCATACGCAAGGTGTTTTAAAATTCTGTACAACTGTAACAACAACCGGAAGGCCTACTGTGACCCCCTCTCGTCGCACCAACATCACTACCATGTCTAATGAGTTGACCTCGTTATCTATGTCACACGCTGGTACGTATTTGCTTATAGATGTCCTATCAGGTTGGCATATACCTATACAAGACAACCATATATTTTTTTGAAAGGGAGGGCCTTTAAAAAATGTTTGCAATATTAAACCTCGTTAGCCGGTTAACTGTATGTAATTGGGATCAGGCTTTATTTGTAAACGAATCAATTGACTAAGTCAATTTGCGCACAGGAAATATTAAGTTAAGTTAGATAAACTTTTTATGATACACTCGACCTTACTGCTTATTTTTCGCCCTCTTCAGATCCACCGGCCACTCCTGAGCCCTTAACTGAATGGACTTCAAGAAATGCATCAATACGTAAGTAAACATGTGCACGGTACAGTCGTCGTGGAAATCATGTTCAATTTCACGCATCTAAAACACGGATTTAAAGCAATCGGTTAAACCATCCGTTAAATTATAGTACGAGAGATTACTGGTGCATGATCCAATCAGAATGCGTCGACCACGGTAATGGAACGGCACATAGCATGTTCGTACCGTTATTGAATTTTATTTTAGCCTTAAAAACAATTTATAGAAAAATTCATTGTCATGAATGACCATCCACATTTATATTTTCCATCTGCGTTCGTAAACTATACCTCTTATGGGAATGTGTTTTTTTTTTTCTCATTCATATTCTTTCTTTTTTTTATCATTATCTTTTTCTAATTTCCTTTTAATTCTCTTCATTTACTTCAAAAGTTTCACCAGATCCTCAGGCTTTAGGAACATCCTCTCCTGCAAATGCACCGGAAGGTTTTCCTACCATGTTGGTGGCCATTGTTCTGGGCATTCTCTTGGCTGTCGGAATTTGCATATTTTTTGTCGTTTTCTGGTGGATGAAACGAAAGTCAGGTAATTGGAACGATAATGAAGAAAAGCCGACGCCTCGTCGCCTTGACGAAGTAGGTTTTGTATTGGACTTTAATAATGACAAAGGCGTTTCCATAACATTGGATAGGAAAGTCCCCTTCAAAATTCGTGTTTTCCGACAGTGTCATGGCCAGTGTCATGTCATGGACTACTTTGACATCTGCCAAAACCCTATTTTGGGAAATTGTATCGGAATCCACGCGTGCTACTTAGATGCACCAGTAATAAAGCAAAGCTAAATAACTCTCCAGCTATAAAGTCGCACACGACCATGCAGTTTTTATTCACCAATAACTATGGGTTGGAGGTGGATGGGTAAGGGAAAAGCTAATAGTGACCTTGAACGCCCTATACTCATTTGTACAAACGCATTGTTTCTGTGAACCAGCCGCTTGAATTCTTAAAAGAGATCATAGTATATTGAATACTAAATACTTGTTATTTTTACTAATTGACTTACTATTGGTTTTAGGAGAGTCGAATTCCAAGAAAAAACCTTGGTAAGTTAGATTCTAAAGGTTTTATGAATTTCGCACCTCTACGTCATGCGTGCACAATTATACTTATTGACACCTGAAGTGCTCAAAACTAAACTTATAGAGTGGCTTGAAACATTGCCACTGCAGACTTTTCAAAGGATCTCTCATCGGTCATTATATCTCTATCAATATATTGCGCACCCCCTCGAAACAAGGTGCGCTTGCGTGCGCAACAAGATGAACATTAAGTTTAGAGTCCATCTAAACTAACATATATAATCATAGTAGAGAAATAAGAGAAAAATATCATATGCCCTTGGTAGGATTTGAACCCACGTCTTCGGTATTCTAGTCCGATGTGTTAACCACTACACTACAAGGACCAACCACGCTGGTAACGCAGCCAGAATATGAAATGTAGGGTATTCGTGAGGATCCCAGAGCGATATTTTTTCCCTATAGGTAAGTTGAACACCGTAAGTGTACGCAGATAATAGACATAGTAAAGTAGAAATTGTGCGTTCGGTGTGTATATAATGAAGTAGAGAAATAAGAGAAAAATATCATATGCCCTTGGTAGGATTTGAACCCACGTCTTCGGTATTCTAGTCCGATGTGTTAACCACTACACTACAAGGACCAACCACGCTGGTAACGCAGCCAGAATATGAAATGTAGGGTATTCGTGAGGATCCCAGAGCGATATTTTTTCCCTATAGGTAAGTTGAACACCGTAAGTGTACGCAGATAATAGACATAGTAAAGTAGAAATTGTGCGTTCGGTGTGTATATAATGAAGTAGAGAAATAAGAGAAAAATATCATATGCCCTTGGTAGGATTTGAACCCACGTCTTCGGTATTCTAGTCCGATGTGTTAACCACTACACTACAAGGACCAACCACGCTGGTAACGCAGCCAGAATATGAAATGTAGGGTATTCGTGAGGATTCCAGAGCGATATTTTTTCCCTATAGGTAAGTTGAACACCGTAAGTGTACGCAGATAATAGACATAGTAAAGTAGAAATTGTGCGTTCGGTGTGTATATAATGAAGTAGAGAAATAAGAGAAAAATATCATATGCCCTTGGTAGGATTTGAACCCACGTCTTCGGTATTCTAGTCCGATGTGTTAACCACTACACTACAAGGACCAACCACGCTGGTAACGCAGCCAGAATATGAAATGTAGGGTATTCGTGAGGATCCCAGAGCGATATTTTTTCCCTATAGGTAAGTTGAACACCGTAAGTGTACGCAGATAATAGACATAGTAAAGTAGAAATTGTGCGTTCGGTGTGTATATAATGAAGTAGAGAAATAAGAGAAAAATATCATATGCCCTTGGTAAGATTTGAACCCACGTCTTCGGTATTCTAGTCCGATGTGTTAACCATCAATATATAATCATACTGAATCAAGACATGAATATTCTCCGTTTCTACGTTAATACGTCGCTGTTGTATTGGAGATATTGAACACAAGATTCCTTATTAGATTCCTTTTTCAGTATCACCAACATGGCCTCCATGACTTTGTCTCTATTGGGAATGATTGCAAACCACCAAAAGACCATTTTTTGAGTTACACATCACCGTTCGTTGTGTTCCTTGATTATACTGACTCTTTTACTCAGCCTTAACCTCGTATTAGTGTCTAAATATTCACAAATACCAAAGGTAAAGTTGAGAATGCACAACTTCAACAATACAAACACTTTGAAATTCCATTTTTTGAGTTACACATCACCGTTCGTTGTGTTCCTTGATTAATTATTCCAAAAATGACTTTCGTTGGCACACATGAATATTCTTTAAGAAATAGAGGCTAACCCTAAGCAACAGAGAACTTGAAGCATTGGTTATAACACCATTTTTTTTCCTTTGTATTTCGAAGGCAATCATATGCAGTATCTACGCCTATGGCTGAAAATAGAGCTTACCTTACAAACCAGAGGAACAATACACCAGGTCAAGCAGTAGGGACTGAAGATATACAGCTATATGCAGAACCAGATGTTTTGTACGCCGAGATAGCCGATGACTATTACCTACAACCTTGTGATTCCTTTGATTCTCCAGCGCCGTCGTCCACACATTCTGAGGTGGAATATGCTAATTCACCGAGTCCATCGACTTCACCAACAGGATACGCAGACTTGGTACAAAACCCAGTCTATGAAAACCATATGCCATATCAACCTCTTAATACATACCCAGAAGAAATAGAAGAAGACGAAATTGCTGTTTGAACAACACTACAGAGCAATAGTCCAAGTGAGAAATGCCAAGTATAGGAGCTCCATATATAAAAATTAAGGGTATCCTTTCTATTCGTGCTTTAAATGCGAACCGAGAGAAGAACAAGTGGATTCAAGAATTGTTCTTAAAACAGGAATGTTTCCTTGAGAACAAAATATAAAATTACAGACTTCTCTTATATGAGATTGCACTTGAAGTACATGCCATATCTGGCATCTTAACAAATACCCAGAAGAGGGGGAAGAAGACTAAACGCAGTGCTATATGACCCAGTAGTGTTACCACGTGCATAGTGGCTTCCATTCACTATGGTTGCTATATGTAAAAAAAAGTTTTATTAGTCTGCCAATTGTAGGACTTTTGGCGCCTCTATGAGTCATGAATGATGATGATGATGAGGTATAGTGGCCTCTATAGAAAAAAGAGATTATATAAGGGACTGCACTTGTAGTGTTGATTAAGCCACGCGCGGCCTAATATAGAAGAGGTACAGTTGCATGATGCTTTTGTTAACTACTTTTTCTCAGGAAGTGGCGTGTTTAGCTTCTAGCACTACTGTATAGTAAGCGCGAATTTGGTGATTCATATGAATGCATTCATTCCACATTCTTTTAATTTGCGAAAATATATCACAGGCAATGCAATCGAACAAGTAAACAATGCTGGACACCAAGGCTGCCATTAATACGTCGTTTTAACAATTATATATTCAGTTCTTCTCATAAGACGAAGTTCGTGCCTTAATATTTTAACTGTGTCTATCAAGCATAATGGACATGTGTAGCTGGACATGTGTAAGCTATACTTAGTAGACATGTGTAGCTGACCTCACTGCTATGTATCCTATATTAAAGCCTAAATGTTTACATTTGCTCTTGTGATATGTAGCCACGATTGTGGGACAGCTATAAGCCTGCTGTCGTATATTTTTCACAAATATTTTTCGAAAAATAATTATTAATTATTAGTATGAGTCTCTAAAAATTACTAATATTAGAACAGTCATTTCCATGGTGCGGCATATCTTATGTGTGCGGTTCTACCAGATGTAATTGCGGAACTCAAATCTTAAATAAAACGATTCCTTTTCTAAAACATTCGAATTCAAATTATATTTTCTACGTGCATTCGCCAAGAATGAAAGCAAATACCCCCGTGCATGTAGAGAGGTTTTTCATGGTAGGTAGATGTACTCTCGCTGACTAACTACATAACGGTTCAGCTAAGGAATGTTCAACGCTTAGCGAGCTTATATCCAGTTCTGGATGCACGCGGCAGGTTGCTAAGTACGAAAGAAGGGATATACGCACAACCAAGCATTGACCATTGCTTTTATAACGATAGCAAAACCGTAAAAAAATAGTTGTTTATCACAAAAACCATTTAAATTTTCTTTTAACGAAATCTTTATTACACATATCGCGCGCTACTCTATACGGCGTCAGCAGGCACCATCCGTTTCTTGATGCACGCTAATTAACCAATCAGAGCGCGCGTTATTTCCTGGGCGATGTTATAATGGTAGTGATATATTGTAGAGTGTGCGTGCCGTAGACCAGGTAAAAAGCAGCATCACAGTTATCAATTTATTTTTCTTAATTCGTGTACTTCACAATTGCCTATCTTTTTTATTTGCTCTTACTTGCGCGCACCTCTGCTCAACAGTGATTCATTCTGACTGGAGTTGTGTAGTCTAGGTGGTTAGAAACCAACTCAGTTGAAAACCAATTATTCAGTATTTGTGGTCAATACACCGTAGAGGTAAGATGTGGATATGCAAAAATTGTCGGTATTGTTGCACTCAGATAAAAGAGGAGTATGCACTCAGTTGTAACGGAGGTTAAAATACAAACCAGTTTACAGCAATCTTCTTTTTAGAAATGATTGCGTTATATTGTCGCGCACGTTTATTTAACAAAAGATTGATGCGCGGAGTGGGAGTGACTGACTGACAATGCGATGTATATTAACGGGATATCTTTGCGGTTTGGTGTTTTTTTCAGTCACAATGAACCATCCACTCATTTTCATCTCTATGTTCCATTCTGACTGACCCACCCACCCGCACGAGGTACCAGTTAGCATTCCCACTGCTTTGACATTTTGTAGATTTTGTGTTTTTAGTGCGCTATTAGTGGTGTGGCTTAACCTGGATTACTAAGCTAGTGAGTCATATATTCGTTCTTCATTAAGTGTACAGTTTATCTCCTTTTAAATCTCCTTCCTGGTTTTCTTACGTCCACAGTTCCTCCTGTCCGTGCAGTACTGAATGCATGTACTTCCCTTAGCGCCACATCAGTATTCCAAACTATTTGCTGCAATGTAGGGACTTTAGTCAACGATTTTAGCGCATGACTGATGCCTAACCGGACGTGCGGGACTACAAAAAAATCAAGGTAATTCGATTGAAATTTGGTGCTTAAAAAGTACAATATTTGAAACAGTAGAAAGTGAAAGAAATATTCGTCAAAGTTAACTTTGAACTTTAATGATGAATAAAAAGAATACAAAAAAGAAAAACTATATAACCTGCATATAGCTAAAGCTAGTCTAGGCAGGTTAAATTCACAGAATATACACATAGATCAGTTACAAAGATGTCTTTATATGTTAATAATACTAAATAATCAGAGTACAAAGAGCTGAATAGAAAATGAAAAGTAGATCACTGAGTAGAAAATGAAAAAATAGCTTATTACAGATAGACTTATGAATATTGAATGGTTAGACTAGAATGCATAATGGTTAGAAATATTAGACTTACTTAAAAAGTTTGAAGATCTCAGTATCATAGCGATTAATATTAAGATCGTTTAATAAAACGGTTTTGATTTCCTTTTGGAAGTTTTTTTGGATAAATTCCTAATGAAAGGTGGTATTTGATTAACCTCAAAAGATAATTTTTTTTACTAATTGTATGCGTGGGCTCCCTGTGTTTCTAGTTCACGTGTGTATCCATCATCCTTCAGGGTCATGCTGCGAAGAAGACAAGATGGCGTGCAGGAGAAGGTGCGATATGCTGACAAGAACTTCAACATTAAACGGTAAGAAGTGCTTCTAAACTTTACTAAACTATATAGACATTGAGATAAGGCTTATTTCTTTCTCCTTGGAAGTTTAGTTCATGGTTTGAGGTTTTTTCCTTCCTTAAAAAGCTTTTCTTTCGAGCAGCCTGCCCTGAACGGCCAGCTTGGTTTGAAGCACGTGCAAAGTTTTCTTTACCAAAAACTTCATAAACTCGCTTGTTTTATGCTCAACAATACCGCAGATACATGGAGAAAAATATAAGTAATAAAATATTTTAAGTTCTTTTATTTTATCTTAAGGCATTTTGCTTCAATTTGGTTGTATATTGTGATTCCAATAATTTGTCCAACACCAACTCCCACTCCCTTGCCTCTCCCAAAATAAATATTCAAAGTATTCTTTCAAGGGTAGGAATTCTAGAATGGTTTGAAAATGCATTTTAAAAATGGTTTTATTCCAAAGAAAAACACTTTATAGATGTTTTAAACGTTGAGGTTGTGAACAAAGTTCCCTAGGAGGTGTCCCTAAGCATTTACCCCCTCCCCCTAGGAGGAGTTTGTTAGTAGTTGAAACGGTAGAAAATGAAAGAAAAATTCATTTAAAGTTAACCTCAAATGAGCAAATTTTTACCTCAAAAAACGCAACACTAAACTGTGTCACTTGCAAATTGTGAGCTTGGCTCCCTGTGCTTCTAGTTCAAATGTGTATCCATCATGCTTCAGGGTTGTGCTGCAAAGAAGACGACGTGAAGGAGAAGGGGCAATATGCTGACAAGAACTTCCAGATTAAACGGTAAGAAATGCTGCTACACTTTACTAAACTATATAGACATTGAGAATGGTTTAAAACTGCAATTTTAAAATGGTTTTATTCCAAAGAAAAACACTTTATAGATGTTTTAAACATTGAGGTTGTGAGAAAAATTCCCTTTGAGGTTACATTTGTACCTGACTTGGCAAATTGGGTAACGTCAATTTAAAACTGGTATCCAAATGTTAACATATTATTACTGGAAAATATTAGAATTATATTAACAATGTGGTTGAAATCTGCTTCTTTGGCAACCAGATGAGTAATCAGACTATATTACAATGCAAAAACCATCATTGCATCTATCTGGAATAGAACATATTATTTTATCTAAATTCAAGGATAGAGGAATTGATACACACATATTTTTGGACTTCCTGAAACTAAGTGTAGAGATTGCTCAACATACAAGAACATCATACTGACACTTTTATTCTTTTTTCTAGTCTTCTAACAAATCATCAAGGCCAAAAGGAAAAGCATATCATAAAGTAGTTTATCATAAATTAATTTAGAAAATGCTTAGTAAATTTATACAAACGACTTAACATAATTTGGATAGATTCTGTTCTAAATTGTTGGTAATTTATTTGTATGATTATACTAAACATTTATAACCTCGGGCTTGACAAATATCGATCTGTATTTTCCTTGGTTTGTCCTTGGTAAATATTGACCAAGATTTACTTTGTCTTTGGTTAAGAACTTTAGTTTTAAAATACTATCTACATACAGTAATCATTGTATTGTTGTATGTAGATATTTTTCACCACTTTAAGAACTAGGCCACAAAAGGTGTGTCCAATCTTTTTATTTCAAATAAAAAGGTGTGCGCACCCTTTGTTGTGTTTTGATATTATTTACTAAATGCTGATGAAATATGCACAAACACTGGAGCAGACAACTGGCTGACTTGGAGTCCTCTCAACTTACTAACAATTTGATATCTTTCTTATTGAATTTTGTTTTTGATTGCTATTGATTGATTTACATGACATCCATTTATTTGATTGACTGTGAATGTTCTGATTGCCATTGATTTATTCAATTGCCATTGACTTTTTGTTATATGTATTCATGTTCTTATGGAAAAGTTTTTTTCCCAGCATTTTGTGCAAATATATTTTTATATATCTTTGGCAATATTTAGAGAAGTTTCCAATATACACAAATTTCCTTTTTATTTTATCTTGAATAATTCAAAATTACAGAGCATGTTTGATCACAAGATTAGGAAAAAAGCTTTTTCATATACAAATTGCTTAATTGATATTCAGTTTTTGTATTCATGCTTTTGTGTGTCACAGTATTCTTTCACATAATTTCATTCATTCTTTCAAAATAATATAGGACTTTGATAAATCAATCAAGATTTTTTTCTAAAAGGATATTTTGATTTTATATTTTGGCCAACCCAATTAGATACATCGGATTGCCATATGGATAGATAGTGAGAGGATGCTGTGCACATCTATTTTTTTGTGTGTATCTGATTATACTGTTGAACTTCACTCTCTCATCCTCTACGGTTTACTCTTAGCGATTTTGGCTCCTTTAAAAAATACAAGTTTCGTACAACTATACCACATTCGTTTTTTTTTTTATTTCCTTGAGACATTGAGGTTCTACATTATACATTTAATTGTATTACAATAAAAGGTTTGTGCTTGATCTGCAGTTTTCCTGGAACAGGGTAAGTCAAGTGCATAGTTCATCAGCATTTTAGTCTTGTCATTTCCACTAACATCCTCTTTCTATTATTTCAACACTTGACATGGCTTGTTTTGGCAGTGTTTAATTGGTCAAGTTGTAAATTGGATCACTAGAGGATGTTTTTTGATTTTGCAATTTCCAAATTATTTTCCTAAATAGTTGTTAAGGTTGATCAATTTTGTGTTTTGAAGCAACATATTGATTAACAAAATCCAGATCATATATCAGCTATAAATACTAAAAATCACACTGCAACAGATAAGTCAGTTCACATAATCAAATGTCAAACCCTTCAATTCTAAAGTTATGGTTAACATAATGATTATTTTCTCAACATTCTTTATGAAATATGAAAACAAGAATTTGATAATACTGAAGTAGCCTTCATCATTACATCATACATATCTGTTGCATTTGATTTTAGTAATTGTACTTTATTCTTAAAGTGGTGAAAATATGAACTTAACGACTATGATTGAACACACCAACATTGAGATAGGTGATACTGTGTACAAAATTATTTTTTAATGTTTTACGGCTTGTGCAATACTAATCCTGATATGTACTGTCAAATTTTTCTCCTAACTAAAATAAAAGGTCGCTATTTGGCAGTTTATTTGGTTTCTTTTGACTTGATTAACCAAATATCCATCAGATAATTTATCTATAATTTATCAAAAACTTCTTATTTATCAAACAAATCTTGTAATTTGGAATCGTAGATCCATAGGGCTTGGTGTGTTCATATCATAGTCTGACAAAGGTGTTGCTTGATTAAAAGTACACAAGAGATGATAAATGGTCTTCTAAAAGTTATAGTCCAAATTGATTTCTGTCCAGTATTTTTTTGGCTTTTACTGTTGGCTTTTTGATGCATGCATTCGATTCTCAATTGGCTTCTTTAATTACTTGATTTGAGTTGACTGTTGACTGTTGACTTCTAAATTAGTATCATAAGATACAACTGATAGTATCTTTAAGGATTTTGCATTCAGACATAATAGATTAAATCTAAGATTATGGATAAAACACCTAGAATTTTAAAAAGGACTGCTTCAATTTGATTTATTATAATCAACAATTTTTTTTTTTAATTTCACTAAAATGTGATATATGATTGATTGGATCAATAGACCATTTATTACTCTTGCTGTAACGTCTTTGTATGATTATGTAACTATGGCACTGGTATGATTATAGGGAAGATTGGATAAAAGAATATCCAATTTAATACTGAAACTGTATGATCTATACATGTCCTATGCCATGGTTTATCAATATCATACAAGAATTATCCTACTACTAGTTCCAGTAAGGATCATGCAGATGAGACATAGAGATTTCTAAATTAGCTGTAAAATTCGTGAATAGACATGATCTCGATCAAAATTTCTGAAATCAATTGAATTTATTTCACATTTGTAGCAAATTCTCATTGCTGATCCTTACTGATGCTGTAAAATGAGGCACGAAACTGGTGTTGTACCTAAAACTCGGTAATAAAACGACTTTCAGCAAATCAGCAAATCAGCAAATCATCACTACTAGACTTCAAATTCCTGTACTTTCAAATAATTTCTCAGAAGTACAACAGTACCAGTTTTATGCCTATTTCAGCATTCTGTACTAGTCTTTTAATCAAGCAACACCTATGTCTTTGAAATCCAAACAAAGTGGACTGTCCACAAGGCCTTTCGTTCAACTTACTCATCAACCTTAAGGGGTACCCCTGAACTCTTTGTTTGGGGGTACTTCTTCTTAAGGGTAGGGTAGGTTTGAACTTTTGGTCTTGGGGACCCTGCGACTAATTACCCTAGGGGCAAAAAAAAATTACAAAAAGACTTAGTATATATTTTTTCAAAATTTATAGCTATTTTTTACTTTTTTTTCACAATTTTTAATTTTTTTCTTATTTTTTTAGCTCCAATTTGAATTTTTTAAATTGTTTTATAGCCAATTTGATTTTTTTTTATTAAAGCCATTTTTTTTTTTTTTTTATTAAAGCCAATTTCTGAGTTCTTTTTGTAATCTGTGAGCGAGATCCCTTATTTTGTCCATGTCTGCTTGACTTAACCTTGATCCTGAGTTTTGAAGTGCTGTCCAATTTTTCTTGCATGAACCTACCTGGATTTGAACCCCTTACCTTATGTCCTGCTTGCACTCTTCTTGACCAGTATACCATCAGCTAGTTTGTTGAAGGTATAGGTTTTGAAGTACCTTAAATCATAGTGCTTTGTATTGACGTGAATATGAATGACCTAATAAAAATTCTTATGAATATGTAATGTCTATTGTTTATTGCTCACGTGACTGAAACAATGGGATAATGAGGGGAACAAAGTCAGGGGATTATGTGGGTGTGATAAATGTGTTAAACTAGGCACGAGGCAAGTGGGGTATCACAAGAAGTGTGGTTGCTATGAGATACAATGGGTGTTTGTGAACGGTAGGGTCTGAAAATTTTTCTAAGTTTTTTGGCGGGAAAAAAGCGGGAACGTAACAGTCGACCATAAGGTGGTAAAAAATATACGTTTTTTAGCGGGGAAAATGTGACTTTGAAAAGAGGTCATAGCAAAATAAAATTTATTGTAAAAGGACAATGGATTACAGATAATTGATAAAAATAAGCGTACGTAGTACTAAGAAAACACTAAAATCTTCAGCCTTGTTTATCAGTATTTGGATATTGTCGTATTACACACCTATATAATGTAATAGAAAAAAGAATGATGTTAATAAAAAGTGCTATCCTAAGGGGTTATAGTGATCTTACTTGGCCCATGAAAAAAATAGTATTAAAGTGTAATACTTCCGGTAAACGGACTTATTTCAATTTTAACTGTTAGTAATTGCGAGTACAATCATTTTAACTGGCCAAATAAAATCACTGTATCATATAAAGGATTTAAAGTTTGAAACTAAAGTAAATAAAATGATCACGAACTTGATTTGCGCGAATTTGCGAGCCGCAAAATTGGGGGGTGAATGCGCTTACCTCACCTAATGTAATTCGACACTGTTTAAAAAAAATATTATATGTATAAAGATACAAAGATTTATTTGAAAAAAAAAATATCATAAAAAAGAAATAAAATAATAATCGCAACACAGGCAGAGTAAAGCCCTGACCCCTCCCCCTCACCCCGCAATGAAACGCCTCGACTTCCGTTTTGCTTAATATTATGCGCATAGGGTTATAATATCATGAAATCTTTATTTTGTTAAAATAAATACTTTTACGCTGTTTTAGCCAACATAAAGCAACATACGACTGAAAAATTAATAAAATTCAAGCGTAAAAGCAATGTTTCAGCCTGCAAAAGCCAAAGCAAAACGCATCACATTTAAAAGTGCGTAAAACACCTACGAAAAACCCTTTCAAGACACAACTTCAAATGGCAACAAACGTTTAGATTGAATTTATTTCTAATGTTTAGAACTCTCAAAACGTTAATTAAAGTCTATAGCTTGCGTTACCTTTATTCCTGCCGCCTACGAGTTCTAATCTGCCAGTTTCTTGACTTTTAGTCGCTCCGAGGTCGTCTCTAGATCTTGTTTCAAGATGGCGAACAAGAAAACAACTCATTTTCGTATTCTACCAATCCCTGGAGATTCAAAAAGCTGTTAGTTGAAACACAATAACTAATGCGCAAATGGGAATTGAAGGTGAGAATGTTTTTGTTTTATTGCCTTTCCATGTGACGGGCTTCCTGTGCTATAGGCACCACACAACGGCCACAGGATTCCCAAAAACGAATGTAAATCATTGCCTTTTTTTGGTAACTTGTGATAGACTTTTCAAATTTTTGTTTAGACTATGATAGAAGAGGTTCATAGAGCTACTATCTTTGTTAGTTTTATTTCGAAAAAAAATTAGAAAGAGTGAGAAAAAAGGAAATTGCTAAAAACGCTATACCGCTGACCAGACAGCTTGCTCACAGAAAATTCAATCACCCATAAAATACGAAGTACTACTTTATTTAAAAAAATAATGTCAGATCTGTGTAGCCCGCATCTGTAGCTTTCTATTGATGTATATTTTGTATAATAAAATTGATTTTAAAAATTTTCGAAAATTTGGGTCAACCTAGAAAACGCTTATTTCGGGTACAAATTTTCAATCGCCTCGTTTTCTATGAAGCAAAGCAAAATCAACCATTTTTTTCATGGATCTATTTAGAGCTCAAAATGGACTTTCACTCAAGTACGAAACATTTTGCAAAAGTATTTCAATTATTTTTTTACAAAGCATTTTTTGGCGTCAGTTGTGGCTTGGGCTCCCTGTGGTGGAAATTTAAAGGGACAACGGAAAGTTTAATGTATGTATTTGCGCTTTTAATCTGATTCGCGCGTCCAATATTTTTTTTTCTTAAAGTTTTTTGGCTTACGATGAAATTTTATAATAAAATATGATCACAATTTCTTATTTTCTATACGAAATCCTGTTTTAAGGGATTAAAACGACGACATTAATAACATTATTATACTGAGAGTAAGAAGACCTGTTTATGTTTATGACGGGAATGAAATAAAGGCATCCATATTTATGAAATTCTTGAAGAGAATTTATGTGAATCAAACTTCTGCTACCTTCCGAAAATGAAAAAGCAATTAAAAAAATAATCTGGTTTTCTTGTTTTTCATCGATTTTCTATTTTTGAAATTAGGTTTTTTCTATTTTATTTTCTATCATGAAATTAACGTTACATGAGCTATTTCAACACTATTTATTATAAAGACCTTACAAAACCCATTGATCTAGAATGATAGAGTCCAACTGAAAATAGCAAAAACTACTTGTTTGGCTTTATTATCGAATAAGTAGGAAACATTCATGTTGTTTGATTTGCAGCAAGCAATTCGAAATTTTTTTCCGAATATACTGGTCATTCAAAAAATTGTTATGCAGGAATTTTCCTCCTCGAAAACTTTTTTGAAATGATTTCATTTCTCTTTTCATAATATTTTTAAAGGGTTTCCAGATAGATGTCTTGTCAGGTTCTTCGATTTGCGGCAAGGGATTTTACTATTACTTTTTTAAAACCCGGGTTCCAAAAACCTGTTATACAGGAATTCTCTTCCGATAAAAACATACAAAACTAGTTAATCAGTTTCATGCAGGATTGAATATTATGGATTCCTTGTTTTCTATTTTTTACTAGATGTATAGAAACATATCTTGTTGCTGCATGCTATTTCAATATTTTTTTCATATATCGGCCTTTCAACCAATCTTAGGCTTTCCCACTAGAAAATCAGTTCGTTTTGAATGAAAGACTAGGCTCTTTGAATTTTATGTTAACGGAAAGGTATGATAAATGTGAATAATATTTTTAGTTGACTTATATACAATAATATATGTGGAAATTGAATGGGCAGAACTGTGGTGGAATAATGATAGATGTGTTGATCATCACAGTGAATGAGCGATCTAAGCGAACGCTGTAAAGAAAGACTTGAAAAAGTGATTTCAAGCTTCAACGGGAATCGAACCCATGACCTCCGCGATGCCGGTGCGATGCTCTACCATAGCCTCATGCCTCATAGCTCAGTTGGTAGAGCATCGCACCGGCATTGCGGAGGTCATGGGTTCGATTCCCGTTGAAGCTTGAAATCACTTTTTCAAGTCTTTCTTTACAGCGTTCGCTTAGATCGCTCATTCACTGTGATGATCAACACATCTATCACAATAATATATATACAAACAATTATCATTCATTCACCTGGATATTCTAGTATTCATTATCTTGTCATACCCTCGTTTACCATCTCATCTTACCTTTGATTCAGTGCTGTGGAAGTCACAATTCATCTTGTTTCTTGGCGTACTCTTGTTACTTGAAGCGTTTTCTTTTTTTTTTTTCAATATGGCCGACCAACAAGTAAGCGCACAAAACCCAGCGCATGCCCGTCGAGACCAAATGCATGCGTGCGAGACAACAAATACTTGACGTACTTGTTTTAGAGGTAGAAAAGCTTTTGTTTCAAGATTTCTAATTTTTCTTGCTCAGTGAAGTGAAGGGTAGGCAATGAAGCAACAGGTTGCGCTAGGGTAGGGACGGTGGACAAACGGTATTTGATGGGTTTGGTCAGACTTAATACCCTTATTTCTAGTAGAATACCAAGCAGACACAAATAACAAATCGGTTTTTATTTTTATTTATTTAACTTTATTAACATCAACAAAGTAGTAGATTTATTTCGCGTAACGGTATTGAATGTTTTAGAAACATTTTAACGAGTGAAAAAACTGCTAGTCTCTTTTTTATCAATAAACAAGGTATGAAAACAAATTAACTGGAATGGCTGTATTAAATAGGCGCCATGCATGCCAGACCCGCGGTCACTCGTGCAGTAACGTCACTGTGTAACCGTGCTCTATCACAGACTCACCATACTTCCTTTCATATTATACTATTAAAGGCATTGAAGAGGCGTCACTCGTGTAACGTCACTGTGTCATAGTCACAGACTCACCATACTTCCTTTCATATCATACTATTAAAGGCATTGAAGAGGCGTCACTCGTGTAACGTCACTGTGTCATAGTCACAGACTCACCATACTTCCTTTCATATCATACTATTAAAGGCATTGAAGAGCCGTCACTGTTGTCACCAAAATTCGTCAGAAACGACACCCTTAGGAATCGTTTCCTGAATTTTTGAAGTTCCGGGTTCTTCATCAAAGTGTGGGCCACCAACCAGCGATTGAAAGCAGTTTTGGAAAAACGATAGAAGTTTCTGCCTTCTGGCCCTCCTGAGGAAAAAATACAAATGAAAGGGATTATTCCAAAAATTTAATTTGACATTTAACTAAATTAAGGCTAGATTAAGATTAATTACAGTCGTTTTGTACCTAGTACCTATTTTGACAAATACTTTTTAGATTTTTCTTTTTTTGACAAGATTGTATCGCGGTATTTATGGTACAAATGAATATTGTTGTTATTGCAAGGGTGTGATCAATCTTAAGTTTTCATTTTGATCGAATACCCATTCTCGTTATGTTTTAAGAATCCCCCCCCCCCCCCCCCATTCCACTCATCCCCATCACCCATCTTAGTCTATAAGCAATCACTTACGGTTTCCAAAGAATTGAGGACTCCTGGATCGTTGATTATCCACGAGAAGCTGACAGAAAACCAACATCACAGGATGACTGTAGGACTTGAGTACGTTGAGAAAACCAATATACGACATGTAACCTATTGATAATCGATAATGAATTAATAGTATCCAACAGAGAGTGACATCACAGGATGACCGAAGGACTTGAGTACGTTGGGAAAACCAACATACGACATGTAACCTATAATAATCGATAATGAATTAATAGTATCCAACAGAGAGTGACATCACAAGATGACCGAAGGACTTGAGTACGTTGGGAAAACCAATATACGACATGTAACCTATTGATAATCGATAATTGGTTAAATAGCATTCAGCAAAGCAGTTAGGTAATATTAAATGGGCCGTAGCCGTACATCGAAGTGAGAAAGGCGGTGAGCTTGCAATGATAGAGACCTTTTATAAACAAGTTAAACAATTATTCACAGGTTTTTATTATTGTAGCGTCACCGTTCATCACGTTTCGATGCAAAAGAACGGCAACCTTTCAAGATGGCGCATGAAACTGTGAAAGGGACTATTGAATTACGCAGTCTCACCTTGGTCCCATTTATGGTAGCCCAGCATCAGAGGGGTACGATCGATGCGTGAAAAAAATATCACACCAAGAAACATGCTCTTCAAAAGACGTAAGATCGAGGAAAAGAATCCGACCAAAATATTGAAGAAGAAGAAGAAGAATGACATCACGCAGTAGAGACGGCTAAAAAAGACAAAACGAAATGTGTTTCAGTCAACGAAATGGACGAAAATAACAAAGGAAATGTCAGTATAATCTCCGACTTGTGATAGTTGAAAGCGCTCGTTTATTAGTCCAATAAGATAATAACAATGCAAGATATAATATTGTTCACTAATAAAACTTTTTTTCATTTAGTCCTGCTGGCCAGGTTAGGGCTGAAAACACTGGTTCACCGCCAGACGTTTCTTTCAAAAGTGTCCCGCTATTGCAAATGATAAAATTTATGGAAGAAATGTTGGTGGATGATTTGATTTTGAATCAATTACTACAAAGTTAATGCCCTGGTTTTCGCATCCAATTAAGAGTGCGCGCACATGGCGAAACGTTTATGATAGTGTAGAATTGCCCCAAGTCGACATCTCTTTTCTCCCGTGAGAGCATTCTATTCGAGCGACGAAGTCACTAGTAGAGTTACACAGAGGGCGGCGGACTTTGGGAAAGTCTAGCGGTAGTGTAGAGTGCGTTGGCTAGCAAGTGTTAGGCCATTCAGCTATTAGTGATTCCATCAGGATTGAGAACAGAAGAGAAAGATAATTCGAAAAAAAAATGACTCTAGAGCAAAGGCAAACGTGGTGAAATCTTTGGTGCATATCGGACTCGTGCCCAGTCGCTTCTCTTACGTTGTTTTTGAGCTAGCGCTGTGGTTGATGGGAAGGAATTAGTGAGTTCGCATTCGCGCGCATTAATAGAAACGTGAGTGACGACTGGTTACGAGTCTGATTAGGAGTCTGGGGATTATCTGGGGGTATATATTGTTGCTATTGCGTGCTGCAGAAGCACGAGCATTTGGGTTTTTAGGTCTGAAGGGCCTCTTCTAGCTAAATTTGCAGAATTTCAAAAACGGGAAGGAAGATTGGAAAAATAACTCTAGACAGCGTAATGAGATGGAATGCACTTTCCATGTAACCAAATTAATAAGATATGAAGTACCAATATTGAGCAAATGGTTCGACGTTTTCATGTAGACAAGGAAGATTGTACTTACTGGTTATTGATGTTAATAGTCCTGTTAGGAAAGCGACGATCTCTGAACACCAACCATCCAAGCAAGTACTGGCAGATCCATACACAAACAGGCACCACGAATACAGGTCTGTGGATGGACAGAAACATAGTAACATTCCACTTACTAGAAGTCAGGGTATTCAGTAACATCTTATAATAAGCAATTATTTGCGCTCCGTCATAAAATTCCTCATATTTGGTTTGAAAATGATCTATCTAAAGTTGATTTTCATTCGATGTTAAGTTAAAGTGCACCTTAATCCTGATACAATACTTTCAATATTGATTCTACATTTAATACGAATAGTTGAATGGTGAAATATTTCTTCATTTTAATTTTGCGTCTTTAAGTTATGAAGGGTTATACTTCCAATATTATGCTAACTGTGAGGTCACCCCAGGGTTCATTAAATATACACATTTTGACTGGTTCATACCAACAGCTTTTAAAAAGAATCATTATTATACTCAAGGTTTCCACAATGTTTATTGTACATCTGATCTCTCATAATCGCTAGTGTTTGGTATAAAAAATTAAAATAAATACACTGAAAAGCATGGGGTGAAGTCACAGTCACTTACATATTGGAAGTATAAACCTTCATAACTTAAAGACGCAAAGTTAAAATGAAGTAATATTTCACCATTCAACTATTCACATTATGTAGAATCAATACTGAAAGTATTGTATCAGGGTTTAGGTGCACTTTAACGTCGTTACTTACAAGACGCTCTTGAATAGGTGTAATACCATATCCCACAAATGAAGTTTGATTATGAACCCAAGACATAACGAGATGGTCAACAATACTATCGCCAACACAATATATCCTTAAAGAAAGAATTAGGAAATAATTAAAACATCAAAGTCAAAAAGAAAGAAAAACCAAAGGAAGGAAGGAAGGAAGGAAGGAAGGAAGGAAGGAAGGAAGGAAGGAAGGAAGGAAGGAAGGAAGGAATCGCTCATCACGATACAGATACTATTAATTCAGTTGTATAAACGTAAAACAAACCATCTGCACGCAATTCCTTCCCACCCAAACCGTGTCATCACAGACATAGATAGTCACATGTCAGGTTTATTCTCAACCATTAAAGCCATGCAGAGATGCAAGAGCTGTAATAATTATCACTAGGAAACTGAGCAAAGTTGCAAATAAAAGAGCGCTCATAGTAGTATTTAATTTCGTATTTGCTTACCGCAACCAATATATGCAATTTGATAGCCTGGATAACTGAGACTCCGGTCCTGTTAGAAAAATACCATCACATAAGTCTTATTCTTATAACGCTTCGTGTAACTTTTAAAATAATATTGGACCATAACAACTTAAGCCTAGTTTTCACTAGCGACATAAAAGCAGAAGCGGAAGCAGAAGCGTAAGACGTCTTATGTTCCTGTGAAAATCAAAAAATGGAGACGTAAGCAGAAGCAGAACTTCGACGGAAGCATAAGCAGAAGGAACAAAAGATTTCCTTTTTTATGCTTATGCTTCTACTTCCGTCGCTTATCTCGCTAGTGAAAACCAGCCTTTACAACGACAGAGGCGGCAGGAAGGGGTATTACACTATGTCTAGAAAGCGTTACAATGAACCATTTTTTCGGGCAAATCCCTCATGCAACTTCCAGATCATTTCAGGAAAAGAGCTAGCCAATCAGAAAACATTTGCAAAACTTGGTGTCCTCCTGAATTTATGGATTTTCAAGCCCATAACATTTTATCAATTTGCAGTTACGTCATTTCTACGTCATTTTTTCAGATGAGCTGGTTGTATCGCCACAAGATTGGAGAAATGTTCAAAGAAACCTGATTATCCACGGTAACACTACCACCACCTCTGTATTTGGTGCCTTTTTACTAGGCCGTAGCCACCCCTAGTATATCATATAGTTCGTACTCTTTTTGAGTCAACCATCATAATAAAGGCTTATGGTTTGTTGAAAGTCGATTTATGTTTGGCAAAAGAAAGTAATAAAGCATCTTAGACATTTTTACATTTGGGTGAAGGGGTTGAGGCGCGGAAAGCAAGTTATTACAGCAAGTTATCTCAATCACATGCGCCGCTCTAGCCATTGTTTGTGTCGCGACGAAGAAGCTTTTGGTGGACGTCAATCAAGGCGTTTCCATGACATTCTATAGGCACGTGCCCTTATAGTTTTGTGTTTGCCGACAATGTTATGGAAATGCCTTGTGATTGACGTCCGCCAAAACCATCGTCGCGACAGAAACAATCGGAAGAGGGCGCGTGTGATTGAGAATGCCTGTAATTTATATTTAATAATTTTACATATTGCATAGAGTGAAAACAATATAACCGTGAAACTTTAGTAATACTAAATAGCACAATTTCATGCAAATTCCATTGTTTTCTATTGTTTAGCACTATTTAGTACTATTTAGTAATTAGTGTTTCACGGATTGTTTGCATTCTAGTATTACAAATATCATGCCTATCACTAAACCACCTTACCACAAGTCTTGAAGGGCTGTTGCCAAAAAATCTATTAGCTATGTAGGACCGTAAAACATGTTCTCTGTGGAAAAGAAAAAGCCTTCTTTCAAACATCACATATATATCTTACATTTGAAATGAAAAGTTTATTTATTCAGAGTAATCCCGTAATAAACAGCCTCTTTAGCTCGGAAATTTTTTTTTCATTTCAGACCACATGACATTCTTCTGAGAATAAGATTCTTTGTTTGAGTTATATCCATATTCATGCATGTGTCTTCTCGTGTGCAACCGTTAAAAACAGAAATGGTACTTTAGGGAATGATACGTGGTTTAAAAACGGAAAACATTACACCCAAGGTAGAGGTATATTGACCCTATTGACACTGTTATCAAAGATGGATGTACTAGCGGAGAAAAGAAATGGGCGAATAATTGGATAGATAGCAATGAACAGTGATAATATATACCTTGAAATGTACCAGATAAAAATTGAAATATGCTCCTTTAGCTTGGGCGTAACGTTTTCCCCCATTTCAGATTACGTGTCATTTCTTTGTTTAACAGTTGCGCATTAGATGACAATTGAATAACACAACTAAAACAAAGAATAACATTCTCAAGAGAATGACACGTGGTCTGAAATGGAAAATATAACACGTTTTACTCTGATATGCGTGCACTAATCGTTATATAGTCAAAATTTTAAGAAAGTCTAGCACAGCTTAGTACCTGTGGCACTTTAGGAAGTGTAGCAACATCAAGACTGTGAAGAAGGCAGAGAAGCAGGCACACACATCTAATGAAGCTGTAAGTAACAGCGATGCAATATGTTTAATTTTAAAACTGGAAAGGAAGACTCGCATAAGGAGGTAGAGGAAGAACAAAAAACCCTGTGGGTAGCACAGTGATCGCACTTAAATGCACGCAAGACAGCAATGTCAATTTCAGCACCCACTTGTAAGGCTTGGCATAGTTAAATAATAATAGTCTAATTAAATAAGATAAAGAAAATTCCAGATTAACAAATTGTGTGTGCGGTATATTATGATACCATTGTGCAAGTAGGATAAAAGCGCATTTACGCGCATGTGAAAAAAAAAAATTAATTGATATTTGCGCACTATTCCAGATTAAATATTCATGTGTGTGTTAGAATATGACACCATTGTGTACGTAGGATTAAAGCGCATTTATGCGCATTTGAAAAATAATTAATGAATATTTGCGTACCATAAATCAATTAATTATTATAAACTATAAATGTATCAAAGTAGGATATTTACATGTCTTTAGAGGTGTAGAAAAAAAACTCAACAACATAAATATAAGTACCATATTTGTCCTATCTTACCTCCAAAAATATCAATCACAATAATTAAAGATCGATAAAGGCGGTAAACTCCAGGATTATTTCTAAAATATTCTTTTTGTTTGCGCAAAGTTGGGAGCAATTGCGTCACCATTGCACCCCGTTCAGCCAATGATACAGTCATCTGCAAAAATAAAAGAGACTAATGAGCTTAATCTGATGTTTCCTTGTATTCTGGTGAGAAATCCTCACCGCTGATCAGGATTACTAGGACCAAGGACACCTCCAATCTCGTACCCAGAGCCCACGTTCCTCTTGTTCAGTGCCGAGAAACGAGAGGCTCTGGCTGTAATCGATTTTGACTTGGCTTCCGGTCGGTGAATTTCGGACCGGAAGTTTCAATTGCGTATGCCTAAATCACAGGTACGCTGATGTTTGGGTTACCTTTGGTCTTCAGGGATTGAAAATTTGCTTAAATTCCACTCTCGTGTCATCTACTTCGGGTAAACGAAAGATTGATTATCGTATCACATTCTAGAAAATTTTGATTTCGATCCACTCAAATCTACTTATTTCCTGATACTTTCGAGTCTGTTAGCCATTTTATTTCCATTTTATTTTCTTTCTATTGTTCTTCCCCGGACCAATAGGAATGCTCACAAATTCGGCCGCCGCCAGAGCCTCTCGTTTCTCGGTGCTGACCAATAGAAACGTGGGCTCTGGGTACAAAATTGGGAAAACTCTAAAAAGTGTGTGGGGTGTAAGGGAGGAGGGGGGCAGCGGGCTTAGCTAAGGGTCTTAGATTACAAATAAGAGGAATGCTGAGTAACTCAATGGCAACATTTTAAGAATTCGGGGGAAAAAACTATTGCAAAAGCCTTTTTAAAGTAATGAATCATATTAAAAATTTATCAATTAAAGAAAGCAAAACAAATCGAAACAAAAAAAAACTTTTTAAAGTAGGCACACTAATTTATACCTGATAAATAAAGATTACAGAAACCGTCAAGGTGGCAACCATCTCGGTTGAAAACTTGAAATCTGAAAGCGAAGGACACCAACGATAAATGTTGTTTTTAAAAGGGTTTTTTAGCATAATATGCTGTGTATTTTGCAGTGGTAAAAAAGGAATGCTTAACGTAACTTAAGGCTCTACGCAACGAAGGCGCATAAGGCTAAACAGTGTTTGTAATAAAGTTGTAGAAAACTGCAGAGGCCGGTGGTTAGCCTTGCGCCAAACCCATTATATGATCACGCTTAGTCTGATCTCTATCCCTCTGCCTTTTCCTGCTTGGGTTGCCCTAACTAAGCTCCAACCGTCACAGCTCGGAGCATCCCTGAGACACACACATGCCCCCTAAATACAACCAGGTAGAGATCACTAGTTTGGAAACTTTACTAAATTAATCTATTAAATAATGTTGTTTGCTTAAGTTGTCTCGTAAGGCATACCTTCTCTTGGTTTGTAGAACCAATCCCTCACCTTGATGCACCAGTTCCTAGAAGAATCCAACCTAAGCAAAGAATCGAGTACATGTAAAAAAACCTCTTTGAGATCCTTTAAATTTGGGAGGAAATAGCAAAATACAAGACAAACTTGGGGATTGGTAAAGTAAACTCGAAAGGTGCATGTTCATGAGCATTCCCCTACGTGACGACCCCTGCGATCCCCGTACAGCGCTCACGTAAACAGCGTCAGCGCAAGCATCGCGCGCGTTTTCTAACCCTTACATATTGCTCTAAATTAGTTAATGCGCCAATCCTTCTTACCTCTGATCTAATCTGTTGCTTAGTAACAGACGCACGTGGATATAGTCGTGTGCTTTGGCAATAACAGGCAATGGCTCCTTGTTATAAAAGACATTTCAAATTAATATATTCAAGAAAAATAAAACAAACACGCAGGTCTCCTTACTGTGATATAGAACAGTTCTCGCATGACTGTGAAAACCTCACGGCACGAACACGGACGTGACACGGCAAGACGTAGGGCAGACCAATCACTTTACGGGAGAATTTATTCTCCATCCAATGAAATATCCGGAACACGGAATAAACATGGCACTGTCAGACCAATCACAATTGCGCGAGAGAAAAATCAGCCAATTAAAATTTTAAAAACTCACGGTTAAGGCACGGCACGCTTACGACACTGCGCTTTTCACAGTCATGCGAAAACTGCTCTAAACACGCTGGGCGCTGTAGAGCACGAGAGAAGCAAGTTTAGGAACATGAGGCGTAGCCTAGTGCTCTACAGTGCTCCAAGAGTGTTCATAACACGCGATACACTGTGCTGACGAGGCCCAATACAGGCCGAAATAGCTGTCCACGGTTTGTAGTTGAGCTGGCTCATTTTTTGCGCGACTTGTGAAAGGCTTGTATGGCACCATTCTTCAGTCGTTTCTTCTAAGGTTCGTAATTTACCTATTACGTATGTTCTTATTTGAAATCCGAGCCCATCCCACACGGCGCACTGCCTTATCTATCTAGTGTTCATAAAAATTAATAACAGTTTGAACATATGATTCCACTTGAGACCACGCGTCTGACCCGTTTAGTTCAGAAATACTTTATAATCATGTTTTTCTTATTTTAGATAATTTTAGGTGTTTCGTACTCTTTGTTCCCAAAGAAAACTGTTTTACTATTTTTCTAGCTTTTTCTATTTCCAATCATGTTTCTTTCTTCAGAAATGCTGCTATACTATTTTCCCATTTCAGACCAGGTATATAGTATATCCAGTAATACTGTTATATATAAATACATGAGAATGACCCTGCCCAAGCTAAAGCGGTATATTCTTATATCTTACCTGAATATGTCTGATTTCTGGTGCCCTGTACCTTGGCAAAAGTTCCCTGATTAAAAGCACGGCAAAACGACCAAGCAGAAATAGATAACAGAAAAGATCGGGAAGACGTTCAAACAGCTCTGATTGCTTGAACACAGGATTCAGTTTCTAGTGAAACAAGGATTGATAGATGAATGTTTAGGACGATAAAGGTTATATAAAATCAACTTAAAGACATAAAGTTATCCTTCAGGATTAAATGGGAAAGAAACAAAAAGCGAGGAAAAGCAAGCAATGAAGCAATTAAGGAAGCAAGGACGTTAGCAAGAAAGAAAGCAAGCAAGCAAGCAAGCAAGAAAGCAAGCAAGGAAGCAAGCAAGCAAGCAAGCAAGCAAGCAAGCAAGCAAGCAAGCAAGCAAGCAAGCAAGCAAGCAAGCAAGCAAGCAAGCAAGCAAGCAAGCAAGCAAGCAAGCAAGCAAGCAAGCAAGCAAGCAAGCAAGCAAGCAAGCAAGCAAGCAAGCAAGCAAGCAAGCAAGCAAGCAAGCAAGCAAGCAAGCAAGCAAGCAAGCAAGCAAGCAAGCAAGCAAGCAAGCAAGCAAGCAAGCAAGCAAGCAAGCAAGCAAGCAAGCAAGCAAGCAAGCAAGCAAGCAAGCAAGCAAGGAAACAAGCAAGCAAGCAAGCAAGAAAGCAAGCAAGCAAGCAAACAAGGAATCAAGGAACAAGGAAGCAAGGAAGCAAGGAAGCAAGGAAGCAAGGAAGCAAGGAAGCAAGGAAGCAAGGAAGCAAGGAAGCAAGGAAGCAAGGAAGCAAGGAAGCAAGCAAGCAAGCAAGCAAGCAAGCAAGCAAGCAAGCAAGCAAGCAAGCAAGCAAGCAAGCAAGGAAGCAAGGAAGCAAGGAAGCAAGCAAGCAAGCAAGCAAGGAAGCAAGCAAGCAAGGAAGCAAGGAAGCAAGGAAGCAAGGAAGCAAGGAAGCAAGGAAGCAAGGAAGCAAGGAAGCAAGGAAGCAAGGAAGCAAGGAAGCAAGGAAGCAAGGAAGCAAGCAAGCAAGCAAGCAAGCAAGCAAGCAAGGAAGCAAGGAAGCAAGGAAGCAAGGAAGCAAGCAAGCAAGGAAGCAAGCAAGCAAGCAAGCAAGCAAGCAAGGAAGCAAGCAAGCAAGCAAGCAAGCAAGCAAGCAAGCAAGCAAGCAAGCAAGCAAGCAAGGAAGCAAGCAAGCAAGGAAGCAAGGAAGCAAGCAAGCAAGCAAGCAAGCAAGCAAGCAAGCAAGCAAGGAAGCAAGCAAGCAAGCAAGCAAGCAAGCAAGCAAGCAAGCAAGCAAGCAAGCAAGCAAGCAAGCAAGCAAGCAAGCAAGCAGCAAGCAAGCAGCAAGCAAGCAAGCAAGCAAGCAAGCAAGCAAGCAAGCAAGCAAGCAAGCAAGCAAGCAAGCAAGCAAGCAAGCAAGCAAGCAAGCAAGCAAGCAAGCAAGCAAGCAAGCAAGCAAGCAAGCAAGCAAGCAAGCAAGCAAGCAAGCAAGCAAGCAAGCAAGCAAGCAAGCAAGCAAGCAAGCAAGCAAGCAAGCAAGCAAGCAAGCAAGCAAGCAAAGAAACAAGCAAGCAGGGTAGCAAATAAAGGACGCAAAGAAGGAATTTAACGAAGGAAGTTAGCAAAGCAATCCCTGAAGAAGAAGATACATAGGCTCCTCGACATTACGAAACCTCACATTTTCCTGGATCATTTGGATGTAGGGACTTGGACAGGAGAGCAAAAGAACCATGGCAGCTATAAACCTAGAAAAGAAGAGAATATACAGAAACAGTCACACAGGGACATGGGACAACATAACGTTTCTCAAATATTTTGACTTTTCTTGATAAAGCTAATATTTATAATACCATACTTACTTCATTAGAGTATACAAGAACCCAAACACTGCACCAACCAACAGATGGTCAGTCATCAGACAGGCAAAGATGGGGAAGTTGATCAATCCATACAACAGGACCCATACAACTGAACGAGAGGCTGAAAAAATAAAGGTGTAGACAGCAACATGCTTGTAAGTTAGCTGTGCCCTTATTTTGATCAGCCCAGTAGAGACTGTTTCGGACATCAAAAATTGAAGGGTTTTAAAAATAGATTCACCTGGATTCACTACTACACACAACCATTTCTAAGCTCTCTTAAACTACTGCTAAATCCATACTTGTTTGTAGGTCATTTACCTTTATTCCATGGCCCAAGTCCACTAAGTTCCACAACACTGAGAGATGAAGGAATAAAACTAGTAATGTCATTAAAGAGCTGAAAACAGTTACCAGCAATGACACCAAATGCTACAGCAATACTCAGACGATTGTTGGTGTTGTCACCAAGAAAGTTGAGAGGCCTGAAATAAGAAGAGATTTAATGGACCTTGATACATTAGCCTTGTGGTGTTCTCTTGTGCATTGCCAAGTGCAGACCACTGCCATCCCTTAGTCCAGATGCTGGCACCCTCCTTACATCAGAGGCAGCCCAAAAAAGTGGAAATAAGTTTCATAAAACATTCCCACAATGCACTGTTAAGCCAACGCGACCCAGTTTTTTCTCAACCCCATATTTTACAATAACTTACGAATTTCTTGAGCGCTAATTAGCTATTTTTTTATCATCAATTAAAGGACTGACAGATAAAGCTGATATATGTCAACGAGCGTGTGCCTTGATTACTTTGATAACTAAAAATGGTAAGCTTTTATCGTCTACATCAGTTTTTTTTGTGTCTGTCCTCGTATTGAACTTTGGCAAAGCTTTGCCACCCAGCACATTTTCCCATACGAAAACTTATAAAATTTTCCATTTTATATTTAATGGCAATTCGCCTTTTTCATTTGTTATGAATTAAAACTCCACCTCCCTACTAATGTTGAGGTGCTCTTTTCATTTAATCTGTTGATCATTTTGACACAGATGCTTGTTTAAGGGAACTGTTAGTGAAAGTCCTCTAAACTTTGTAATACCTGCAATATTTAAAGGATTGTTCTGGAAGTGTAGAAGTAGCAGGTAACACAAGTGACCATATTCAATTAAGACAAGCCACAGTAGGTAATATAGCATGAATCATTTGTAGCTGATCATTCAAGTTTGTACTTACAAGACTAAGCCAGGTCTTCCATCACAGGTTTTGGGTTTAATCCTGACTCTCTTGTTTAGAAATGCAAGTATCGTGATGATGATGAGCTGTTATTAAAGGCATGTCATAAAAATTAAAAGAAAGGGAAAGTTTATTTAATATGCAGAGGGAGGGGGATGAAGATTTTTCCTCAAAACCTTATTTTTTTACAGCTCTCCCCCCCCCCCCTCAGAACTTTTGTTGAGCCCCCCCCTTTCATATCTCAAAAAAGTTTGTTACCTCCTCATGCCACATATCTTCATTTCCCAACCCCCACCCAATTGTTCCAATTTTTTAATATAATAAGGAAATAAAAAATTGATATTGAATAAATTGAATATTAAAAGAAGTTAAGCATTTTGATGGTGGTAGTTAAAAAATACCAACGTGCAAATACGCTAAATATATTTCATATGATAGAGGTCAAGGCAGAGTATATGGTGAGGAGATCTAGAGTCCTTAAAGCTAAGATTATGTGATATTATCCTTCTTAACCCAAGTAATACAGGCAAGTACTTACAGCTGGTATAAGGCAATACTTGTCAAAAACTCTCTTGTCGAATAGACATGGTGAAATGAGTAGCAAACTATTCCTGGAATATAATGTTAAAGATAATCAAGAACATGATGATAATGATAGACTGTGATGATAAGTGTAATGTGCTCTGAAGTCAATACTGGTCAAAACTTCTTATATCAAAGAGACATGGTGAATTGACTGGAATTAGTGAGCTATTCCTGGAAAAATAATGCTGAAGATAATCATGTACATAATGATAATTATTGTAATATGTTGCTGTTAAAAACCCTCTGATTGACTGGAAATGTTGAGCTATTCCAGGGGGGGGGGGGATGAAGCTAATATTCTTGAATGTGATCATGAGGTTTACAGTTATTATGTGTGAATTCAAAGTGAAGTACTTTTATACCTAAAACAACAAAACGACAAAGCGAAACAGCATATAACTAATAGTTATTTCTGCGAGTTCATTTTATGAAAAAGTACTCATACCAACTGAGAGCTATCAGTATTCATGTGTTCGAAAGTCTATTTTGTGGCCACGCGTCGATTAACCATTCATATGCTCAATAAAAGCCATAATTAATTGTTAAAACGGAGTCTTTTCTGTAGTCACATGAGCAAACCATTTAACTATATGCTCGATAAAACGAGTTTGCTCATGGTCACGCGAGCAAAAGTAGTGGTAGCTTGTATACATATATGTGTGGGATTCATCAAACTAGGATATTCACTTGGAAAAAAGGCTCAAATTGCAAACGAGTTCGAATTACAGACACGACGACGACGAAGAAAAAAAAAATCTGAGAAGAACAAAATAACCAAATAAAATTTGCATCCAAACGCTTTTTTTGCATCGCTTTTGGGGAGAAATTAAGTCACAGAAAAACCCGATCGCAGTAGGACATACGTTTACAAAGCCTAAAGCTTAAAATAAATGTTTTATTAATAAGTAATGAATGACTTACGAGCTATTGTTGGCAGCCATGAATTTGTAGTTGTTGCTTTTCTTGTGGAAGCTCGGGTTTTCGTGTTTTTCTTCAGTACTTTAATTTATGGTTCAAATCAGTTTGCAAGCAAATGTGACTGCTATCCTGAAAAAAAAAACACGAAGGAGCTTACTTTCTGGCTTTAAAACAAGATTACATGTGTTTGTTGTAGTTGGAGAAGGTACAATACCCAAATAGATTTCCAAGAAATCTTTCCAAATACCACAGGCATCCCAGACGAGAAATGTAACCGCCATAAATCCAAAATATATATCCGGATCAGCTAGGAACCACTGTTAAGAAGGAAATGTTAAACATCACTTATTTATTATTATAGTTATGTTCACTGCGTATAACTAGGCTGTTTTTAAGATAACTTACCTTATTACTTGGTCATTGTTAGCCGTAAGTCATATCTACAAGGAAGGTGTGGTCAGCATTCGAGCATGGCCCCACCCATTTCCGTCCGACTTAAGACAGGGACACAAAGCCATGTCGCACGACTCAATTTGTTACACTCTATGTTGCTGGTGTAGGCACGATCCAACTTCAGCAACATTGCCTGGAACATTGCCTGCTTCTCTTCCTTTCCTCTCAAGTCCTCTCTCCTAGCCTCCTCTCATTACCTCCCCTTCTCCCATTAGGTCATATTTATCATTAATAACAAACGAGCATTTACCTATTCGGTCCTTTTTTAACTGTAAATAATTTTAAGGAAAAAACAACCTTACAATGGACAGCTGTATAAGAGAGGGTGTCTACAAAAAGTTGTAACAATTTTTTTTTTAATTTTTAAAAAACGATAATTTTAAGGCGCGGATAGATCGATGGAGTAACTGTTGCTTTCCTCTTTGTTAGAGACAGAGATTTCCTGGGGATGTCACAGAGCAACTTTTCCTTCAGCAAAACTGGCAAACCCAACGCAAAAATATAATCGCATTTCTTTATCATAGAACATCACTCTGTTAAGATTGCGAACGTTTTAAAACACGATGAGTGCTTTTATGCGTAACATATCTAGATTTTACTTTTGCAATCTTGCGCGTAACAGTCCCATAAGTGGACATACGATCAAGATTTGCATATCGCATATCTGGACTTTAATGGAGTTATAATTATGAAGTTAACGTATATGCATGCCTTTTGCATCCACCTAAAATATCTACCAATATTTAAACATCCCTCCTGAGAAATTGCCCCAGTCGTCTTTGTTTGATCATAAGGGGCGAAAGAAAACGTGCATCTGAAGTTGTAACTACTTTCAAACAGTAATAAGAAATAACCAAAATTAAAAAATATATATGTTATGCTTTGTATATTGTTAACTCTCGATTGGTTGTCTGTCTTCAAAAAAAGGGGACATATTTCAATAAAATGTTAAAGGAAACTTAAAATTGCAAAAACTGCACAATTATAAACCCTGACACCAAAAGAAGAGTCTGCATCGGAAAACAGACGTGTCACGTGACGTCTTGAAGATGAAAGAAACATGTTCATCGAATAAAAACGATCGACGCTTTTAACTCGTGGTTTAAAAGGATTTATCGCTGTCTTCATGTCACAACTTTGCAGTTCAGGTTTCGCTTTCTCAGACGTTGCAGATCAGGATTCTTGAGCAATGTGTACGCCACCAGCCAACGATTGCATGCAGTTTTAGAGATAAGCGATCTTCTAATCTCATGTGTTGCTGTAGCCAAATGAGAGAAAAATAAAGTGAATTGTTTTGTAGAAAATTTGTATGGGCTTATTATGGCTTCTTTCTACTCAAAAGTAATTGCACTAGCAGCAACAAGACAACGAAAAATTCATAAAGAAAGCAATAAGAACTTTGGGGTATATTTTTCCCATCTTGGCCAAACTGCTTAGTCTTTATATCCAGTATTCAAATGTACGACCTCTCTGTGTGTACTTTAAATGTTAATCTAGTCTTATCTTGAAATGTGGATTGCTTGCTTACGTTTTTCAAAGAGAACTCTCGTAAGCCTTCGTAAATTTCATAAGGGAAGATAAAAACAATACAAAAACAAGAGAAAACGTTTGTTCTGCACGATTTGGACATGTGCAAGTCGAAGAAACATTAACAAATATCTAAGAAAAAGGATTCTTATAAACGACATAAAACTCTCAAGATATCATTTAAATGAGAATTTTTTATTAAGTCATATAATACTGACCTGAAGATCCATAGGGCACTACTCGTTCACGCGTCATATCCGCAACAAATACTTCTTGGACACAAGCAAAAAAAAACGTCAAGCAAAAAAAAAAAAAAAACTACGATGAATACAATACAATATATCAATAGTACGATGCTTCCAAGATCTTTTGCTATTGCATTTAATGAATTTGACTACTAAGAATTCAGAATTTCCTTCAAAAAGGCCTTTCCCTTGTTATGCACCTTTCACATTATCCAAATCAAATGTTGTAAGACCAAAGCGTCTTCTTCTCTCGAGATTTTAAAGCTTCCGGTTCATCGGTCTCTCTTTGGTCTTCGATCTCATTAAGTTCAAACTTGGTTAAAAGGAAAAAGATAACGACTTGTGCATGCACACATCCATATCGTGTAAGTTACTTACCATCGTCGAGCGCGTGGCAGTCAGCTTGACGCAGATCCAAGAGTAGTTGACAGAAAACCAACATGACAGGATGACCGAAGGACTTGAGTACGTTGAGAAAACCAATATACGACATGTAACCTATTGATATTCGATAATGTATTAATAGTATTCAACAAAAAGTGGCATCACAGGATGACTGTAGGACTTGAGTACGTTGAGAAAACCAATATACGACATGCAACCTATTGATAATCGATTGTTGATTAAATAGTATTCAACAGAACTATTCACTGAAATGATGAGTAGTGCATCTCACCTTGGTCCCAATTGTGGTAGCCCAGCATCAAAGGGGTACGATCGATGCGTGACAAAAATATAACCCCAAGAAACATGCTCTTCAAGAGACGGAATATCGAGGAAAAGAATCCGACCAAAATGTTGAAGAAGAAAAAGAAGAACGATATCACGCAGTAGAGACGGCTAAAAAAGACAAAATAATAATAGTTAATAGTGCCTTAATAAGCAGCCCTCACAGTAAATGTAAAGCGCATTGAGAATAAAGCATGAAGGCCTTATGCGTAACCAAGCGCAGAGGTTATATGAGGTGAGGTAAGGCACTATTGAGAACATTGTGAAATGCGCTAATAAGAACTCCCTATTATCATTATCATTAAACGTTTTAATACAGTTATTAATAATATTGATGAGAGAAAAAAGCGTCAATATCTGAACTATTGCACAAAAAAGTCAGATCGCATGTCAATCATATGTTTACAATTGCGTATATGTTGCCAGGAAACGGTGTACAGACGGATAACCATGCAACACTCACTTTAGCAAAGTTCTGCATGCGCAAACAGAAAAAAACAATTTTGCACTTGAATGCATCATGCTCTCAGTCAATGATATGAAAACACGCATTCACTTATTCTGCAGGAACTGAGTGCTGTTACAACATGTGATGTCACAAGTGTCACACGTCACACTTGTCGACATACATGCTTGTGCCAGCAGCAGTTGTATACCCTATGTATATCAAAGACTGGTCGTCTCTAGGTTCAAGGCATGTTTTTAGAGCTAATAATGACGTACGCTACATACTCGAAAAGAAATCCAATATTCTGATAACATAATCAAAGGGTAACTTACTGGTTATTGATATTGATGGTGAAATCGGGAAAGCAACGATCCCTGAACACTAACCAACCCAACAAGTATTGGAAGATCCAGACGCAAATGGAAACCACAAAGATGGGTCTGTAGAAAATCAGAAATGTGCTGAGATTAGTAAGAGAAGGGATTTGAAAAGTAACTAGTGCGGCAAACTTATCCCTCCACCTCCACTGCTCCTCTATGGCCCTCCCTCGCCCCTTGATATTCTACGCCATCTCTCCTTTCCAGTCTTCTCGTCTCTGCTCTCCCTTTGCGACATCCGCAATATTCTCCATCTATCTCTCCTTCCCTCTCTCCCTCTCCCTTCCGCTGGCCCTCTCCCCCTCCCTCTCCCTCTCCCTCTCCCTCTCCCTCTCCCTCTCCCTCTCCCTTCCCCACCTTCTTCTTGTTTCTCTTTCCCAGTCAAAACGTCTCTGCTCTCATTTGCACGACATCCCTAATTTTCACCCTCTATTTCTATTTCCTTCTCTCCCTCTCCCTTAGTCCCTTTTCCTCTCCATTCGTCTCATGCATCTCTGCTCGCTCTGCGCGATATTTGTAATCCTATCCTTGCCTCTCCCCTTTCCCCTCTCGCTCTTCCTCCCCTTCCCCAGTCGCCTTATCTCTGCTCGCGTTGCGTCATATTCCCAATCCTTTTGTGTCTTTTCTTTCCTCCCTCCCTCTCCCTTCCCCTCTCCTTTCCTCTGTCCTTTCCCTGCGTCACTCATCCCCCCTCTCCTCTTCACCCCTTTCTTCCCCGATCACTTACAAAATTAACTTGATAAAACCCTCCAGGGTCGACCAACTGACATATTGTATAATGACACCAATACTAAATGAAAATAAGAACATGATAAAGGCCAAGATGATGTATCCTGAAAAGAAAGATAAAAATTTCAAAGTCAATGACATTATCAAATTTATCACACGCGTAGCTGGAATGCAACGCGCGCCAATAGCCCAAGAAATTAAGCCAAGTGGAATATTTAAGACTTAGCTTAGGTGGAAAACATACCGCACAGACATACAGCACATCCAAGGTAAGGTATGCCGTAAACTTGATTCAAGTAAATCATCCAATCACAAGTCTACTTACCCCAACCAACATAAGCAATCTGATAGCCAGGGTAACTAAGACTTCGGCCCTGTCGAAAAGAAAATACGAGAACGATGTAACGGAGAAGGCGAGGGAAATAGGAGAAGTATGGAGTAGGAATGAAGGGAAGTAGGGGTAGGAGGAATTAAAATGATGGAGAAGAGGGGGAAGGACAAGTTAAAGAACGGAAGAGAAACAGGAGAGGAACAAGGAGAAGTGAGGAGGGAGAACGAGAAGGAAACAGAAGAAGGAAAAGAAGAGGAAAGAAGACAGGATGATTATTAAGGATCAGTAGTAGGAAGAGGAGTGAAAGCAGGAAAAAGGAAGAAGAAGGAGTAGCAGAAGAAAAGTGAAGACCAAGAAGGAGAAGCAGGAGGAAGAGGAAGACGAAGGAGGAGTAGCAGAAGAAAAGTGAAGACGTCGGAGGAGTAGCAGGAGAAAGGCTACAAAGAGAAGCAGGAGATTAACAATGGCACTTTAAGTAGTTTGTACTCGTATAGCTCATCAGTCTTACCACAAGTCTGGATGGGCCGTTGCCATGGAAGTCTTTTATTCTGTAGGACAGCAGCACATGGCTCCTATAAGAATTAAAGATATACAAACGATTGGTGCTATGTATACGGTGTTTCTAAATAGGTTTTCTATGGTAGGTACTTACCTATGGCATTTCATTAAATGAAGAATCATCAAGACCGAGAAAATGGACGTGAAGACGACAGAAAAGTAGGTAGATGCTGTGGAAATTGTTGAATAGAACTTGAATTAGTGGCAACAATATCTATCCTTTCTGTCTTTCTTTCTTTCTTCGTTTCTTTCTTTCATTCCTTCCTTCCTTCTTTATTCCCTTTATATACTTTAATCAAGAGAGCGTAAATAAGAGAGGGAAACTTTTAATAGCGCGCGCCATCTAAATTCCCGATAGAGCTATTTTTATTAACCGGATGCAGTTTAAATTTCGCCTTACCCGACGCCCATCAACGGAGTTCCTTCCGTTTCGTTTTTAGTGATCAAAACGGTAAACGGAAAGAGCGCGCGCGCGCGTTAATTTTCTCTTACTTTGAAATAAATGCAGCTACACCACTAAGCGCAAATTTCTCACAATAAGGATTAAAAACACCATAAAATTAAACTATAGGAAATGAGTTACTTTCTTACCAATCGAGATGTCGGCAATCATTAAAATATATTTGATCAAATAATAATCTATACTTGTGTGGTCAGCTTTTGGATCCTTCATCTCTTTTCGAGCATTCTTTACTGATTCTTCTAACTCTCCGCCGAGTAATATCAAATACACAGTCAACTAAAGAAAATTATAAAGAACACGACTTACTCCACCTGAGAGATAGTGAACGCAACGATTAAGGCCCAGAATTAGTAGTGAAGGACATCAGTGCGAAATTGCCTCTGTTCTGGAACCAAAGTGGTGTGTAGATTGTACTTTCGCTTCCAGGGTCTTGGGTTGAATTTCTACACTTAGCATCACTTCATGATTTGCGGTTTTTTCTCCGGTTTTTTCGTTTTCTCTCCCTCCGGAAAACCTGATTAACACGCTTAATTCCAAAGTGCGCAAAGTTGTTGATGATAGGATCATACGTAACAGCTGCCCATGCAACAGCTTCCCCGGTGATAATTAGCGATAATTTCAGTTATTTTCCATGTAATAACATAATAAAGGCGTTGTCCTTTGATTGCTTACACGTAAAAAAAACTACCCCTCCCTCCCCCCCTTTAAATAGGAATATAAATATCTTGATTGCACGAACGAGCGTGACTCATACAGCTTGACGTTCATCCATAAACGCATACTTACATAGTAAATGAATATTACAATAACAGTGAATGTGGAAACCATTCCTGTCGAAAACTTGAAGTCTGCGGGGCAAAGGAAAGATCAAAACATAATTAATAAGACCGCCCAAGAACACAACATAATCCACGTAGGTCAGTTGCTGGGCAACGTATCAGAGTCCAGCAATCATGCAAAGGTGAGCATTATGTTAAGGTGATGTTACACGGAACATCTTGCAACACCAATTTTTCGTGCAATGCTATTGCGCCATTTGTGTGCCGGTTTTTTTCGCGCAACATTTACTTTAGTATTCAGTCCACGCGCTGCCAACTCACTCACGGCTATCTTTTTTCTACTTTTCTTGCTTTTATCATTTTTTATCAACTCCAAAGAATTCATCTTATCCGTTGCATTAGGTTTAGACAATCGTTGCAGTTGCTGTACTCTTTAAACTTGCCGGCGCCATTTTGTTGCGCGTCAAATCAGCAATGGACATGTTACGCACATCGATTTGCTGAAAATTCGTCATCTTGTGTTGCAAGTTTTTGAAGCCAGATCAAAAACTTGCAACGTGTCGCAGAGTGAAAAATCGCGCGAAAAATCGTCCTCAGCGCTATGTTACACGAAAACGATTTTTCATGCAACAGTGTTGCGCATAAAATCGGCGTTGCAAGTTGGTCCGTGTAACACTATTTTAAGCGCAATACGTCAACATTTTTCTCTTTCGTTTTCCATCTTATTTCATTATTCAGTCAAACATCTCAAGTTGATAAAGATGATTAAGATATTGGATGCATCATCATTAAGATATCGGATCGATTATTTGCATTTGACTTTGCAAACACCCTAGACCCTACGTTCGTCCTGGTCAAGAACTCAGGCTTTATGAACGACATAACACTTTATTGTTTGACTTGATCAGTTGTAAGATATCAGCATAACCGTATTGAGGACAAAGTATTTTTTCAGTCCTCTCCTGACAGTACTACCACATTAATCAGTAATTACATCAGTCACACATTCGACTGAGTTTTCTACTGATACCTGGTCTTGGTTTATAGATTTTGTCTCTCAGGAGGATGAGCCAATTTCGAGTCTCAGTCCTGCAAGAACAATTATAGAAAATATACTTGTACATACAATATGACCAGCACTGTCCACCAGAAGGGGCGCCGGGGGTGGGGGAGGCGCAGAGGGTGAAGAAATAAATGACACTCCTAAAACGCTAAGATATTTGACTAAACAATGTAATAAAATAGAAAAAGATACGTATCTAGGTTGTGCGCTTAACATGATAATGTTCACCTTTTATTACTCGACCCCGCTACGTTGGCCAGCAACTGACGCACGTGGATCATGTCGTGATCTTTGGCGACAACAACGCTTAGTTCCTAGAAAACCCGAAGCATGGTTATATACTAGTTATACAATGATGGAGACCTTTAGCATCAGGTTTACCGCTAACCGATAGGGATCATGCCCAGAAATACACCCGCAAAGACAGAGAAAAGCTTAGCATCAATGAAACTCTATTCGCCGGTAACAAAACTAGTAGAGGTTTGGGCCCGAAATGCGACTGCAATGCTATCGCAAAGTATGCATGGATTAATTAGCTGAACAGAAACAAAGATATCCAGCCAAACAATCCATCCATGCTTTGCGATGGCATTGCAGTCGCATTTAGGGCCCAGACCTCTACTCCTTTTGTTAGCGGCGAATATGGCAGCTCTTCCAGCAACAACATAGCTATTTGGCAGCATTATACTTGTGTGCTGTAAAAATAGGCGCAAGTCTTACCCCCTCATTCTCCGGGTGATGTGAAGTCCAACATTTCCTTGCTAACTCGTTGAATAACAAAAGGAAAAAGCGCACAAGCAGGTAAATGTGACACAAGAGTCCCGGAATACTTTCATACAGCTCTGACTCTTGGTATCCTTTATTCAAAACCTGGATTAAGGAAAATAATCATATAAACAATTCTAATAGTAAATCTTCATTTGTTAACAAAAAACCTGAAAGGTGGGCTAGTATTAGCCTCCTCTGAATCTTCTATCTCTCTAGCGTTTTCGTCGTCAATCCCCTCTGCAGTTTTATGCCAAAGGAACCCCGCCCTGTAGGGGTCATGCCCAGAAATACGCCTGCAAAGACAGATTCTACTAGAAAGTGATAACCAGAGAACAAAAAACCCTGAATGGTGGACTAGTACTAGCCTCCTCTGAATCTTTCTAATCTTTCTATCTATGTAAGCTTTTTCTCCCTCATTCCCCTCCGCGGTTCTATGGAACCAAAGAAACCCCGCCCTGTAGCCCACCCCGACAAAGGAAGCCCAAAGACTAGTACGAAAATCTTCCAAACTTTAATACGGCTGAAACTTCCCTGGAATAATCTATGAGGGTCTAAAAATTACTGGTAAAAGCTTTTTTCCTGATATATATATGGAAATTATTATATTTTTACGAATTTGTAACAACCATACTCTAGATCTTGTATGCTATAAGACTGTTATCAGCACATATGCACATGCATAAGAATGTGAACAACTTATATTTTTCTATCAACACAAATTTAATAATAATAATAATATTAATAATAAATAATATCAAATTATCTTACGCCATCCTGTACTTCCTGTGTGTAAGGACCAGGGCATGACAACAAAAGAGTCATTAATGCGATGAACCTAAAAATAAAAACGAAATTTAGTTAAACACCTAATTAAACACTCAATTTTTTTTCAAAAGCATCAAAATCAAGGGTGGTTTAGCGGCGGTGTACTCATCCCCACTGGGATCTCGGATTTATTTTCTTGAGCTGCCATCAGATACCAGTAAAGTTTGTTAGTTCTCTCCCTTGATTCTAAGATTTTTCTCTGGGTTCGTTTTCTGTACGGGGTTCTATCTGTGAGTTAGCCCTCCTGACGTTGATCAGCCCAGGGGTTAATTTGGGCTTTGATAAACATGACGTTTAGTTAAACTATGGAATTAAGGTAGTCCGGATATATGTTATGCTTACTTCATTAGAGTATACAAGAACCCAAACACTGCACCAACCAATAGGTGGTCAGTCAGCAGACAGGCAAAGATGGGGAATTTGATCAATCTATACAACAGGACCCATACTTACTTCATTAGAGTATACAAGAACCCAAACACTGCACCAACCAACAGGTGGTCAGTCATCAGACAGGCAAAGATTGGGAAGTTGATTACTCCATACAACAGGACTAATACTACAGAATTAACAGCTGAAACACAAACAAACAAATGACTTGACATTGGTATTTGTGGCGTAGTAGTTTACTGCTCTCCTCTCACAGCTGTGGTCAGGGTTCGAGCCCTGGCTCGGCCTGGATCATATGTGTGTTAAGTTTGTTTGATGTGTCTTCCTCTCCCTTGCCGAAGGTTCTTTAATTTTCCATCAACATGTGAGTGAGTGCTGTATGTTGTAAATATAAAATATAGTGGTAATATTGCGTGTGGAGCAAACCTTACGAAAGAGCCCCGTACGGGAAGGGATATCGATGGTCATACAATATATTTATTTATTTCTATACATAGAAGCCATTCATGAAGAAAAAGAAAACATGTGCGCGTGCTGTGAGTGTAACTACCCACTGCAGGAGCAAGAGAGTTTATTGAACCCATAGTGACTTACCAAATAGCGTTTTACCATACCTTTTTCCCATGACCCAATGCCATTTAGTTTGACCACTGAAAATGATGATATATCTAATCCAGCAATGTCACTGAAGAGGTCAATACAATTACCAGCAATAACACCAAATGCTACAGCAATGCTCAGACGATTGTTGGTGTTGTCACCAAGAAAGTTGATAGGCCTGAAAAACATAAAAAGTATATTTAAAAAGTTTACCATGTCATGCCATGAAGTGACGTGCCGTGCCGTGCAGTACCATGATATTCTGGGATGTGTACATTTACTGTGCTGTGCTGACTGCTGTCCCATATGCTATTCTGTGATGTGCTGTGTTGGGCTATTCTATACTGTGTTGCACAGTGTTTTGCCATGTTGTGCAGTGTGGTGCTGTGCCATACTGTGCTATGTATGGTGCCATGCTGTTTTTTGCTGCACTCTGCATTCTGTGCTTTGCTGTTTTGCATGATGCCATGCTGTGCTGTGCTGCTCTCCATGGTGCCATTATGTGCTTTGCTGTGCTGCATGGTGCCATGCTATGCTTCTCTGCACTCCATGGTGCCATTATGTGCTTTGCTGTGCTGCACTTTGCCATGCTGTGCTACACGTTGTCATGCTGTGCTTTGCTGTACTCAATGGTGCCATTCTGTGCTTTGTTGTGTTTCATGGTGCAGTGCTGTGCTGTGTTTCATTGTGCCATGCTGTACTTTGCTGCTCTTCATGGTGCCATGCTGTGCTCCATGGTGCTATTCTGTGCTTCATTGTGCCATTCTGTGCATTGATATGCTTCACTGTGCCATGCTGTGCTTTGCTGTTTTGCATGGTGTCATGCTGTGCTGTGCTGTGCTATGTTGTGCATGTTTCAATTCACTGAAGTTTGTTTGAATTGAACTTGTCATCAAAATATACTAACAAGATTTACTTACAAGACTAAGCCAGGTCTTCCATCACAGATTTTGGGTTTAATCCTGACTCTCTTGTTCAGGAAGGCAAGTATAGTGATGATAGTAAGCTGTTGGACATAAAATGTAAATTGCATCAATATAAGGCTGATCTAGGGTCATTTCTAAGGGATGAAATTGTCAATATATAAAAATCCTCTTTAGATTTTTTTTTTAGTTACATTATGCTTTAATCTTACTTTTGAAACTCCAGCGTATGGTGGCCATGCAGCCACCCAATCCACCTTTAAGGTAGAAGAGGAATAATACTCAAGAGAATGGAATTTATAAAAATGTTAAAGTATTTTATTGGAATTTATAACATGTCAGCAGTTTAATTTTAGTTATATTATTCATTAGCCATACATAAGGTAACCAGCCAGCAACGTCTCACAGGTAAAAAAAAGAATAATACTCAAGAGAATGGAATATACAATCTGTCAATATCACTTATATGTGGCCAGATAACCAAGGAGATTGCTCAGTAAAAGTACAAACCATTTACCTAATTTGTTACATGCACTAGAATTTCTCTTCTGCACCCTGTAGCCAATCAGGATGCAAGATTCACAATAATCAATAATAATGGTATATTTATATTATGTTATAGTTATGGTTAATTAACAATTATTCTTGGATGCTTAAATGGGTATATATAGTGAATGTTCACTGAGACAAAGTCAAAGTACATATGTTCAAATATTGTTTAACCATAATAGACTTCGATATCAGAGAAAAGACAAAATTCAGGTGAAAAAAACATTTTAGTATAATTGCTTTTATTTTCATAATTCTACTTCCACTACAGACCAAGTGAATATTGTCTTCCTATAATCACTGATCCCTTGACTAACTTATCACAACTTACCGATGGAATGAGGCAGTAAAGATCATACATATCTTATTAAAAAGACATTTCCGAATTGGTAAATCAATGTATTCATCAACACTATAAACAAATAAATAGCAAAAAATAATTAATTTTTAAAAAAAATTAATTTTAAACCAGATAATGGTATTCAAAGACTTTTAACAGTTGACTGAAACCCAGCTATACAGGGACCACAGAGCTGTTGGAGGGGGGGGGGGGGGGGCTATAGCTCCTCAATAATTTGCAATCATATTTTGAATTACTTATAATAGTTGCAATTTAAATATTAATAGACTAATACATTGTAAATGTCCCTCAAAATGCTAGAAATCAAACTTTAAATGGGTCTTAGTTTAAAACTATTCCAGTGGGGCCTCTCATGGACCCCCCCCCCCCCCCTCCCCTTAATGCTGCCACCTTTAATATTCGTCTCCCCCCACCTTTCCCGAATCAAAATTGCATCATGGCCCAGGCAATAGCAATCATTTTAAGTCGAGGCAATTTGGGTCAATTCAATGAACTGTATAGAAAACTGACCGAAATGCAGCAATAGTTTGAAGGCAATTGAGTGTAATTTCATTATTTGAAGCTATTTAAACTCATAAAATCCGAAGACTGATCGTGAAATGAAAAATTATATTCATTCTTGCGTTGATCATAAGCATTATCTTACTATTAACTGTCTTTAGGTATTTCAGCTTATAAATAGCGAGCTTTAAGTACTGCTTAATAAGAGACCAGCTGAATAATACGCATAACAACTCAATCATATTAGTGCTAAATAATTATATACATGCATGACCAAAGGATCGATAAAGCTGTCTGTCCTTTAAAAGGCCTCAAGCTGAAACACCTATAACAATAGGTAAAGGTGTTTAAACAAACCATAACAATGAGGTAATAAATCCGGCATTTAGACCCATCAAGGATAAAAGATTCCACGGAATTCTTTCATAGCTTGATGACCTTTTATTTGGACCAGTAAATGCAGATCTAGTCTGACAAACTTGTTCAGAAAGATCACAACCCTCTTTTGAAGTGAATTATTAATAATTAAAAAATATCTGCTTTGGTAGACATGCAGTTCAAAATAGATGTGATAATGCTAAGGAACATAATATTGTGGATCTACAAGTATCAGAAATAAATAAAGTATTTAGTTTCTCTTACGGGGTCTTGTTCGATGATGTATTGGAATCCATTTTAAGTTAATGCTTCTTCGTGTAAGAACAAACTATTGAACCTACGCCTGGTTTTCTATGGAATACGATCTTCTTGCATGGAAGAAATATGTCTCATTTATACACATAAACGAGTATTGAATTTAAAAACCGTGATGAGAAATTGCTTAAATGACCTTTATCTGCCGAGGCAAGCAGGAGTTCAAAAACAACACAGGAAGCCCAATCCAGACCCGGACGTTTATGTTTTTTTTCTAGAGGATGGAGCAGTAGCCTCTAACTTGATAGTGGAGCTATGAATTGAGAAATCGGTAAGCGAATAAGGTACAGTAGATAAGAGGTGCAATACACAAACATAAATCCAAACACGATAAAATATTCCAAAGACAAGAACAAAAATCTAAATACTTACGGAAGCTTATACAGGACCATTGCTACAAACAAAACCAAGTAGTGGAGCAAAAGCTGCCGTCAGTGAACTGTACCCCTGCTGGCATTTTATATCAGGGAAACGTACATTTGATTTTTCAGATCGAGATTGCTTACTTACCTTTTAATTCTAAATGTCAACAAAAGGAATAGGGTAGTAATTCTTTGTAAAAAGATATTGCCCAATTGATAATAATATGTATTTTTTTAAATTAAAGAAATTATATGGATGGGGTTCAAAATCACCGACAGAAATTTAAAAAACTCAATTCTACTTTGCCATACCCCCGAGACATCCGCAGAGCTGAGGCGGCGTATGGACTTCGGACCTGACGGCAATTAATTCTTCTGCCCTTGTTTTGGGTGTACGAATTACGCAAGAAAATGTTCTAGCCGAAGCTTCAGGGGAGAGACCAGCCGGCCCCCAGACCATATCGGCTAGTCCCTTGCATCTCTGTCACGCACGGAATCGGTTGAAAATTTAATGCTGAAAAGTATAATCTATTCTGTGCACTATTTTTAAAAATAATGGTGAAGGTTTCGTTGCATAGGGATACTCCTAGTTCAAGTAAGGGATATTACCAGTTCAGGTGAGGGATGCTCCAAAAGCAGGTTAAGGAATACTCTTAGTTAAGGTAAGGGATATTTCTAAATCAATCAGTAAGGAATACTCCTACATCAGGTAAAGGGATAGTTCTGGTAAGAGATGACTTCTAAATCAGTTTAATGGGTACCGCTAGATCAGGTAAGCGTTCAGGTGACTTCTGATAAACATGCAGCAGTTTTAGACGAGTTGTTACGCTGAATATAGGATTGAAAACGAGTTGATGATTAGACGAGTGTTGCTGCATGTCAAGCGTGTTGCACCTGTCCTTCCTCGGCACACAACAAGGATCTTCTTCGTGGTCATAGCTTCATATTTAACCACTAGCATGCTAGAGCAGTTTTCGTATGACTATGAAAAACTTACTGTACGCACGGGCCGCGCCTTACCGTGAACGTATCAAAGCCGTGTGTAAAAACATTTGAAATTCCGTTACTTTTCCGCGCTGCAACTTAACCGTGCCGTGCAATTTTGACTTTTCACACTCATACAAAATCTACTCTATGGAATTGGCAGGTAAACAGCAAGAAGGCTAACAGAGTTCTTATCCTACGGGAATCAAATGAGACAGGAGATGTCATGGTTAATCAGGGAAGGAAGGAGGAGAAAAGCGAACACTTTTCTCTCTCCTTCCCAAAAGCCATCGCACGCGCACTAGTTACTAGCACGACTGGTTATGATTCTGTCCTTTTTGTTAGATGGTTCAGCCATGGCCCTTGCTTTTTGCCTTTGCTAAAGGAAAGAAAAGCCCAAAGAAATAAAAAGAAAAGATTACATTAAAATAAAAATAACATACATATAAATAACTTAGTGCAAAAATACTCAAATGCCAAAAGCAATTCAACTGTTCGTCCTTACTTCGAGATCGAAAAGGGGACGGAAGACGACAACCGGTTATTTGGATTTTAGACATGCTGTTCGAAGGCTGATCGGAAGCGAAACTACACTTCCGCCAACCTGTCGCAGAGTCCCTCTTCTAAACTAAATCTCTATAACTAAAATGTTAATTTAAAAAATTTCTAAAATAAAAAAGGATCTACAACAATCTCTTACCAAGAGCCTGCGCGTTTCTTCTGCCCTGCGGCGAAGAACGAGGGCTCTAATCCATTTTGTGGCGCATGCGCAATTTTCCCGAAATGAATTATAAGCAATGAAAATCATGCTTTAAAACAGAGTTCAGTGTTTACTTACCATCAAAATAAAGATTAGAAGTCGGGAGTATAATTTTCTTAATTTTTGGCAAGTCTTTGAACGCATGCGCTCTTATACCGGAAGTCCAAGAAATCCTGGTCTCAAGAAATGGATTATGCCAGGGCCCTCATTCTTCGCCGCAGGTCAAAAGAAATGCAGGCTCTGGGTACGAGATTGGATTAACAGTGGTTGTTTTGAGTGCGCGCGCAGTGTAAAATGTTAAAGTTCGTCTTTTCCCTTTTTGTTTTGGAGATGCGCAAGCCCTCTGAATTAAAAAAAAATATGAAAGAAAGGATTAAAAATACATTTAAATAAGACATGGATCCTATAATGAAACGAAAAATGTAAAGATGGTTTCGAAACTAAAATATCGCACGCAGCTTGACACACGTTGGTTTAACTTTCGATAGAAGAAGATACAAATAGTTGAGGGGGCTCTCGACATCGAGTACCGCCATTGAAATAAGATGAAAACAAAAACGTGAACTTAATTTGCATAATAATCCTTGAAACCCGAAAATCAAATACTTATAGACTGAATAATATGTTATGCCCAAGTGGACTCCGTTTTCGGTATTCATTAAATCAATTTACTAAACTTTTCAGTGGAAATACATCTCTTATTTTCACTCAGCCAGCTGCGCTAAGGGAGGGTGTTGCTTTTGAAGTTGCTGAAGATACCAGTTATCTTCCTCCCTTTTATTCATTTATTTGAAGATTTGCCCAAGCAGATAATTTACAAAAAAAATAATATTCCCCTACGTGGTAAATCACCCTTAGTTTCTTTCATGGAATGAAGAACACAGGTTTTTTTTTAGCAAATTGTGTGCTGCCTTTATAAAACAAGGACGATTTTTCATACCCACAAATTATATATAGTAGGACTATGAACTGAATCACTATTCCATACTAAATTATTTACAATACAGATGTATTTGAATAAAAACTATAAGTAAAAAAAAACAGATCCATATTCTGCATAAAAGATACTTCAGCGATATTTTTCTTATAAAGTGAATGTCAAGTTCTTTATATAGAGCTATCGATTTTCATATAGCTGAGAGATGAAAACGACGAATTCGTAACTGTTCTATAGCCGGACTGTATCTGTACTATTGCCCTGACTACACGTGTTATGATTGGATGATCAAGACTGAAAGAAAATAAAACCATTTCAATGTTATACGGCATATCGTACCGTGTAGGTACTGTAAGTCAATGACCATGCGTTTCCCACTTATATACGAAATCTTTTTGATTTATCGGTCTATCTTACGTTTGTTTTGATTCCTTTTCAACTGTTCAAACACGAACACGTCCAATCAAGAACTGCGTTTGTTTTAAACTAAATGGACAAAAAAAGAATTTTACTGAAAAGCGAAAGATTAAGAGAAAAGGGAAACTATATACATTCAAGTTTTCTTCAGCGCCTTGCTGCAGCACGCGCGTGTGACATGTACATACAATCTTAACATGCTTATGAAACAGACCTTTTGAGTATACAAAGTCCTTCAAGGAGCTTTCCGTCAGATTTAACCAATCAAATAGCAGGAAAAAAATTATTCCATCCAATCAAATCACTTACAGATTGCGAAGGCTTAGTTTCCGCTAAGTTGCAAACTTGTTATGTTCTGTCTTCTCATAAACCTGGCACAAGCATGGCGGTTATTTTAGTGGATGTAATCTTCTTTGTTGTCTTACTTGTCTTAAGGATGTCGTGGCTGACCATAAGTACAAGTGGTAAGTGTATTTTGACACCTGAAATTACTTTGTTATTGGAAAAGGCTCCTTGCTTGTCAATTAAGTTAACGTTCATTAAAAATATTTCAGAACAAGTCAAGAAATAATATAAAAAAAGAACGCTAAAGCTATTGACTATATATTAAACATTTAACGCTGTTGGCGTAGTAACAATCAAAAATACGTCTGAGAGTAAAACGGATCTGGAAAAAGGGAATTCATTGACGATTTAACGCCGTTGGTGTGGAATCAATCAAAAGTCTATGGTCAAAATGAAAAAAATATCAAAATCAAACAAGCGATGCACAACTACACTTATTCTCTGGGCCAGGCGCTGCACTGGAATTATACATAAACAATGACGAAAACTAATGATTCAGTAAATAATGAATACTGATAGTTAATCAAATTATACAATTTTAGACGAATATTTTTTTACATTAAAATTTCGATTCGGCTTTAACCAATTGTTTTGTCCCTTCATAATGATAAACATATTAATGTCTATTTGTGTTTTAAGCTCAAGATACGTGCTATTCATTCCACCATATTCCACCATATAAGAAGAGTTTCAAATATAGCAACAAGCTTTGTCAAGAGAATGGCGGAACCTTGGTATCCATGGAAACAGAAGAGGAATACCAGTTTATCAACAAGACGATACAAAGTCTAGTAGAAGGAAATAACGAGTGGTTGATTGGTTTGACGAAGAACAAAACAGGAGACTGGAAGTGGATTAGTGGACATGACATGACTATTATTGATAAATGGAGGCCAACTCAACCAAGTGGATCAGGAGGTTGTGTTAAAATGATAAAACACTATCAAGGATGGGGATTATTCGATGACATAAGCTGTAAAACACTTATCATGTATATATGTGAATACAAAAATTGTAAGTACATTCAGAAACTTTAAGAAATCGCCTCACGCCTTTTCAGTGTAATGCACTGATTTGGAGTTAAGTTTAGGCAATTTTTCTTGAAGCTGGTGTCACACGTTAATCTATTTGAAGGCAAGCCACATAAGAAAAATCCATATTTAACATTTGAAATGTTTCCCAGTCTCGTTGCCTCAATTGTTGCGAAAAGTAGATCTAGAATCGAGTTTTACTTACTTTTTACAACGATTAAGATGGTCAAAACGCGTCTCAAAACACTTCCTAAAGCTACACTACTGATCTCGTAATATCAATCATCACTATAGATGATAATTACTATAGAAGGCAGGGTTGTTCTTAACAACCCCCATCACACAATACAAAACAGTAATCCACAGAAACTATATTTGACATCTTTTAGTAACATCGGAGCTTCAGGAAAAGATTGAGAAGAGAAAAACAGATGTAATCCACCACACTTGCTATCATATGAACGATAATAAAACAAAGACACACAATACATCTGTCGGGCCAACATCGAATATTGGAAAAACGAGTAATACCACTGAAGAAAAAACAACTTCAAGTGAAAACGTGGTGCAACCGACGACTTCTATAACCGCTCGTAAGTAGAACAGTGAATATCGACAGCTAGCTGATAACTTTTAGTTCACTTCGGTTATTCTTTGTAAAACTGTTTAGTATAAGCATAACTGAAGCAGTTGAGAATAAGGGTGATCCTGGTGTTAGAGACAGGTTATTTTTAGTTTGTCACCAGGGGACACCAAAAGTATTAGTCCCACTTATCGTTCTTTCTTGCGCGTAAAAGTCTTAACAAACTCATATGTGCAAGGAAGGACTGTGGTTAACTAGATGGTCATGATAGTACATTAATTACATAATGGAAAATGTCGGTAATAACTCTATCAGGAACTAATAGCAATGAATTTTTCCTTTACTTGTGATCAAGATACTTCAACTATTTCCAGTACAACTAAGACTGTCAGGAAAGAACAGTCATTTCGCATCATGTTCGTGGTGATTGCACTCGCTGTTTCACTGGCTGTTTTCATATGTATATTTGTCCCAGTATTTTGTTGGTTCAGAAAGAAATCAGGTTAGTTTACAAACCATTCAAGGCTAGTCGTCCTTGAGTCGATTGCATAGAAAAATAGTCGCTATGCACTCGCAAATTTGTATTTCAAATCTTTTTTCCAGCCTCAACTTACAAACAACAAAACAATGAAATATTTGTTTCTTATTTTAGGACAAAACCCAAGACATATTAAGTCATCTAGGTAAGCAAGTTGTTGTTTAAAAAATGAGGTCGATAATTTGGCAACCAGTCTCCCTTGCTCGCAGAGGTTATTAGCACCGCCCGCGACCTTTAATTTCTCCTTACACAAGCGATAGTTTCAGGAAATCAGAAAGAGAAAGGAGAAGGTGTAAATTTGTGACGCCTTAGACTATCTGTGCCCCCATATAGTTTTAGATTTAAAAAAAATTATTCTTCCCGATTAGTCGAGCATCGTAGTCAACTCCTTGATGACTATCATGGAGTTGAACGGCGACCGCGTGCGTAGGATTTTAATCACAAGAGAGTTCTGTGATAACAAGGAGAAAAAGTATAACAAGAATTTGGTAATACCAAGTGTGGTAAAAAGTCAATTTTAATTATATTTTGCTATTTTCTCTAAAGAAATCCACCAAAAAGAAATACAGCCTTTAATACAAGATCATGTGGACAAGAACAAAGAAACATCAGCAACGCAAACTCAGAGAGTGTACAGATAGTGGGCGTAGATGCTGTACAGTATGCTGTACCAGTCGATGACATAGACTACCCAAAACCATCCACTTATAACATGACACATGGTATACTATATGATACGGATTTATCGACCTACTCTGAAGTGCATGATGCATTACCACCATCTGCTAAGTTGACCTCCATATATTATGATGATGAAAACCTATACTTGAATCCAGTTGATTCTGCACTTACTTCAGATGCAAACTTCTATGCAAGTAATGAAGTTAATTCCAAGCTATTCCAAGGTGTTTCATCTAAATATGGCAAAGTGCATCAGCAATCGGAAGAGGCTGTTGCTGGGCCTTCTTCTGAGCAGCAGCGATGTAAGAAGGATGCTACGGAGGAACCAGCTTCTTGCAACAGCCTGTATGCAACAACTGACCTTAATTCCAAACAAAACAAAGCCCTTGCCAAAGAATCTAAACATGGACAAGAGCAACGATGCAAGAAGAATGCTGCAACTGAACCAGTTTCTTGCAACAGCCTGTATTCAACAACTGACCTTAATTCCAAACAAAACAAAGCTCTTGCCAAAGAATCTAAACATGGACAAGAGCAACGATGCAAGAAGAATGCTGCAACTGAACCAGTTTCTTGCAACAGCCTGTATGCAACAACTGACCTTAGTTCCAAACAAAACAAAGCCCTTGCCAAGGCATCTAAACATGGACAAGAGCAACGATGCAAGAAGAATGCTGCAACTGAACCAGTTTCTTGCAACAGCCTGTATTCAACAACTGACCTTAATTCCAAACAAAACAAAGCCCTTGCCAAAGAATCTAAACATGGACAAGAGCAACGATGCAAGAAGAATGCTGCAACTGAACCAGTTTCTTGCAACAGCTTGTATGCAACAACTGACCTTAGTTCCAAACAAAACAAAGCCTTTGCCAAAGAATCTAAACATGGACAAGAGCAACAATGCAAGAAGAATGCTGCAACTGAACCAGTTTCTTGCAACAGCTTGTATGCAACAACTGGCCTTAGTTCTAAACAAAACAAAGTCTTTGCCAAGGCATCTAAACATGGACAAGAGCAACAATGCAAGAAGAATGCTGCAACTGAACCAGTTTCTTGCAACAGCTTGTATGCAACAACTGACCTTAGTTCCAAACAAAACAAAGCCTTTGCCAAAGAATCTAAACATGGACAAGAGCAACAATGCAAGAAGGATGCTTTAACTGAACCAATTTCCTGTAACAGTTTGTATGCAACCACTGATCTTGATTCCAAGGCATACCAAGATGAATTCGAACGTACTCAACACTTGATTGACACGAATAGTGGACCGTCTTTCTACAACAACATGTATGCATGCACCGACCTCATATATTTTCAAAACAAAGCTACAAATGAAGGTCTTGAACAAGATGGCATCGTTTGTATAACGGAAGACAAGCCTCTTGTTTGCAAAATCAAAGCAAGCAATAATGGTAATGCGAGAAAACCTTGTCATCCAAGCATTGATACAATAATGAGTGCGTCCAGGAAAAGCCAAGATACGCCAAGTGTGCCAACTCCTTACAGACAAACAAAAGGAGATACCATGATGTATGCCATGGTGGACTTGTTGAATAATGATAAGGAGGTGAACGCAGTATACGCCCAGGTTGACAAGAAGCACAAGAAGTGAAGTTGCATATATATAATAATGGTAAAAAAGTAAATTATACACCGTGAAAAGATGAAAAAACTCACTGTCGTTTCGAACGCTAGTCCTTCATCGGAGTAAAAGAGTAAGAGAGGGTAGAAAAGACTGTTTATATGATAAGACCACCTTTTACTCCGACGAAGGACTAGCGTCCGAAACGTCAGTAAGTTTTTTCATCTTTTCACGGTGTATAATTTACCTTTTTATCATTACTGTTTCATTAGAAACACCGACGCAACTCACACTAGTTTTTAGGTTGTTACATCTTCTTTATATGATAAGTTATAATGAAAAGGTAAATTATACACCGTGAAAAGATGAAAAAACGTACTGACGTTTCGGACGCTAGTCCTTCGTCGGAGTCGAAGTATAATTTACCTCTTCATCATTACTGTTTCATTAGAAACACCGACGCAGCTCACGCTAGTTTTTAGCTAGTTATATCTTCTTTATATAAGTTGTTTTGTGGGGAATTACAAAAATATTTGAGACCATATAACGGTTAATCTCATAAAAAGGGAAACGTAAAGCATACAACAGCAGCAACACAATTATCTAGTAGCAATATCACCAGCTACTACAATCGTAGCAGCACCAACAGTAGCAACAACAACAGCAACATCATCAACAGGAAAAAAGCAGCAGCAAAAACCTTACAAATAACAACACCAAAACGAACATTATCCACACCAACAGCAAAAACCCTCAGAAAATAGGGAATACACATCATGTCCTAGTTGCATCTTATATAGTTATGTTATTTAAGTGACATCGAGGTCTCTCCTCGGAGTCGCCTGAGCCCGGTTATACAAATGATAGATATATAGCGCTATCCAATGGATAAATCCTTATGCAATGGATAAGACGATGCTGTTTTCCGATAAATTTATCCACTGGATAATGTTTATCCGCCGGATAGCGCTTTCCAATCTTCGTACAACCGGGTCAAGATGAACAGCCTGTACGATAAATTTGAGTTAAGGTACCAAGTACTGTAATAAATCTTTATTTTGAGTATAAAAACTGCTCGCAAACCACTGAGACGTTGTTACAAGCACGGAACAGTATTGGCAACATTATGTATAACACGTTCGTAAAGTAGGTTCCATAAAACATAGCTAGAAAACATGAAACTGAAAAAGAATGATCGAAGTATGTTATTTTCTATCACAAGCTAATACGTCCTACTCATTCAGAAAGACGTCTTATTTTTTTCTTTGGCTGATACTTATTCAAATTGGCAACTAGACTATGTATTACTGAATTAGATAATTGATAATAAAGTACTAAGTGAAAAAACCAATTGTTCAAATAATCGACGAATTAAAATCACAATGGCAACATGACGTCCAGCATTATTAAACACATTTTCGTACTTCCATTCCCACCCCTCCCCCCAAAAGGTATGATTTGTCCTCATGATGTACCGCTACAATTATTATAATTCCCCTTGTTTTAAAAGACCAACTACTCCTTTATTTGTTTCCCGCCCCCTCCCTCCACATAAGTAAAATTTGAAAATATCGTCCAATCATTTCTCTCATGAGGATCTTTCGAAACCTAATCCGCGCTTCAGAAAATGAAACTGAAGTAAACTGTCTGAAGGGAAACACACGAGGTAAGTCAATATGTTTATTTGCAAATATATATATATATTATAAGGTTTGTGCATATCAATAATTTGAAAACAATTATGGTTAAAAATTGTTCCTAATCGGTTTATTTGGAAAATACAAATTCTAAACATTTCCTCCTAATGTCTACCAGATCACCTACAACAGCAAAACATCTTCAGCCGGGTGTCAATAATATTCATATTTTATTCCATGATTTGAAGGGTTATTTTTAGTTATGGGGTTGCTGATCTAGTGTGCTTTTACTGATTTCCGTATAGGTGTGGGCTTACTAGCTCTATCTCGATAGAAGCAGAGCCAACCACAGTATCTACAAAACGGGAACACTTTCGATGTGCACTAAAATTTGATTGACAGCTAAGGAATAAAAGAAAACCAAATCGAAACTAAGCATTTGTACATCAGCAAAATGCTTCTACGATGAACCAAATTTCCAATCTTTCGTCCTCATTTCCTTTATATAAGGTATACAACAAAAGCAGAGATGAATTATTTATCTCCAAAAATCGTCTTTCAGTTGCAAGTGTTAATAGTTTGTGGGGCGTCTATGGTGATTTCAAATTCAAACGGTATGTTGATAAAATTGATTCATTTCTAATTTATTTATTTTTAAGATATATATATGTCAAGTAAAAAAATGTCTAAGGTTTATTTAATTTTAATGAAAATATAATATAAACTAATAGAGATAATTAGATTTTATTCACATTGTTTGCGTGTGTGTGTGTTTTATACGGCTGTTTCTTAAAGTACATAATCTAACTTTACAATAAAATCCGCGCTTATAGCGATATGATGATCATATACATCAAATTTATCAATGTAACGAACTATCATTCATTATCATTCATATCATTCATGCCGTTTATGGGTTTATTTTTTCTACTCTGCAGGTTCAAGTTTTTAAAAATTGTGCTATACCCATTGATTATGATCATCATAATAGTATCTTTAAGACAACAAATTACAATGGCGGACCGAGTCAGGCTATGGAGGCATGTCCTCCTGCTTTGTGAAGTCCGAGGAAATTATTTTAAGTGCACCTAACCCTTGATACAATAATTGAAGTATTGATTTTAAATGAGTTGAATAGCTAAAGTTATTAAACTCATTAACAATTCATGAGGAAAACACAACAGAAATCACGACCGTATGAAGAGTTCTGTAAATCAGATACAGAATCCTGTTCATTTGCATAAACTTTAAGATGGATTTTCTTAGCCAGATTCACTTTTATTTTGAAAATTTTAGCGAAACACAAAAGAACTAACCTAGAGGTTTGATAAATAATCTACAGTATTCGTGTCTGTACATATTACATAAAACATTTGCATATGATTTGAGTGATGCACGTAGTCGAAACAGGAACCCCAAAATTCCGATTCTTCCTCAAACCCATCAAAAGATAACTTGTCTCATAGTAATGGCCTGTGTTTGGAATTACAGGTTAGAAAAAATATACCAAAATAACCCGATGACATCACAGCCAAATGCTAAGTGTAAACCTTTATAACTTATAGACGCAACACTCAAATGAAGAAACATATGCATTTCATCATTCAACCATTCACTTCATGCAGTATCAACACTGAAAGTATTGTATTATGGGCATTATGGGCACTTTAAGCGCAACTAAACCCAACTGATTTGACTATAATGATTGGAAAAAAATGACTAAAACGAATAAACTTTGATTTAGAATTTAATTTGGTTATATAACATTTCCTATTCTCTACTTTCACATCCCCATAATGCCTTGCGTCTTGGGGGGGGGAGGGGGGGTTGGTTTAACCAATCAAAAAACTTTCCCAAATTGTAAGGTTTCTTAATTGAATTTATACTATACCTGCTTTTATCTGTACAATGCCATGATTACCAGTTTATTCCAAGTTATTTTTGCATGTACAGATCATGAAGAGTTTTGGTCTTACAGAAAATGTATTGACTTTTTTTTAATTTACCTTAAACGTCTTCAAGCTTCTATCTTTTTCTGTTTTTTTACTTCTTCATTTTATTTTTGGATACCAAACAAAGTATTGTCAACATTGTCTGATCAGACTTCAGCAAAACAAGTGGGTTTTTACCCTCTGGTTACCCACCAAAAACGCAAAGGATTGGGGATGTGAAAGTAGAGGATGGTCAACTAGTTCATAATTTTTTGAATGTTTGCGCATGGTGGTCTTCCTTTGAGAATGAGTCCTAGATTTGCCTCTGGATCAGAGGAAGTTTATAATATTTAATTATATTTTTACTTTCATAGTGACTACGTGTTCTTGCTATGTATTTCATGAGCAGAATGCAACAGGGGCAGAAAGTGAAAAAAACTGTAGTGATGATGGAGGCCACCTGGTTACCATGGAAACAGAAAAAGAATGGAAGCTAATCAACTCAGAGATTCAAAAGAGAAGCGCGTATTTGGACGAGTGGTACATCGGGTTAAAAAACAAAAGTAATGCATTTAAATGGATAATGATAAAAACCTGACAATCACGAAATGGCAAGATGGCCAACCGTCAAGAGATGGAGAGTGTGTTATCATGGCAAGGAATTATCCAACTGGAAAATACGGATTGTGGAATGACCTTTCCTGTAGGGAAAATAGAGGCTTCATATGTGAATATGAAGGTACTTATACACGCTCTACAAGAACATAATAGCATTCTATATATACACTTGTATCACAATAATTCATTAATTTTCTCACTACCATGATCGTTAAAGCGCGATCGTTAAAGCGAAGTTCGACGGCTCGTTCACCGACTAGCATTTGACGACTGTCAATCAACAAAGATCTGCAATTCGTGGGTCGCACTTCAACGATAATGGTAGTAAAACTTTGAAACGTTATACAATCTATGTCCATGGAAAATGACAAATATTCTTTTCTTCTCTACCCGTCTAGTCCCCGCGCCTTGTTTCAGCATCTCCTCTCCTCTTTCCTCCACATTCCTCTTTTTCACTGTCTTTGTTATGCTTTTGTTCTTATCATTCGTTTATTAATTTTGTTTTAGGAAGTGGCAAGTGCAATTCTTCGAAAATATTCTTTTGCGATCATAAAACGAAACCAACGGAAAGGGCAGTCACTACAACAGTAATATGTACTATATCAGATCCTGATCGGTTCAACCTACTTTATGTAGTCATTGCCTTGGGAATCCTACTTGCTGGTGGAATTGGTTTCTATATCTACATATTTTATTGTAAAAACAGGAATTCAGGTAAATAATATAATATTTGATTTAAATGTACACCCAAAACAGTTGTGGCTCAATTTCACACAGTAAAAAGTTTATCTTATAAGGTCTAGGGGCCGACTCACTTTTACCTTCGGTTTAGCTCGAGTTTTCTCATAATCAGTCTAAATACTATTCCTCCCGAAATTCCTCCCAGTAGAGTTTCATACTAGTGATGAACGTTGGGAGAGATGAGATTTTGATCAGCAAAAAAACTAACATTTTCGCTAATACTTCGAAGTAGAATCGCTCGAGGTTAGCATAATGTTTTGAAAAGTTTAAAGCACAAGAGACACAAATGAAACACTAAAGTTTTTTAGCATGAATGAGACATAAATAAAAAATTGCGAAACTAGCAGCCTTGTCGTTTTTCTGCTCTGTCGTACTATACAGTTCAGACAAATCGAAGTACCACTACTAACAATAAACGAAAACATTTTTACATTTTTTATAGGTTACTCAAATGGATGCCGTCAAGAATATAAAACTTTTAAATTCAAAAATCGGTAAGTATCGGGCCATCGTTCGTAAGATTGCAGTTATTATCTTAGACTAACTTATCAAATTATTATACTGAATCAATTTAAAACCATGAGAACAAAAAACATTTAAAAAAAGCCCTCTTTTGCATCATTTACCTATTTATGAGCAATTAGTCCGCGAGCCTGAATGGGCTATTGACTCATGGGCACGAGGGCATGAGGACGAATTGTTTTAATCAAATCTAACTAGTCGGTCAAATATACAGATGTAAACAAGTTTTGGATTCAAGTTAAATTTTTCGCTACTAGTCAGGATATAACGTAGAGCCTAGAAGTAGCTCATCCAATCAGAACGCCGCATTGATGATAGACTACAAGTTGAATTTGACTGAAACATGATAGTAAAACTTTAAAAAAATATTTAGCCATTCGATTATCCTCCTAGAAATTTGAAAACTATAATATACTATATTCGTGTCCAGGCTTCTCAGATCTGTATGGGCTTTACAACGCTGTACCAGGCAGTTTACATGCAGCTCGTACATATCGGCCGCTCACATTAATGTACGTGTTATCATTGATATCGCCCAATGTAAGAGATCCCGTAATGATGCTTGATTCCGGATTCCAAGGGCTAGAATCTTAACTTAATTCTTAACTTTTTGTTTATCAAGGACTTCGTTAGGACTGGAAGAAGGTGCAATGCGATTACAAACCGAACCAGAAACAGTAGTCGAGGATGACAGCAACAAAACTGACAGGGAGATGGAAATAGAATGAAACTCGGCGGGACTCCAAAACCCTGCACAAGACGCCCTGCCGGAAGATACTTTAAACAAGGATTATACATCACCAGTCGGCCCCAGTTCCACATCAACATATGCGTCTTTGTATTCAAGTATAGGACAAAAGAAACCAGAAGAAAATGAAGACATAAAACCCCCTAAAGTGCCAAGTCCCTATCACAAAGCTTCTGGAGAACCGGTGGCCTATGCCACGATTGATAAGTCCAAAAAGACTAAAGGAAAAAGCAGCAAAATTGAGGTCGTGTATGCAACGGTGGATAAAAAACGCAAAAATACCAAGGTTCGTGTATTGATATGGTGATAGAGATAATTCCCGTGTTTTGTGAAGACTTGTAGGGTGAACTACGTTAACGCCACTTGGGTAAAATCTTTTGCTTTCTTCTCGGGTGTATGAAAGTAGATAGCGCTATTCAATAGATAAATCCTTATTGAGTGGATAAGTCGATGCTGTTAACCAATAAAATTATTCAAAGTTTGCGCTATCCAACCTTCGTACAACCTCTGGTCCAGCAAATAGCACCAAAAATGGTAGTGTAGGGGAAGTATCCTACTTATTTCATTGGATGAGTAGTGCACTATCTGAGGTGCTTTTGATTGGTTCAAATAGTACCATCCCATTGGTATCTGATTTTTTTAAAGATGACTCTATATATTTTTTTTCTTCTTTCAGGGCAACTCTTAGAAAATGCAAGGATTTTTTATAAATGAAGAATAAAGATATAACTATAACACCAAGACAAATTAAGATACCTGGGATCGGAACAGACTTGAAAACTAAGATTTTCACTAGCTCATTTGTAACGAATAAACTTCAGATTTCATTTTACTTTTTTACATTTTTTGTCTGTATTATTGTCTTGTATTAGAGATGTTGCCTTGACAACGAAACTAGATAGATTTCAATTTGAGGGTATCATATTATGCAAAGGATTAATACCAAAGATTCGTAGTCATTGTAAGATATTTAGTCTCTATTCTTAGTCGTCTTGATTAATAATATTAGTTCCATTTTTTGAAAAATAATCTATAATTTTTATAGTTTTTAAAAAAAAATAACAACAAAAAAATACTTAAACTATACTAAAAAATGTCTGCTGGCCATCAGACAACGTATTCTCATTTCCTTTTGACCTAGTTAAGCGGGTTTGAACAGTCCAAGTTTGAAACAGCAAAGATAAATAGAAGAATAGATCTAGTAGATAAAGAGTCAAGGACAAAGAACCATTTTGAAAAAGAAACTGAGATGGTTAAACAAGAGAAATAATGACGTAAAACAAGGAACAGGTAGAAGACAAAACGTTTTACCACAATAGCTTACAAAAGAAGTTGGATTGTGAATTAAATGCGCCTTATGAAAAACAATCATAGCCTGTTCTTTGAACCAAAAACATGAATTAACCTTGAATAATAAGGCATTGTTTATGTATAGTTAATGTTCGAAAGATAGCAATTTTACTTTCGATCAACGGCTTTTGTTTTAATTCCGAAAATGGAAGAAGTCTCTGGCTTCCTTGCATTACTTGGCCTAGTATTTTGCTTGTTTCTTATTTAAGCTCATAACTGGAAAATAAAATACGCATTTAGATTCCTTAATTTCCCAGTCGTCATTTCTCTCAAAGTTGACTTGGTGAATATTGCCGTGAAAGGCAAAAGAAGATGATATAGATCCTGTAACCTAACGATGACATTACGCAAACTTTTAACCTTCTTGCGCGGTCAGCTCAAAGTCATTTCGAACACATCATTCTTAAATGATACCAGGACTTTATAAATATATCATATCGTAAGGTTGATCAGACATGTATGATAACGTGGAATAGAATTTTTTTAGCCGCTGACAAATCATGGGCTCAACTGCCGGTTGCTTAGCAGCCGCTCTTTCTGCGCAAAAAACGTGCCAACAATCACTTTTAAAATTCAACTCTGTAAAACTCAACGTATAAAGGTTACACGAAGTGTTTTCCACGTTTGACGTCTTCAGCCAATGGGTAACGAGTTTTGATCATTGTGCGTGGCACAAATCTAGCATTTAACGATCAACTTAGTAAACCTTCTTCACATTTTGGCCACGTCTGACACCATAGCCATGACTCGGGCCATCCTTTCCTTAGCTTTCTGCTGCATCGTAGGTTTTACTCAAGGATTTTTTCTCGGTGGAAATGAGAAAGATAGCATAGGGATTCCAGTCCAGTTAGATAAGCTTGGATTCAGACAGGATGCAAAGGTATATTCACATTTAGTCATTCCACCATGGAGCAGACCTTTTAAGCCTGGTTACTGCATGAGCTGGGAATGGAACACCGACAAGAGGTATAGAGATCAGAGACTGGCTATTTGTCAAGAGCTTACCAAAGGTACGAACCAAAACTCTACTACATTTAATATCCTTTTTTTATTACCTGCACTTGTCCTCAAGTTGTGCCTACGATGTGGAAACTCCAGGCGCTGCAAAAGTTTTGACTCGCCTCATTAAACCTAACAAAAGTTTGAGTAAGATTTGTTGAATAAAAGAAAAAGAAAAATAAAGATGTTTAGAAGATGGTGATGTAGCACAAACGTAAAATTACCTTTGATAACTGTTTGGCATTACGTTAAAAACAACTAAGCAGAGAGTTTAAGATTCTCGTTTACGACAAACGTGAAACGTTAGTTGACCATTAAAAAATTAAAGTGTCTCCGAAAACGCATGATTCAACATTAAAGCTACCTAAATTAGTACTAACAGAATTAGATTGCTCATAAAAAACATACTTTATGAAATCAACTACTATGTAATTACAGTCAGTGAGCTTGCCGATTTGATATCTTACGACGCATTGGGTTTGCTTTGCTGAATACTGAAGAAATGCCTTTCTCATTTATGCCAAGAGAGTTTTCTTTTAATGATACGCTTGCTATTATGCCTTTTGTAATTCAGTCGTCTTCAGGATCATTAGAAATGTAGAAATCAATAGACATTTTTTAAGTTTTGAGTATTCGTAGAGTTCTGTGTGTTTGTGTGTGTGTGTGAGTAATCTGCTAATAATTATGTGGAACTGGCCAGCGTGTCACTCAATTTCGCGATTTGCATACCATGTCATTCTCGAATTGGATTTTGTTATAAGCTTTACTGTCATTTTTTATCCAAAAAAGAATAAATGAATTGCTTATCAATCTTTACTTTTAGCTGAGAAAAAAACACTGGCTTGTCATTTTGGATGCGAAAATTATGGCAAACATTTAAAAAAATTCATTTTAACTGTCAATACTTTTTACGATACTTTTTATAATTTTCTTCCGAATTATTTTTCTTACCTAAAATGGTGATATATTCTCAAAGACTATATCATCAGAAAAGGAGTTGTTTAACATAATATTTAAAAAACCCCGCTTTCTTCATTAAATTATTAGCAATAAATGCATGAATAAAAGCCATACTCAATCTACCTTCAATTTCTAACTATAAATTTTGCGTGTAGTATCCTAGTTATAACTATGCGTGTAGTGTCCTAAATATTAATGGTTTCTTTTTTAGGTAAACACGAGTGTGATTCACCCGGTGGATGCCGTGACAAGTGTCCATTCTCCAATGGAACGTATCCCTATTGGCGTCTACGTAACGCTGAAGATGTACCTTTCTTGTGGGTTATTTCTTCCCTTCAAATGTACGAAACTCCCTTCTCTAACAGACCACTGACGTCAGACCCATCTAGGGGCTACGCTAGCAGCTACTTTGGACCAGGTAAAATTCTTACTCAAATATATATATACTGATATATTAAAAAGATCTGGATCACAAATTTTGTTTGACATTTATCATTCAGAAAAACTTGAATTTAAATTGTTTTTGGTTAAAATTTCTTTGAAAAACTTAAACAAAAGAGTCTTTCAAAAAAATCAATTCAATTCGCACGTGTCGTACACTTAGTTGCTAAGTTATCCAAGATATCAGTTTAGAATGAAGTTAAAGATTACTCGAATCATTATTATGATAACTATGTTTGAGCTTTTCTTCTTGAAGAAATTTATATTAAGCCGGAGTACACACTTCAAATTTTCAAGCAAAAACTTTAAAAAGATAACATTTATACATGGTTTTTAAAGTCTTTTTCACTGTAGCGGGGAAAAACTGTGATTTCATAACTTTACACAAAGTAAATTAAATTGCTAAAGGGAACTGTTTCGAAAATAAAGAAATACGTACATCCTAGGCCTATTTTATTGCAGTCTTTTGAGAATTCAAGTTTTACGAGCGAGGAATTTAGAAATTGATTTTGTAATAACTGATTATTTCTTTTAATCCAGACAGTAAAGTTAAACTTCGTACTACCTTTTTAGATTTTTGTTTCACTTTCTATTCTATATTTATCTTATAACATTTGGAATGTAAAACATTGTGGTATAGCCGCAGAAAATGTTGCTCCAGCGACTGTTCTTATTCTTCGAATTCTTATTATATTAATCCTTCAGTTTCTGATTCTTTTTCATCGTCTTCAGTATGTTCCTATTATTCCACTTGCTTTCTTCTCCTTCTTCTTCTTCTTCTTCTTCTTCTTCTTCTTCTTCTTCTTCAATTCTTCTTCTTCTTTTCCTCCCCTCCTCCTCCTCCTTCTCCTTCTCCTTCTTCTCCTTCTTTTTCTACTTCATCTTCTCATTCCGTCTTGTTCTTTTCAGTATTGTTCTTTTCCTTCTTCTACAAAATACTTAGTTTTCTAATTGCTACTTCTTTTTCTACTACTCTTTACTTCTTGCTTCATCTTCTAAATTCTACTTGTTCCTCAACTGCTTCTTCTTTGTTTCCACTACTACAACAGTAACTGTAAATTTAACTCAAAATATCCCCTCTCCTCTACTTCCACAAGGTTACAAGCCAAGCAACGCATTCGACAACAACGAAGACACTCTCTGGATCAGCAACGGGGCTGCTCCTCCAGGCATGCAGTGGATTGCCTTTGAGTTTGAAAGACCTGTATTTGTTGGATCCATTCGCATGGCTTTGGAAGAGGGAAAACCTGAGAGATCTCCTTCAATGATTTACGTCGAGGCATCTTGTGAAAAGTACTTCAGAAACTTTGTCACCATGTGGGTCATCAGTAACCCAAGGAGAGAGGCTGACAAGCGATACAGCGGTAAGCAACACTGACTCAAAGTACTTCATATCTAAAAAAAATTCTTTCCGTGGATAAAATGGATACCTGCATGGATGCCATATAAGAGCATTTTAAGCATATAAAGTTATGTAGATTTGAAGTAATCGTAGGGGAAAATAGTTAAAAACCGGTAAGCATAGTAAAAACAATAATGGAAAACTGACTTCGATAAAATTTACTCATATCCTTTTAACTTTCTGTTTGTAAAATTTATTATGCTATAGGAACATGCAGGAAAAGCTATAAATTGACTAAAAGGAAGAATTATCTTAAATGCTTTCATACATATTTACGTGACATTCGTGAAAGTCGTATCACTTTCGGTATTTAAAATTATATTTTATTTTCTCTTCAGATTATGGAGACTTCTTTACTTTTGCAAACAAAAGTATAGTTACCTTTTAAATCTAAGTTTATTTATCGATTTTCAGTGTTCGGAGAAGCCAAGTTCACAACCCTTGGGGCCAGTGGTCGCCTTGGTCCAGTGAGCGTTGGCACTCATTACAAGGGAAGAGACCACGAGGGAAAAGTCAATGTCAATAAGGGTGTTCAAATGTGGAAAGTACCTGCATCTGGAACCTACTCGATCGAAGCTACTGGTGCTTCTGGTGGATATGACAAGTTTAGCGCTGGTGAGAAATGCAGTAAAACTCTACGATATAAGACGTATTCTGATTGGTTCAATGACAGTTCAAAAGCCGCGCGCACTTATGATTGCATAGCAAAAGCTATATCTGCACTGTCATTGGTCGTTGCAGTACTGTAGTAGTGCCGTATCTTAAAATAGCCGTAACTACGCTTTCTCTGGTTGAAAGAATTACTTGAAGACAAAGTGACAAAAAGTTTTTTCTAATAAGATTAAAATTCAAACTAGCTCCAGTCCCTTGCTCGTTTCTAAACTAGTGGCCAATTATATTTTCACTGTCGTTTCTTTAGGAAGCGGTAAATTCAGAGGACGCGGAAGCCGTGTGAAGGGAAACTTTAAACTTCAGAAAGGAGATGTCCTGAAGATTCTGGTTGGTCAAGAAGGAACTAGCAATCCATCATCTGGTGGAGCTGGAGGAGGAGGAGGATCCTTCGTTGTCAAGGAAGACAACAGCCCCCTGATCATCGGTAAGTGAATACAGTTATATTCAATTTCTAAACGTGCGGCTCCTTCTTCTGGTATAGGAAACAGTTAACGTCATTGAATAGAAACATCAAGAGACACCTAGTTATATATAAAGAACCAAGCTAAAAGCGAATACAAAACTGATAGATTGATATAATAGGTTTGCGGCAAGACCTCAAAATGGCCTTGCTATACGTTCTCTCTCAAACCTAAACTCCATGTCCTTTCATTTCATGAGAATCTAGCCAAAGATTGAAAGATTCTTCATCATAAAGTTTTCTGATTCCATATCTTTTCGAAATTGGAGGCCAAACATTTTGGACTTTAAAATCGAATCTAGATTCTATGGATCCAAAATGCGACTACACATTATATATTGTGTTTTATTGCTCTACTCCGTGCTAGAAACCCAAAATAAAAGTGCTAACAAAAAAAGTTTGGTTCCTGACCAGCTTTTCAAGTTCCTTGTTTTATTGCAAAGCGAATTTTTTAAATGACTGGGGAGAATTGCGCAATGTAACAAACAATGTTTCGCTTTTTATAGCTGGTGGTGGTGGAGGAGTAGACAAGTTAAAGGGAGAATCCCCTCGATGCCATGGTACTATCTCCCAAGACGGTAACCCTGGATATGGTGGCGCCATGTTCCAGGGAGGTTCAGGTGGCAGAGGAGCTGAGGATGGTGATAATGGATACTCTGGAGGCGGTGGTGGAGGACTCAAGTCAAACGGGAGAAGCAACAGGAACTTTGGTGGTTCCAAGGGAACTGGTGGAGAGGGTGGAAAATCTTTCGTTTCTGGTTAGTTTGTTGCTTAAATATCTGTCATTATAGTTTAACGTGTATCCATTCCCTGGTTTGGTTGTCTGTTTATATATTACCTGTCTGCAGCTTTGTTTGTTTAGTTCTTTTCCTTGGCTTCTTGTTTCTCTCTCTTTTTCTTTGTTTGCTTATTCGTCTGTTTTATTTTGTTTGCTTGTTTAGTCGTTTGCTTATTCGTGTACCCGTTGTTCGTTTACCATTGTACTTGTTTTCCACGTTACTTGTCTTACTTCTTGACCTGGTTCCTTATTTTAATGCATACATTAACACCGTAGATGTCCAAATCCTTATTTATGTCTCTCATCACCAGGCGGTGTTGGTGGTAGATCTAACCAAAACCATGTCGATGGAGGCTTTGGGGGAGGCGGAGGACCAAACGGAGCCGGTGGTGGTGGAGGTGGTGGCGGAGGATACTCCGGCGGTGCCAGTGGATCCCGCTCCAATTCCTGTGGTGGTGGAGGTGGTTCCCTTAACAAAGGAACCGAACAGTCCAACAAGCAAGGAGCCAACAACGGCCATGGATATGTTGTTGTTAAACTTGTTAGTTTTAAATAAGCTATGAAACCTAGAATACTATTCAAGTTACCCCTTTAGTAGATTTTAATACATTATTAGTTATTACTTTCAGTCAAGATCCTCTGAAGTATCATCCTGACCTTTGTCCATGACTGCGAGACTTATGGGAGAAATTGAAACCAAAAGACGAATGTACGACTGAACGACATTAGCTTTTATCAAACATTTATTTTAAGATTTCTTTATAAAAATCACATTTGGGCTTGGCGACAAACAATGCCATGGGTCCTTTTAACGTCAGCGACAACATTCGACCGAACCACCATGACTTGAATTTTGGAACCATCTTATTTCACTTTTGACTTCATGTGCATTTGACAATCCATTACGTTTTACCGTTGACAAAGTGTGGCACATACGAAAGGCGACAACATTCGACAAACCCAAGTTGGCCAACTCTAATTTTGAAAGTTTTATTTCATTTTTGATTACTTGACGATTCTCAAAGTGTGACACGAACAATTGACAAACTTTTATCATCAAGTACTAGACAAAAACGCTAGGAAAAAAACAAAAGCCAAGTGCCACTAGTACTGATTGACAAGACATTAGAACCACACCTACTTATGTTACTTTAACCAAGATTTGCGAACAGACAGAAGGCGACAACAGACACATTTTATGTTTGTAAAAATACCAAAGAACAAAGACGAAAAGAGACAACAGAAGTATTTTATGTTTGTATCGGATAACTGGACCGACATTAGACAGTAAAAAACTGTTTGAGTGATGGTAAACAGGATATACCGATCATGACGCAACCGAACAAATGGACCATTTTCACTCCTACCGGATTGAGCCATCATTTATTTATTTACCTTGCTCAATCAACGGACTTGACCGGACACGAACGACCAAACGCTTTTATTTTTGACGAACATTTTGTGGTGAGGGATGAGGTTTTGTTCATTTTATACTGGAGTAAAATATTTTGCTGAAAACCGAAATAAGAACAGAAACAACGCTGCACTAAAGTATGATACAACAATTTAACAACATAAATATCATCAATATCATCATCATCGACAACAACAAGAACGATAACAACAACAATAACAACAAAATAAAGAACGACTCAAATTGCTTGACCCACATCTCAGCCTCATCGAAGGAGTTAAAACTGGGACAGAGCGATAAAAATATTCGTTACCCCATAAGTCTTGCAGTCATAATTATGTGCTAGTGTAGATTCTTCGTTTTCATATTCTGCTCTAGATCTTTCTAGAATTCTTGCTGTGAGTTTTTGAGTCAGCTGGCTATTAATTAATACGTGCCTCACTGCACGAATCTGATGGCAATAAAGATGTTTTTTAATGACACTGATGGTTATTTGCTTAATTTTATGCATACTGGTTTGTGATAAGAATGGGTGGATTATTGACTGATCTTGATTAAGATGCAGATTGATGATCACAGTCTTCTTCATCAATCAATGATAAATATCCTTACAACGAAATGAAGGTAATTTAGAAATATGTCAAAAGAAAGTCATGTTTTAGACTGGATAAGATAAAATTATCAGAAAAAGGAAAAACAGAACCAAAGCAAAAACTACAACAAAAATTAAATTGAAAATAAATAACAAAAGTGGAAACGAAAACATAACTGATACACGAAACACGAAACCGAAAGGAGGAACTGCAAAGCTGTATTTTATTTTATCACTTGGTAGATTTAAGTTAAGGTATCGTTAGGGTGTTACGGAGAAAGGAAAACTGTAGAATCTTGCGAGAAATCATCCCGAATTACACGGGAAAGACTCAGTAAAATGAGGATTTTTTTAAATATTATGGTTTACTATTTTGTTCGAGATATATCATTTGCTCAAGAATATATATTCTTAACTATTCTTATTCGTTTCCCTTCGTTTATCTTAATGCTTTACCAAATACACTTTAACTAACTAAAGGACTAACATCGGGTTCCCTAAGAGAACCATTGTCGTTCTATAGACTCTACTATTAGGATCTCTTCAATATATCAATGTCCGCCATTTTGTTTTCAGTCGCTTAACTCGGAGGCATGGGGTACATAGGAGGCTGTGGCTCACTCACACGATGCGCATGCGCAGGTGGACTGTCACATCTGTAATTCACTTTGAGGTCCCCTTGTCTTCCTTTTCTCTTGATGGAGCACGAAGCCCATTCTGGTTTGTTGCGTTTCTTGTTTAGCGGTAATATTGACTTCATCATTTCGTCGAGGCATCTTTTTTTCAGTAAATTGAAGTCCGACACTCGTTCGTTGTCTAGCTGGATATCCTGAATGCTAATGAGGTCTCTGGAGTTACACTTGATTTTAACATCCCCACTTTTAGACGAAGCTATTTTATAATAAATAAAATGATTAACAAGACCAACGGCTGGGTTTCATTTTTGTTTGAGTCAAGCCTCCCCCATCCTCATTCGTGGGAGAGGATCGAGGACACACCATCGGGCAAGGGGAAAATTTCCTAAAAAACTTTGTTATATAAAAATATTAAAGCCTAATCCGTAAGGAAATCCTGAAGGAAATTTTGTTGCGAAACATTATTGAAGAAATAGATAACGGGATCGTGCTGTACTCGTGTGAGAGTTATAGAGCAGTTTTCGTAAGACTGTGAAAAGCTTTATGCCGTATGTGTGCCGTACCGTGCCCGTGATGTTTTCTAGAATTTTTCTATAATTGAAATTCTAGAAAATTATCGCGCGATTTGATTGGTTTGGCGTCTTCATGTTTCTTGAAACATCTGACTACTCTTGTGGTTCTTCCAATCTTTGCGCAGCGTGTTTCGAAAGAGCAATTTCATTTCGTATGAAAAGCTAACGGCACGAGCGCTTTTGTGTCCGGCAAGGTATATAGTATACGCTGTGCAAAGATTGGCAGAACCACAATAGTAGTCAGATGTTTCAAGAAACATGACACAGCGAAGCTAGCTATGTGATCTCAAATAAAATACGCGTTCCCAACAAATAGCAGATATTATGGATGCATGAAGATGAGATGCAAATGAGAACAAGAAGCAATGTATTGACCCGATAGCTTCACTTGCATAATTCTCAAACAAAAAAACTTTAACAACAGATATTAATCAGAATATTAGTAAAAACATATATAACTAGTTTATTCATGACGTACCGATTCGGTTCGTAGGCGCAGCTTCATAAGAAGCAGCTTTCGAGTAACACCAAAACACTGTAATCACCATCACATCATTCGGTACACCCAGTTCAGGAAGATCAATCGTGCATCCCGCGGGCCTAGATCCCGTGGGCATGCGGAGAGTTTGGTCGCAGTTTTTCTGTGCCTTGATCTCTATTCCAGGCTATTCATTTTCGGCTGTTACGGTATTAGCCTTGCGCGCGAGCGTTATGCCGCTGACCTTGATGCGTGGGGACTCGATGTCTTCACATTTTAGTTCAAGCGGAAGGCCCCAAGATTTGCCTTTTTTAATAAGCAAAAATATTATTAGAAAAATAAAAATATTAAGAAATATTTTTAATTGAAAAACAAATTGACATCTGTGCTAATCAAAAATATAAACGGTTCTGGATGATCTCCCAATGTGACAAAAGTTAGGTGCACTGTCGACATTTCCAAACAGCGGGTTTCAAGAAGACCTAAGTAAACCTGTTACTGTAATATCTTAATTGGATATTTATAATATGAATAAAAAGTATTAAATTACATTTATAAGCCTAGAAAGAATATTCTAAATGAAAATGAAAAAGAAAACTGCACAAAGTAAACTATGCTACAGCTGTGAATTCAGTACCTTGAGTCATAATCGGTTATTATATTTTTGATGAATTGTTTATCTAGTATGAAAAAAATATTAATACAGTTTATTGTTTTTGATTATTAATATAATTAAGCTCTACCATTTGGCACTTACTTACCAATCAAAAGTTTGTTGCTTTCCCAAGGGTTGTTATCCTCATTCCCTCTACACATCTTGATCATAGCCTGAAACCGCGCTATGATAAGAAACAGGACCACTCGAGTACACCAGGTGTTGGCCATCTTCCCTAATTTTGATAAAAATTCCTAAAACTTTTGCTCGGATCAATAACAAAAAAACCCTTTATACAAACTCAGTGAGAGGTAGAACAATTCTGTCTCATATTTCATTTATAGTAACTGCGTCCAAAGACGCTATCGATTTTGAGAAGTTGTCCACTATTGAAGGAATTTAGAGTAAATCATTTATTGTTTTAAAATGTTGTTTGTTTCATTAAAATAAGCTTAAAGTTCGGTGAAATTGGCTAGAAGGTGATTACCATGGCAACAGCTGGTAGCCTTAAGAGAACGGTGATAAGAGGTTTCTTTATGACCGTTTTTGCTAACTGTTTGCTAGTACTATAGGCAAGGAAAAAGAGCATCTTAATGTGACAAATGCAAAATATTGTTGTTTTTGCCTTTTCGAAGTTCCAGTTGCCCACGGGCAAATTATGAAATCTAGTTTTGAAATCACTGACTTTTCTGGTCGTTCAATTCTAGTAAAATAGACTTTCCCATGATTCAAACCAAGATAAAAGTTCGTTAAAAATTTGTTTAAACTGAAATATCAACTTTTATAGCAACTCGCAGCAAATGTATCATAATCACTAATATTTTCAATTGGTAAAAAATATTAACGGATGAACAAATGCTTGTGGCCCAATTTGATAAATTTTTCTTTGGTATATATAATTAAAACTTATGTGTTTCAGAAGTAGCAGGTGAAAAGCACCTGCGATCGACGGCAACGATAATGAAAGTCATAGCAAATACGGCGAAAACAAAAGCTACCAACAAACGAATACCACAAATTTCACTTTCACTTTAAAGCCGAATCATCTTGAACAGCTCTAGCTACATATAGTAATCATTTAAATAAAACTCACCACTTAAAAGCTTTATGATGAAAAAGTTCTGACAGAGTCTGCCGTTCCTCTTATTGAAACGCTGACAATTATGTTTTCAAATGGGAAACGAAAGGCTATTATATATTGGAGAAGGTTCTGATCATTGCTCGAAAAATTAGGCTTTGACGTTTATTAACAAATAATATATAAAGATTAGAAGAGATTTATAGATTGTCAGATTATGACTTGATATGATATACTGGTTATTATCCGGTTGCTTATCAAGATGAGAGTTGATAATGTCTTAATGCAGAAGTGAAGAAGAAGAAGAAGAAGAAGAAGAAGAAGAAGAAGAAGAAGAAGTAGTAGTAGTAGTAGTAGTAGTAGTAGTAGTAGTAGTAGTAGTAGGCATAGTTATTGTGGGAACTCGACCGGTTTTTTGGGAACCCGACCGGTCATTTGGGAACTCGACCGGTCATTTGGGAACTCGACCGGTCATTTGGGAACTCGACCGGTCAGTTGGGAAGAAGACCGGTCATTTTGGGAATATGACCGGTCATTTTGGGAAGAGCACCGGTTATTGTGCGAATATGACTGCTCATGTTAAATATAACCGAGAAAAATGATTTGCATTATATATTTAGATTTTAAATTCTAATTTGTACTAAGTGTATTTTTAGCCGTGAGGGAATACCGCTTTCGAAATTTCTCGTTAAAATTTTACAAATAGGCTTTACGAAGCCGTAAAAAATATTTGCGTAAATATAACGTGATTAGGAAATACAAAATAGCGTATATATAATATATGTAATTTACTGGAAATAGTCCCTACATCACTAGGCGTGTATAGGTGTAACTATCACGTTTGTAACTAAGTAGGGTCTATAATTCTGATAAATAGAGTTGGATTGTAACTCATAGATAGTCTACTTGTGATCTAGTAGTGAGCAATAAACATCTTTGGAGCTAAACAAGTCTCTCTGAGTCATTACCTCAACACGTTACACTATCTTGCTTTCATCGATTATCAAGCGCAGGACTAGCTAGCGCAGGACTGATATGTAAGTTGTATTATTATTTATGTAATTAGACAAGTTTAACAAGAATTTTTTAAATGATTCACGAAATCACGCGAATCAATTGAAAGTTTGCATTGTACATGGTACAACTATGAACTCCATTCGTATCTATTTGTACGATACATATGTTATGATTAATCAGATTATTATTCTTACATTTGTTGAGGTATCCTTTAGTTTAGTTAATTGAATTGCGTTACCGATTATGTTTATGACTTAGCTCTTTAAACTCTTTAAACGAACATAGTTAGATCCCACGTGCTAGCCGTGTAACATAACATTGATAGAGGCTCAGGTGTTGCTTTAAGTATTTGCAGTTTACTAATATATACCACAAGTTGGTTCGTTGTCTGGAATATTAAATACAGAATTAAAAAATAAATTCCATACGATAATTCACCGAGGTCTTACTTTTGTCATATGGTATAACTAATGCAAATAATTTTTCTCATAGCATATTCGAACGTCAATTTAAAGTTCACCAAAATGAATGACCTATTTGCTTGCAATCCTGCTCAAATCAGTGATGAATACTCCGAAATGCGTGACAAGGAATGGGCACAACTATGTACCAAGTATATAAACGAGTTAATGATGGAGCAAATTGTCACTGAGGACAGGGAGCCAAGCCTCTTTTCTCGAGCCGACTTCCTTATATCATATGCGTCGAAATTATCAAATAGAAAAAAAGTAGTATGATATATATCTACATATAGCTAATAAAACGTTTTCTTTAAAGTGCAATAGTTTATTTAGCATCAATTAACTTTTACCCACATGAGTTGTACCATTGTTATGTAGCTACCATGCAGAGGATGATATGTAAAATCATATGAAATTGTATACCATCTTATAAAGCGATCATACAGAAGATGGTAAATTATAAAATCAACTATAATCGATGTATTTGTGACAAAATAAGCCCACCGAGCTTAATGATGCATTGATATTTGTTTCCAAGTAATAATATAAAATATTAAAATATTACGTGTGCGATCAACCACCAATTATACAATCAATTTTCCCATTTCCCAATTTTTTAAAGTATATGTTTAACAATTAAAACTGCATTTTCCCGCATGCTCTCTTGAGTAATAACGAAGCAATAATAAAATTGCTGTTTCAATTGTTATATTATACATAAAAGACAAAAAAAAAGTATTCTTGTGAGACCCTGACCGGTCAGTAGTGCCTCAGTAAACCCCGTCATAGTTGTAAAAACGATATAAGCTCATTTTAAGGGCTAGGGTTTGTCCATTTGAAAGAAACTTTAATATGTTGAGGGGCATGTAAAAGAGTATTGGTATTATTTACCTTAAATTATGTCGCTGCTTTTGTACATTTTCTTTTTAATTTTAGAATTTTGATTTTCAAAAATTTCCCATGGCTGACAGCTTAACAATGAAAACAAATGAACTCCATATTCATACTCTTGATGCATTAACTTAAATCATCCTTAATTTTCCTCTGAGTTCTCTAAATGATTCTTTGTCATTCTGAACAAAACATTTATGATTGTGGGAAGACCACCGGTTTTTTAGACTAGATTTACAGATAAATTACTTATCTCGGCTATGACGTCATCGATTGCGCAACCCAACTTGCCATTGTGCAAGTTTCGGCAACTATAATCACTTGCCATAAGATGGCTTCAATTGATTAACCCTATGTGAAGTTTCTGGACATGCACCTTTTTGTACTCAACTTAAAAATCATATCCACCATGATTCTGCAATATGCTAACTGGACTTGAACTTCTTAACTACGCCGCTCCTTTCGGATACCAGGCTAATAGGTCATACTTGGCCAGATCAAAGCCCTAACCAAGCTCTATTGATCCTATGAATAGCTGTGAGTTTGGTTGTCATGGTAACGTTTCTCGTGATTTTGAAGGTTCCCGACCGAAAACACCGCCTCCAGGAGAAGTGTTCTAATTCTTAAGGAAAGTTGTTAATCTTGAACGTACGTTACTTTGCTATGTATCACGTGTCCCTCCCAATATATCCCGAGTTTCATGCTATTGACTTGGGATTTGTTCAAGCAATGTGTCTTCTAATTTCAATCTAAAAGTGTACCAAATGACCGATAACTATAGTAGTAGTAGTAGTAGTAGAAGAAGAAGAAGAAGAAGAAGAAGAAGAAGAAAAAGAAGAAGACGATGACACTAATGAAGTAAATTTACTACCGCTTTTGTACGTGGCCGGGTACCATATCTGGTTATTGTTTCTTTCTTTAAACTCTTTATCGTTTTAAGACGAGGTTTGGAACCAAATTTTTTTATATTGCTTCAAAAGCAGTTCTGACTTCATTTCCACCTCTCTGCTTATGTGGCTCATAAGGCGTCAAGAATCATGCTCATCAACACTTCATTCATCAAAAGAATTTGAATCTTCCTCTTTGGATGAAGTGTCTTGTCTTGATGAATGCTTTGAAGAAGTACCAGTAACACCAGTAACATCAATAACAGAAGATTCTCTTGCTTGGCCATCTTGTCTTTTGACTCCAGAGGAAGTGAAGGCTTCCTGACAATGAGTCAAAACATTTAAACCAGAAATTTTAAATTTCAGCTGATCTGGGCAGCTTGATATCACAATACAATCACAATCCATGCGAGCCAATGCATTTACATTTCTTGAAGGTGGTTTTCTCCTGGAGATGTTTTGGGCATTGATTCGCCGTGTAGATCTTGAGCAACACTTGCAAATGATGGATTTTGCTGCTTTTCTAAACTCTGGCATGCGAAACATGTAAACTACGACGTTGACACCAGAATTACAAATACTAAGGACAATTAAAAAGAAGAATGTCTTATTGCTAGATGTCACTGTGTAGCTTATCTTTTCTTGGTAAGTAAGCATTTGATAATACACGCTAACTGGAAACCAGGTTATAAAAGATGCGAAGGTCACAAGAAAAAGAGTACCAGCCAATTTTTTATCACGTAAAGTTTTTCTCCGGGAGTCTGCAGTTAGGTTAATGCACCTTTGTTTCATAAAGATTCCTAAATAGCAACCGACTATTGTAACACAAATGGCCAACATTTTCACTTGGTCAAAATAGAGGAAAGGGTACCAAGTAATGATGCTGAATGAAGCCAAGAGCCCCAAACATGAATTTGTAGCTGCTATGAGACAAGGCACAGCGACGAAAGTAATGTAGAGTTTCGGAACAGCGTTTCTGTGATGAACAGGGAACACGACTGCCCATAGTCTTTCGACGGAGATTGAAGCGATTGTGGAGATTGAGGCAACTATTAGGAGATAGTTTAACTCTATAAACACTACAGCTAAAACAGGATTGAAACTCTTCGAAAACCATAGCGGAGCTAGATACTCAACAGCTATCCCCGTTGTCGTCAAGCCAACCATTAAGTCAATCAAACACAGGCATACAGCAAGGTAATAGGGCCGTGTGCGTAGGCGCTTCGTCCGAAGAAAAACTATCAAGCATAAGATGTTCCCCAAAAGAATAAATGTTCCAATAAACAACAACAGACTAACCCTGGTGTTGTCTGCTATGGCCCGCTCAGATAATGTCATGTCTAGAACTTTGTGCCAAGGAGAATTACTTTAGTTGTTTGTATTCCACGAATAATTTTTAAAAACTCCGATGTCTCAGTCCATAAACACTTGATGGCAACCTTAAATTGTATTAGCTTTTACTTTAAGAGGGAGTTTGCACAGATGAAACAGCGGTGCAGTGCACAATGAACGGTTACATGCTGCAATAGATAGGTCAAAGTACAAGAAAAGTACCAACAACCACACAATTACTTTCGATGTGAGGAGCAGATATGAGAGTTTTTGGCACTCAGCTGGGTCGACTATTTGCCCTCCGTCTCCGCTTTCGCAGTTGAATTATGAAATCAATTAGTTCAGAAGGAAGTCCATTTCTAAATATAATTTCATAATGTAATGTAATAATAGTCCACAATCGAAAACCAAGAAACCTCAAGCAACTTTAGAATTTGAATCGTTCAGATGTTCCTTTTTCAGTTTTTCTTTTCTCGAATACAAAACTTTAAGAATACAGTTTGTAACTGTTATATACTAGCAGTTGAAGGAATATCTTAACTTTACCAAGAAATTATGACTCGCCGATCATTCTTATTGATTCGTCGCATCGTACTGTTATTACAAGCAGCTGTATACAAAGAACAAAGTTTATGCTGGGTTTTGATTTATTTAAGCCATTATTGGAAATTCTTGTTTATAGAAGAAAAAGTAATATTCTTCCGGATGCACGTCTAAAGCAACTACAGGGGTTGCAACCTCCTTGAATATACCTCATTAGCCTGCGGTGAAATAATTTCCCATTTCAGACCACGAGTCTTTCTCTTTTAGAATAAGATTCTTTGTTTGAGTTGTATCCATCATATTCATGTATGTTCTAATGCATGCTCAACCGTTAATCACAGAAATGATAAACTAGGGAATAGCAAGTGTTCTGAAATGGTTAATCACAGAAATGCTAATCTAGGGAACAGCAAGTGTTCTGAAATGGGAAAACCTTACGCCCACGTATTTCCAAGATCGTCTATTTGTCTTCTAAAAAAATTCCCACAATACACTGCATGAACTGTGAACTCGAACCAATGGCTAATTATAATTAGGGAAATACTGTAATAGATTCCTAGTCTATCTGATAGTACGATTTCGATAAACTGATACTAATTTTTCTTAATTTTTTATTTTTATTCGTGGTACTGCTTTAGGAGTAGTCTAAGCCAAATAAGCTTTTCTCTCAATACAGTTTAGTCTCTATCTTCCACTTACAGAAGCACTGATGTCAGTGTGATAGAAACACCGAATAAACTGAATATACTAAATATTACTTTTCCATAGAAGAAGAAGTTTTTTTGTATCAATTATTACACATTTTGTTCTAATTTGATACATTATTTTATGTTAAAACAGATTGAGGGGTGCCAACTTCCAGAAATAACTAGAAAGCTTAAAAATTCTTGGAAGTTGGTTTACATATTTTTAATTGAAAGTAATTACATTTAGGGTCGGGATTTCTGCTATTTACAATCATAATAATAAGCATAATAACGCACCGTATAAACACAAAGGCAAAAAAAATCAATACGATTGAAAAAATGAAACAAAAGCGGGACAAATATTAATGTCATCAAATTTTGGAAATAATAAACATTGTTTTCAAGTGGTTCAACTGAATCTTTTTATTGCTTTTTTCTTAGCACTCGACGAATTGCAAAATAATAATAATAATAATAAATTAATAAAATAAAATAAAAAGGACTTGAAAAAAAAATAGAAAAAAATTTAAAAAACTGGACGAAATGCAAGTGCCGCGTGGAACAAATAAGTTGGTTGTGCTCTTTAAAGAAGGAGTAAACCTCTGATTATTTAGAAAAATGACAAAAAAAAAGATGAGAAAAGAAGAAAAGACACGAGATTCATGCGACAGCTCGCGCAAGAGACTCTCGCCGCGATATATGGCCGAAAAGATGAACATCCCTGTTAATCGCAAATAATGTTGTATCGTGGAATCAACACATACACACACATACACACACACACACACACACACACACACACACACACACATACATACATGCATACATACATACATACATACATACAATTTATCTACAAGTTCCTAGTGTTGCTATTGTTGAAGTTGTGCATTTTTCTTTTTTCTTTAATATTTGTGAATATGTTGACACTGCAGGCTAATAACGAGTCTGTAATCAAGGTACAGTCAGTGTACAGCGGTATTTTATGGACTAACAGCGTGATTTGGATAAATACTTGCTTGGCGTTTGGTCTGGTTTTAATTTGGGCTCAAACGAACCATCATTAAACTGTGTTTCTTGTTGAATAGTATCAGGGTGTTCAGATCCTGCCGCATCGTTAATCTGAGATGAACACGCAACACGCGAACTGCGCCTCTTCTTCCATGGAACCAGTCTAAAAACAGCCCTCTTAAACTCGGGAATCCTAAACAAATATACAACAATATTGATTCCTGAGTTACTGGAAGCCAAAGCAATCAGAAAAATCAAAAGATGCTTCGATAATGAAGTGTTAAATTTTTTACAAAATATCTCAAAAAGAAAGTAAATGTTAACAGGATAGATTGTTAGTAGAGATGCTAGCGTGACGACAAAGAGCGTGACAGCTAGCTTTCGTTCCCGAATTGCGTTAATCTGTGGCTTGTTGCTTCTTATGCTGTTGCCTCTCATCTTCTTCAAAAGCCCACAGTATGCTATGATGATTGTCAACAGTGTTGCTTGGGATAGTGCAACGTCCACAAAATTGAAGGCGTGCTCGGAAACGAATCTTCTTCCACTGGAAATAAAAAGACCCGTGGATGCGACTGCAAGAACCCAAGGCAGAGTGATGAGTGCAACATAAGGGCGTGTACCAGCAGATCTATGTTTCGTGGGAAAACCAACCGCCCAAAATCTTTCAAGGGCAACAGTTGCTATAGTAAATAACGAGCACATTCTCGGAAAATACTGTGTAACGTCCCTCCAGAATGCGAATAATTCATTCGTTGTTCCATAAAAGAGACTAGTCCGTCCTCCACGCATATCACAGAGGCAGATAACCCCACCATCAAATCCGCTACCGATAAACTTATTAGAAGATAGTACGAACGCTTTCGTAGATTTTTGGTTTTCAGGAACACAGCTAAGCAAAGGGCATTTCCAACTAGTATGAAGACTCCGAGGACGGCGTAAATTATCATTTGCGCGATGGTCAGTGATCGAAAGACGTTTGACGTATTGGATGCATTTAGCGTGGGAAATCTTGCAGTTGAATTAATCGTAGAGTTCATCGTTGCATTTTCTTTTATCATGTGACAAGTTATTATCATATCTTCTTCTCAGTAAATTTCTCAAACTGGGAACCGTCCTTCAGCTTAGCAGTAATCCGTTTTGATAGGGGGGAAGAGGTTGAGGTAGAATTCAGTCCTTGCTTAGCTTCCGGCCGAAGTTCAACGACAACTTTCTTTTTATAATTTTTTGAAAAGTATCTTTCTTATGAAAACTACCTGTAACTAACCTGTACGAAATCTGCTAAACTATGAGGGCATGTAGTTTAAAGTTTTTAGCGTGTGTTTTCTGCTTCCTCTTTTGATGTCTTTGACAAATAAAACTGAGTAGTATTCCGGAGAATTCCAGTAGACGTCTACTGTGTAATTCTAGAGCACAGTCCGCGGCAAAGTTTCAGTTACATGTAACTTCAGTTGAATGAATGTCCGCCAATGAGCAGGTGAGCTAACAAAGATTTTTTAAGAAACCCTGAACTAAAATAACTCTGCGAACTCGAATATATTTTTCAGATGTAAGTTCGTGTACTGAATCTTGTAGGATTCCAGGAGGATTTCAGTCCGTGAATGACTTCAATGAAATGTCCGTAGATGACAAATAATGCGCTTCAGCAATCTTAAAAGATTCCAGTTAAATCGTCTACGGATGATCTAGTGAGATTCGAACCTCTTTTTCAAGACATGAAAATTAACAATGAAGTCGAAAAACTGACTCTTGTCTCAAATGTAATTCTAGTCTAATCCGAAGAATTTACTCATCGAGTTATCTTAGATGAGCAGGTGAAATGGCGATAGCTTCTTCAGGCAACAACATTACAGTGAACTCAAAAATAATTCATTAGTGTACTTCTTAGTTCTTCGTTCCATTCAGCTTTAATCCAACTGAGTGCAAGCCAGGCTATATGTTGGTAAAGATGTAATTATAACTTGAATGGAGTTAAAAATCATCTGCTACCTTATTTCAAGAAAGTTTATCCTATGAACTTCGATACCTCCCACTATCAACATATCTAGAATAATGCAACAGTCGTGAGGAAAAACCACCTCATCAACAAAACAAATAACATTTAATATCTATTCTTTTGATATCCTAATCTTCTTCCACAAACTGACAAGTACTTCCTGATCGTCAAATACAAAGTAATTGAGAAGGGATTTTTCTTTGCTTTGGATGATCCGGTTTTAGTTGATTTTGATAATAATTTTTGACAAATTTGACGCTAAAACAAAACAATACGATATGACATTAGTGATAAACTGAAGTCAACATCCTTTCTTTTTTATTTCTTATTTTTTTATTTTTATGGCCAAAATTCATTCAAATTCACGCTTAATACATAGTTTTTGATAAACGTGATAGAAGTCGATGAATTTCTGCATTTTTCAAAAGAAGTGACTAAAGGTTTTACTGAAAAAAGAATGTAATTCACTTAAATAAAAGGAGTTTCGAATTCTATATTAGCAAAATAAGGTCTCATGCTTGCACACAAATTTCAATTGCAGTTATAATGGGTTTGTTAATGGAAATTTGTTATTCCGAAAAAGTTGATGAAGACAATTTTTCGCCCGAATAGTACCGCTAAGTATAAAGAACAACGAATTCTGTATCACAAAAAAGGTGTCATAAATTGCAATTACGTGTTTTCCAAATAAAATTTAATATTTTCCGAAAAAACAGATGGACACAAATGCTTATTTCGCCCCGAATAGGAGCGCGCGCTTCTAAAGAATGTTACTACAAAAAAATATTATCTATATGAAAACAAAACTTGACAAAACAGCGACAGTAGAGTATTATTATAAAAATACGAAACTAGAGTAGGCTTGATGGAAATTGAGTTAGAATCAACTGTAAACACGCGAGGTTGACTGACAATTTGTTTGAAGTAATCCGGTCAATAATTCGATACATTGTAGTCTTATTGAAGAAAATAAAAAGAAACAGTGGCCAACAGGACGGAGAAAAAATAAGAGTGAATAAAGGAAGAATAAAAGAAATAGAAAGACAAAGATGGGGAGTGAAGAAAACAAAGCTTAATAAAACAGAACCAGAAAAGAATGATAATTGAAATAAATAAATATTGGAATGGAGAGAAAGAAGAAAAGAAAGAATAAATAAATTGAAAAGATAGAAGGAAAAGGATAGAGTTTAAAAGAAAAATTGAAAGGAAGAACGATAGAAACTGAAAGATTGCGTCTGATAAACTGCAGAATTCCAACACAATTTTAAGTTTTTTTAAAATTTCTCCGGGCCAATAAATCGAAATAAATGGAAAAAAAATAGCCCGACAGTAAATCAATATATTATTTACTAGTACAAAAATAAGTGTCCGTAATTGGCGAGGCTCGACAGTATATCGATCTACTTGGACGAAAACAAGTGTTCGTAATAGGGAGGCTAGACAGTATATCGATCTACTTGGACGAAAACAAGTGTCCGTAATAGGGAGGCTAGACAGTATATTGATCTACTAGGACGAAAACAAGTGTCCGTAATAGGGAGGCTCGACAGTATATCGATCTACTAGGACGAAAACAAGTGTCCGTAATAGGGAGGCTCGACAGTATATCGATCTACTAGGACGAAAACAAGTGTCCGTAATAGGGAGGCTAGGCAGTATATTGATCTACTAGAACGAAACCAAGTGTCCGTAATAGGGAGGCTCGACAGTATATCGATCTACTAGGACGAAAACATACGAGTGTCCGTAATACGGAGGTTCGACTGTAAATGCAATCCAAGGATGTTCGACTACAAATGCGATCCACTACCGAGATTAAAACTAGCGTCCGTAAATCGAGTGTTCATAAGGTTCAGCTATAAGTCATTGTTCAGATTCATCAAAAGGAGTACAAACTAGCGCTGATTCGGCTACTTTGCATGATGACTACCAGTCTGACTTTTCCTCTCCCAACAAGAAACGGCTGTATTTGCTGTTATGTTATCCCCTTGAAATTTGTTCCTTTTCCCGCGTGTTGGTAAATTATTTTTAGCAGTACCCTTGTCGTCATGCAATACTTTTGCCAATTATGTTATGATACCGCTAATCTTTCGTAGGGGACGGAGGAGAAATGACTTGTTTTCTCAGGCTGAATTAGTAGCGAAAACGAATATTTTGCATGCAAAAGTCAATCTCGTACCCAGAGTCTGCGTTTCTTCTGGCCTGCGGCGAAGAACGACGCCTGGCATAATCCATTTTTTGAGACCAGTGCAGCAGTGACATGCGTACACTGCTCTTGTTTTTATCATGTCGATCCTATAATCTACCTTCACCTTGTTTACCAAGGTAGTATTAACTGAGCAAGCGCAACGTAATAAAATGGATACTCGAAGAAACAATGACTTAAAAGTTGTTACGGCTAAAAACTTGGGAATAGCGGCTAATCAAAGGAAAAAAGCCTATAAACAAATTCGCATTATCATTCAAATCTTTCCGGCAAACTCTCCCCCCTTTATTTACTAGCTGTAAAATAAACCTCGAGCGGACAACATACATTAAACGGAGCACTAGCGAGGCTTGTATATTTTCCCGCGTGTTGGCCAGTTATTTTTAGCAGTACTCTTGTCGTCATACAATACTTTAGGCAATTATGTTATGATACTGCTAATCCTTTGTAGTTGGACGGTAGCGAAAAGCTCAGGTTAAAATTCGTAGCGAAAACGAATTTTTTTGCTTGCAAGTGTTTGTGCCGTTGTGACATGCGTACATCTGGATTTTATTATATCCGATAATTAAAGTATTAACTGAGGAAGCGCATCGTAATAAAATATACTCGAAGAAACAATGACTTAAATGTAAGTTGTTATGGATAAAAAACTTGGGAATTGCGGCTGAATCAAAGGAAGAAAAAAAGGCTATAAATAAATTCGCATTTAAATCTTTCCGGCAACCAAATAGTGATTCCTCTGTAAAGCGGACGCCCGCCGATTTCAACATGTTCCTTTTTTTATTTCCTAAATGTAAAATAAACCTCGATCAGACAAAATGCATCCCGAAATTTCTTTACCTTATTCATTGTAAAACAAACCTCATGTTTGAAAAATTAATCTCGTCTTCCAAAATAAAACAGATTGTTTTAAAGCGATTAGAATTATTTCCGAGTGTTAAAGGTTCTCACTTTTAATTTTAAGTGTAAAATTTGGCCAGTTAATATTCTTTCTACACTGATTTAGTTTTCTGATTGAGAGGGAAAAAATTAAGCTTTTTATAAGTAGTATATGAATTATTTATCCAATTTTCATCATTGTCATTATTTCCGATTCTTTAGTTTCTTACTTTCATTTTAAGTGTTAAATTATCGCAGTTAACATTTTTCGCATTTTGATATAAGACAGATCAACATTTAGCTTTTAATAAGTTGTATGTGAATTATTTATCAATCCGACAGAAACCTCGAATTTTATATGGTAATGAACTATTTTGTCAACGAGACTAATTCAATAATTATGTGGGGAAAAAACCGTACTATTTAATGAATATCGGTATATGTACAACCCCATAGCATCCCATATATACATGAACACAACTATGACCAGGACGGAAATTTCCCAGCAGAACCGAAACCTGGCAGGTGCACTGGGTCAACACCGCCCCCTCCCCCTCCCCCTCAAGTATATCCATTTTTTACTACGCCAACCACTTAGATTCCAATTTATGTCTTTTCCAACCATCGCGAAGAAAGTCATGTCCTTTTGTACCCTTCATCCAAAAGTCTCCTTTAGAGTTTCCCTGCAAGATCTTTGAAAGTAACCGTGCCTGTACATCGAAGCAAGAACGGCCGTCCTTACTTTGATGAAGAGGCACGGTTACCTTTCAAGATGGCGCAGGGAACTGTGAATGGGATAATTCCGATGGCAACCAACGACCAAGGGAGGTTACACAGTGCGCATGGCTGAAGACTGGCCATATCCTGGCGTGCCCAATCATTATTGGTGTTGACACTGATTGGGTTGGTCTTGAAACATCTCATTAGCTTTAGATGGTGATAGCCAGTTTGATTGCGTTGGTCTATTTTCTGTTTCTCTGACGGTCTTGGTGCTTCTTTTGTCGCTGGTTGGTTCCGAGCGAGACTGCGCATGGCAGAATGAACTATCATCCTGTGTATTACTGGGAACTGTGTGACAACAAAGAGATTAGTATAATAGTGACCTGACAAAAATAGTGCCCTTCATGTTTAGGCGAGCAAGACAGCTCCACACATCGCAAATTTACTCGTGAAGTGTCTCCAAATACAGCTATTTTTGTTGACGATTTTGTTGCAAGTTTGCATACCAAGCCCTAAATGCACTGTTTTCTGCACGTTTTTCCGGCATTTCTTCTGTTCTGTGCCTTATTGACATATGAATATAATAACTATAAAAGTTGGTAAACTGCATGTACCATAGTTTCGAGTAAAGATGAAAGTTGAATCTACATACCGAGTACATGTTGAGAAGCACGGCCGAGTTCTTTAACTTGTTTTCGTAGATGTCGGATTTCAGATGTCAGACGTGATACTTGGTTTCTGAATAACAAGAGTTGTTATTGTTATGTTATTTTGTCCCTGTTACTTTATTCACAAATTGTCTTAACAACTTTGTTAATTGGAAGGTAAAGTAATCATGGCAATATGGGAAAAGAGATGGAATGAAATGGAGGGAAATAAAAGGGAGGGAAGTGTAAGGGAATATGAGGTTGAAGGATAAAAGAAATGAAAGTGGGAAAAAAGACAAATGGATTCAAATTATACAATGAATCAAGAAGATATAGAAAACCAGGACCATCAAAATAAGTAACAGCTCTTTTTTTTTCAAATTAGGCCACGAGTTTGAGATTTTTTTAAATCAGATCATTTCTTTGTTTAACGCTTGCGTATGAGAAGACACGTGGATATGGTACAACTCAAGCACAGGATCTTATTCTCGAGGGCATGCGTCGTAATTAAAAATGGAAAAACAATGCGCGTAAGTGGACTGGGCTCATTAAAAACCCAACTTACCCTGCACCAGTCTTTAACAGCGACAATGTAACCTTGTCCTTCTCCAGTTGCTCCTTTTCTTTCTTTAATTTTTCATTCTCGCATTCGAGCTGCCCAACCTTGGCTTTGAGAGAATAGACAACCACACTGGAGACGACACCAACATCACTTTTGTCTGTAGAAGATTGCCTGTCGAAACCAAATAAATAGAACTAGGTTGAGAGAAAAGTTGTAGCTCATGCATATTTTCATCTTTAAGTTTCAGCTCGGAAATATGTCCAACAAGTTTTGGAATCAGGTTTAATCCAATTTGTGATTGATCAGCAATAGTCCCCTTCACGATTCCCTGCGCCATCTTGAAAGGTAGCCGTGCCTTTGAATTGAAGCGAGACGAACGTTTGGCTTGCAATGATAAAGACCTTTTTAACACCTTGGACAATTATTCATCACTGCAACCTCACGGTTCATCTCAGCTTCGATGCAAAGGCACGGCTAAAAAAGATTGCGCAGGGAGCTGCGAAGGAGACTATTACTTTCTTTGGCACAAGCCTTTAAAAAGAATAAAAATATCCCCTCTATCTTGGATGTAAGTAATGTCTCTCCATGTAAGACCACGTGCCATTCTCTTTAGAATAAAGAAATCTGTTTATGTCTTATCTATATCCATGTGTCTTCTCATGCGCAAACATTCAAATAATACCCTAGGCAAACTACACGTCAACAGGTCTTTTATAGATCTTTCGTTTAGCAGGCAAACGACACTTGCTACTTGTTCATGTACTCACGGTTGTAGTTGTACAGTGTTCTCCTGTGTCGACTCTTCTCGGAGTTTCCTCACTTCATGTTTCATTTTGGCAAGTTTAGCGTAGCCATATTCCACTTCTTTTCTTAACCGTTCATTTTCTTCTACTATTTTCAACCCTTTATATTGAAGTTCCTGTATCTTCATGTTTTTGCCGGCAAGCTCAATGCGAAGAGATTCAAGATTTTCCTCTGACAATGAAAAAGGGGGAAATTGGGATTAAGATGCAACAGCCAACCAAGATTAGTTTAAAAAATCGTATTAATAATTCATGAAGGAAACACAATAGAAATCATGACCGTGAAGGAGGTTTTATATCTGATATAGATATGTATTCATTTGCATAAACTTTAACTTGGATTATCCCCATCAAACTTGGTTCATTTCGTAAAGAAATGGCTACGCCTCGTGTTTTATACCCGATAAAACACTCCTGCTCGTTTATTAAACATTACTTAAATAACTGCTTTACTTGCTTCAGTCTTAGTAGACATAAAAACAAAGTTGTAACTTTTTTGTCCCACAAACTCTGAAGTGGTCGCACTCAATGCATGAAACAGTACTAAGTTTACTTCAACCAGCGAAAATAGTACAACGTGTTAACTGCTTCCTATTGTTCTACTAGTGCAATTTAGAACAAATTTGTGGTACTTACGTATTAATGTTACAAGATTATAGTGTTAGTATAAGGTTAGGAACTGAAACTCAGATGAATATATCTGTTCCTATGGACTAACCTTGCTGCGTGTTTGTCTGGTTTTCTTTCATAGATCTAATAATCGTCTTTAACCGTTGAATCTCATTCAATGCTTCACAAAACTTGGTCTTTGCAACCTATCAGGAGTTATGAGATAGATAACATGTGAATGTTGGTAAATTTACACTCAAAAGGTTTTTATATTCCAAAGAGCAAAGAAAGCACCTTTACAAAATGCAGTATTACAATGTTAGAATCAATTCCTTCACCTCGTTGTCCTTATCCTTTGTCTCAAATGAGTTGATCTTTAGCAATGCATCGTCTAATTCATCTAAAATATCGAGGAAAAAAATTAAAAAAAGGGAAAAAAGAAGAATATAAAGTGGATAGACGTATTAGCAGCACACGCACGGTGCAGCTCTACTCTAACAGGCGTGAGGAAAGAGAACTGCTCGATTAATGATTAATGCACAACTTAGTCTACAACACAAGTATAAGCATTAGCAACATACACAGACTCAGTGCAGCTCTTCTCTCACAGGTGTGAGGAAAGATAACTACTGTTAATGAGCACTGCACAACTGAGTCTGTATTTATTGATTCTATGGTTTAAATGGGGAAAAACTATTCGCTTTGGCAGAAACCGCATACCTTGGACTTCATCAATAATTTTCTTCAGTCGATTCGTCTCCTTGTCGTATTCCTCGTAAGAGACAGTCTTTAAAACCATTATTGAAAAATTTAAATCAACATGACATAATGTTCAGGAAAACTGCTAAAGCACTTTTTAGTAATCTCATTTACCTCGCTATCTTCCTTCCTCGTTCCTTCTAGTTTCTGAATCTTTAGGACTTGTTGCTTTAGTTCAACTTTGAGAGAAAAAATGGATATAATAAACAATTCTGTGCGCTCCACTGAAATGCTCGTCCACAGATTTCTATCACGAAATGTCAAAAGGACCAAGCTAAGTGATACAACAAAATGTTGGGTGAGCTGATTCAGTACCTTTTTGTTGCTCAATGATGCATTGAAGCTGGGTGATCCTTTCGTCTTTATTTTGCTATAGGAAATAAAACATATCAAATGTGATTTATTGTTTTTGTTTACATGAGATTTATAGCTTTAAATCGTCCCTTTTAAAAACATATTCGTAAAAAAACTAAAAAGTTTATAACTAGAATGTAAAAACCAAACGAGCTTAATTCCAAATCGATTGTTGAGTGCCCTGACTTAGATCAGCCCAGAGGCTGTTTCATATTTCGGTCTGTGTGAGTAAGGGTTTCAGATTTTAAAAACAATTCAAAGTTTTTTTCGATTTTCCTTACATCTTTTTCATTCTGTTCCAAGCTGTGTATCTTCATTAGAGCGTCATCGAGTTCATCTAAAATAGAATTAAGAATCCCATTAAAAAAATGGAAGTGAAAAAATGAAACTGAAAAATGGAAGTTGAAAAATAAAATGACTCCAATCTTTTCTGCTTACCTTGGACTTCATCGATGATCTTCTTCAATCGATTTGTTTCTTTGTCGTATTCTTCCCATGATACACCCTATAACCAAAATAGGCATCACAGTGTCTTAATATTTGGCGGCCTTCGAGAGGCAAGTCTATTGTAACGCTTCTTACCTCTTTTTCTTTTCCCTCCAACGTACTTATCTTGAGCAAAGCTTCATCTAATTCATCTGAAATGTGAAGGTAAAAGCTTGATGAAAAACCTAAAATAACATAAGCTACTGAATATGAAAAGTTAATTGTGTTATGTGAAATACGAGACTTTTAGGGGTACCTTGAACTTCATCGATAATCTTCTTCAGTCGATTTGTTTCTTTATTATGTTCCTCATAAGACACACCCTTTAAAAAAGATTTGGGCGAAAGTTAGGTTATAGTACATCAAACTAGAATGTGATCAGTCGCTGTGTATTTAACATGCCAAGTCATTTACTGACAGCTCAGGGAAGCGAAGCCATGTCGACAAATGCACCGTTACTGCGCAAGAGCAGAGCTTTGTTTGATACCATTTACAATTGCATTGCTTCTTTACATTGTAAGGTCGTAGAGGACTAATGGTTGAGGCATTAATTTGAAGCAAAACTGCTCTTGAACCGTGATGCGCATGAGCAGACCAATATTTGTGCGCAGTTATTTGCAGTTATCCTGATCTTGACAAATCAAAACGACGGCAAAAATTATTTGAATGATAACCTCGAAGATCTCAACACTAAGCATTTAATTGATCACAAATGAACAGGTTAGAACAAGTCCTTTACCTCGGTTTCTGTTTTATTTTCAAGGTTTTCCAAGGCCTGTATCGTCTGAGAGTATTCGTCTAATGCAGCTAAAATAAACATCAATCAAGGAACGATTGATTAATCAAATGAATGGATGAATAAGTAGATGGATATTGAATTAGCAACGCACAGAAAACTGGCTTCGTAAATGTTCCAAAACTCTAATTTTTACCCATTTTCCATGAGACCAGACAGTTAGATATAATGGACCCTTCTCAGAAGTATCGTGGATGCAAGGCCAACATAAAAATACAAAAAAATCACACTTTTTCCCGATGGAATTTGCTGAATTTATTGTATTTCTATATGTTAGCATCGCATTCAAGACAATTATAAGAAGGTTTCATTCAAGTCGTCTTGGTTTTTGGCCTCCATTAATCAAGTTTCGGACTGAGTCAGCAATTTTCAAACGACAGAAGTTAAAAATGATCGTGAAAAGCGACGATTGAAAAACCGCTTAAAGACGAGGAAGAAATTTACCTTGTTTTTCTTTGATGATACTTTCTCAGCGTCTCGTTTTCTTTATCAGCCATACTTGTTGTCTCCGGACTTGTTTGCTGTTCTTCAAGTTGGTCCTGCAAATCCTTCAAAATGTTTCTCAATGCAGTATTTTCAGCCTCTACATCAGAAAGTGACTTTGAAAGTTGCCCCTCATTTGTTCCACCATTTATTTGGTACTCCAGCTCCATCTTCTGCTTTCGAGTCTTCTGTAGAGCATCCTCAACAGCTGCCGTGTATCTCTTAGACGACTCCAGCTCTTCTCGAAGATCTTCGTTAAGAAGGCGCTCGTTCGACAAAACAGTATTCATCTCTGCTATTTCACTCTTCAATGCGTTAACTTTCTCTTGGCTGACATCCAACCCAGATTTTATTTTTTCTCTCAAATCTGCGCATTCTGTTTGTTTTGCTTTGAGTGAGTTTTGCATTTCTGTCAGCTGCTTACGCTGTTGTTGTAGCGATTCCTCCTGTTTAGCATTTTCTCGTTGTAGTGGCATCAACTGTCCCTGTAGATCTTCCAACTCCGCTTGTTTTGCCAAGAGATGAACTTCTAATTGTCCATGGCTTTCACCTTCAGTAAACATTGAACCATCACGTTTCTGAATCAAACATGGCTTTGCCTTGTACTCTTCCACTTTTTCTTCAGATAACGAAACTTTTCTCAATGCGTCTTCTAACTCGCACTGTACTTTGAGCAATGCCTCACCATTTTCTCTCGTGAGGTTTTGAAGTTCAGCATTTCTAGTTTCAAAATCTGCCACCATCTTCTTGGCTTCTTGACACTCTTCTTTCAAGTTGTCGTAGCTTTTTCTAAGCGTTTCAAGTTCGTTTTCGCTAAACATTAAAGCCTTATTGGATTCGTCTAGCTTTGCTTTCACTTGGTCATACTTGTTTTGGAGGTCAATAAAATTCCCATCGTTACTTTTGGTTAGTAATTCTTCAACTTCGTTTTCCTTTTCTTTCAAAAACACCTTCAGTTGAGTATTAAGCTGTATTTCTTCTTCCAAACTTTTCTTGGATTCTTCAGCTTCTTGCTTTGTCAATTCTAATTCTTGTTTTAGACGAGCGCTACTCTCACTGTCTTCTTCATTTGCGTTGAAGAGCTCTTCTTCTTGCTCGCTTATCCACCCTTCGTAACCTCACGATACTTGAAGATGCTTCTTCTAGCTTGCAATTTTGGTCGTCAATCAGCTTCTGTGCTGCTTCGAGTTGGGTCTGGAGGTCCTCATTTTGAATTAGCAGGTCCTCGTATTTCTTTTTAGCATCTTCGGCAGAATGTATGACTTTTCTCAACTCCTCGACACTCGCTGACGCTTCATCTAGCTTGCAATTCTGTTCTTCAAACTTCTGCCGTGCTGCTTCGAGTTGGGTCTGGAGATCCTCATTTTGAATAAGCAGCTCCTCGTATTTCCTTTTAGCATCTTCGGCAGAACTTATGACTTTTCTCAACTCCTCGACACTCACCGACGCGTCATCTAGCTTGCAATTCTGTTCTTCAAACTTCTGCCGTGCTGCTTCGAGTTGGGTCTGGAGATCCTCATTTTGAATAAGCAGCTCCTCGTATTTCTTTTTAGCATCTTCGGCAGAACTTATGACTTTTCTCAACTCCTCGACGTTCGCTGACGCTTCAACTAGCTTGCAATTCTGTTCTTCAATCTGCTGCTGTGCGCTTTCAAGTTTTGACTTGAGTTCTACGTTCTCGAGATGAACCTCTTCACCTCCTTTTCCAAGAACATCCTCCTTCAATCTGTTCTCAAGCTCCAAATTTCTTTGTTCCGTCTCATTTTTACTGGACTTGACTTCTTCGAGTTCTTTATTTAAGCGATCCAAAGTGCACATCAAGTCATTGTCTGTCTGTTCCTCACCTTGTGAAACCTTCATTGCATGTAGTTTCTCACTTAGTCTGATCAGTTCAGAATCCTGTTCCTTGATAATATTTCTTAACTCTTCAATACTTTTCTTAGCCTCATTGTGCCCTTGATTAGCCTCGTCCAATTCCATCTTGAATATCTCAACCTCACACTGGAGTCCATCAGATAGTTCAGTCTTTTCTCTGATCGTTTCCTTCATTTGCTTCAAGTTTTCCTCGTATTCCTGCAAGCTGTGACGTACCTCGTTGATCTCCAGTTCACGCTCATCCATCAGGAATATCATGTGTTCTAGTTCTTCATCTTTGGTCTGAATCGTTATATTAAGACTGTTGATCATCTCATCCTTGAACAGATAAAAAAGTTCGCATTACTAGGTTAAAGTAAGTCTCATGTGAATCAAGGGTGGGGCATAGCAGTTGTGCACTCGCCTCTGGGGTCTATGGTTCGATACCTAGACTCTGCATCACATAAAAATGGATTTTTTAGGACTCACTTTTGATTCGAGGGTTTTCCTCCCTCCCCAATACCTAACACGCGAAATAACAATTGCATCTGTGTGAGTTAGCCATAGCCTGATTTGATCAGCCTAGTTTTTTTAGATGATGACGATAAATTTTGAAGGAGTTTCGAAATAGCAGAACCGAGCAATGTTTCTATCAAGCGAGTATGAAGTACCCATCCATTGCTGCAACACATGCGGTAGTCTCTGCATAGTTTTACAGGATCTCGAGGATAGGGTTTCTTATTGATACGAAAAAGAACTCGTTTCAGTAAGGCCGAATTAAGAAAATGTATAATAATATAATACCTGGTTTTCCAAGTGACTTCTGCTGTCATCAGTCAGACATAGGTTTTCCCTGTCTGTTTCAACACCATCTGTCTTCTTGTGGTTCTTGAAGTTAAGAATTTCGGCGTTCAATCTCGCAATTTCCTCCTTCAAGTTAACAGCTTCTTCAGCCTCTACCGCTTTTTCGTTTGCCTTCATTAGTTGTTCATCATACTTAAAGGATAATTCTTCATGCTGGACCTTCAATGCATCAAATTCGCTTTGGACTTTCTCAAGTTTTTGGGCCACATCTTGGAAGTGGGTTCTGCAGCCTTCAAGTTCACTACAGCCTTTGCATTTCGACGAAGCTTTCTTGGGATTCTTGTTCTGCAGTTCCTTATTTTCATACATAAGTTCTTCGCATTTCATGGACTTGCTTTTAAGCCTGCTTGCCAGCCCTTCAATCTCTTGCCTAAGACTCTGTCTTTCTTCGTCGAAATTTTGGGTACTGTTGGTAGAATCCTGCAACCGATACAGCTGGATTTCTAAATCTTCGATCTTTTCAACTTTCTTTTCAAGATCTGCCTTCTGTTTTTTCGTTTCACTTGTCAGCTTATCGATGTGCGATTTCAGCTGTGTGACCTCGATTGACAAGTCGTTGACTTTACGATTTGTTTCTCTAAGTGTTTCGGTTTTCGTTACGAGCTGGGCTTTGATGACGTCTCGTTCTTCCTTCAAGGCACCGTTCCTTATATCAGCTCCTTTCAGCTATAGAGAAAAGAATATGATCAATATACAAATGTCATACCAATGCAATACAGTGGATTGCTTTCAAGCGATTACGCTCGTTTTCGAATATTACGCACGCGAGGAAATGGTCACTTTGCCGCCACCACAAAGGAGTAATTGGTGGATTGATCAAGGTGATGCAATATCCAGTCTAAGGACGTACTCCGGGATTTCCCGGACTATTAGATTAAGCATTACCTGTCTATTCTCTTGTTCAAGTTCCTTCAGCCTCATTTCTGCCTTCTCAAACTTCTGCTTCGTGATATCCAGATTGAATTCAACTTGTTTCAGTCGATGTGCAGATTTGTCATTGCCACTAGTTGGCACCACCGACTTGGAATGCTGAGAGTAAAGTAATTCCATTTCTCTCATCTGCTGTTTTATATCTTCTAACTGTTTGTGGGATACCTCGGTTTTGTGCTCGGCCAAGTCTTTCTCGGCTGTTAGATGACGACATCGAGTTTCTAGTTCCAAAATCTAAATAGAAGAAGTCTCTATGAATAATTTAATAAAGCTTTATTTTAAGACCATAACACTAAAAAAAGTGTATCATCGCTAATAACCCCGTGTCCCCCCAACCCCTCACCCCTCGTAGTCTAAGTTCGTTGTACCTTTTTCTCTTTTTCGTCTCTCTCTTTCTCCAGTTCACTTCTTAGCTGTGCTTGTACGCAGATGGTTTCGCGTCTTTCAGATCTCATTTTGTCGATCTGTTTTTGTTGAGTTAGATCACGGTTACTATCGCGCAGTAAAGATACTTTGTTTTCTTCAACTTGCTCCTTTAACTGTTCATATTTTGTCCTTGAAAAGCATATCACAAATTTATTTTAGAATAAGAAGGTTAGGAAAATGGCATTGAAAACATGAGGGGAAAAAATGAGAGAAAGGGAAAAGGCGAAAAAGGTAAAGAAGGTGGAGGAACATGCAATCAATAAAAAAGGAAGGGAGAAAGCGCAAGAGCTTAGAGCATGAGAGGTAGGGAGAGGGGAGTATGGGAGGAAGGGAATAAAAAAGGAAGTAGGAAGGGAGAAGAGAGTATGGGAGGAAGGGAATAAAATAAGGAAGGAATGAGGCAAAGCGGACGGCAGAAACATTATTAATGAAGAAAATAGAGGAAAGAAGTAAAGAAGCGATATGAGATAGGAATGATGGGAGGATGGACAAGAAGAAAAGGGAAGAAGTAAGACTAAATGTACATGAGCAACTAAAGAAAGAATGATACAAAGAAATTAGGTGTGAATATGAAATATCTGGCAATAACTCCTTACCTCAAAGCCTCGTGTTCTTTTTGTTCATTGTGCAATTCACGCACAGTTTCATCATGTTCCTTCTTTAGTTCTTCCAACTCAATATTAAACTTCTTGCTCTGTGACTGTCCACCAGTCACCAACATCTTGTATTCATTCATCTCTTTACAGAGCTTATCGTAACACTCTTGCTTGTCAGCACAGCTCTTTTCTAAAGTTTGACGAGATTCTTCCAATTCAACAGCTTTGCCTTTCATTTCTTCCATGGAGTTCTGTAGTTCTTTATTTGACTGTCTCACAGATTCAAGCTCATGAGTAACATCCTGAAGTTCCTGCTGTTTTGCTTCAAGTTGAGTCTTTAGCACTTGAACATCTGAAAGGGGATAAAACAAGGTTGAGTTATCTATTATGGGAGTGAATAGAAGAATGAAAGGAAAGTGGAGGAGATTAGATTGGAGGAGAAGGGGAAGGGAAAAAGAAAAAAAGCACACACACACAACCACAAAAACGACCGAAGAGAGGAAGGAGCAAAAAGAAGACAGTCAACAGATAACAGGGGAAAGGCAAGGGAAGAAATAGGAGGGAAAAGAAAAGACGAGTTAGAAAAAATAGAGAATTAAAATACAATAAAAAATACAATAAGGAAAGGAAAGGGATGGAAAAAGAATAAATCACCTAAAAAAAGGAGAAAAGGAAAAAGAAAAACGAAGAAAGAAAAAGGAAAAGAAAGAATGGAAAAGAAAGTAAGGAAAGCCTTAGAGTTTCTCTTATTCACAATTTCCACATTTTATGCAGCTTTTTACAGTCAAACTAAGAAAACCGTTAACACTTAATATGTATGCATGTTAAACATCGTTTTCTGTGGGTTCATGGTTTTCTTGGTTTCACTGTAAAACATTTTTTACCTTCAAAAGATTCTATTTTCTTTTCCAAATCCTCATTAGCAAGCTTTAGTTCTATATTCAACTTCTTTAACTCTTCGTTATCCTCTACGATGTTTCTATATTCCTCATTGGTTTCTAATTGTTCACCAATATTAGAGTCCTCTTGAGCTGTGTTTACTTTAGCGATTATTAGCTCTTCCTTTGCCTTGAGCAGCTCTTCTTCCAAAGAGGGTACCTGTGAACAACACCAGTCAAGAGTGCGGTTAGAATAAATATATATTCTCCCATACCAGCCTCTTTTTATTTTTGTTTCTGTCTCTTCTTTCCTCCTTCCTCTGCTCTCCTCTCTCTTCTTCTGTCCTTTTCCCCTTCTTGTCTTCTTTCTATTTAGTGTGCACGACGCTCAATAGAGAAAAAGATTAGCAAACACAAAATCTATGCTTAGCATGTCATGTCCTCCTCCTTTTTGGGGGGGAGGGGGGGGAGGGTGACTGAGGACACAGGATGATAGTGGAAATGTACCTTTATGTACAAGTCCTCGTATTCCTGATTCATTTGTTCCATGCGTTGTTCATAATTGGTCACCTTCTGGTGAGCTTCAAATATATCCTTCTGAATGGTCACAGACTGCGGAGAAAGAACAAATGAATTACTTTACAAGATGTTATAAAAAATGCGCTCAAACCGTCGTCTTATGCAACCTATTTTGATTTACATATACGCGACCAATACTTCTAAAGTCCACTTTAGACGGCACGATTTTCGCCTACAACTATCGTATACAACACGCTCGCGTCTGTCTTAGGACAAGTTGTAGGCTTGATTTACACACTACGACTCGAGTTGTAGGATGGCGCGAGCGTGTTGTATACGATAGTTGTAGGCGAAAATTGTACCGTCTAAACCGGCCTTAAGTACATTTTGGTTTTTGGCTTAAAAGTTAAAAAAATAGGGCAATATTTTCATCACGGACGTTTCTTAGGGTTTTGGGTTTCGTTTGTTTTTTTGTTTTTTTTTCTGCGTTGCTAAACTTAAGGAAACGATATCATGTTTAATAAAGGTATTCTCGCTCTATCTACATACGTCAGTAATTGCATTAGATAACTCGTTCTTGATATCATCTCTTTCAATGGTGACTCTGGAATATAAAACAGGAAGACGATGATGGATAATAGACAAAGATGATACTCGGCATGATAACCACCACCTGTATGATCATGATCATCAGCGCATTACTATCACCATTACCAAAACCAATACCAACATCATCATCACCAACATCAAATCGCCATCATCACCACCGCTACCATCATCACTACTCTAAGCTCATAATTGTCATTGTCTGCAACAATCTTTATCATCATCATTATCAACACCATCAACAACAAATCACCATCACCATCATCGCTACCATGATCAATATTCTTAAATCATAATTATCATTGTCTCTGCAAAAATATTAACATCATCATCATCATCATCACCATATTTTAAAAATGAGTTCTCTTATCGAGACCAAAACGCGTCTCCCTACTCCATTCCTCATGTGTCCACATAACTTTGATCATTGTACTTACTTCTCCAGGGATTCCTGAAGTGTTTGATTTTCCTCGTTCAACTTCTCAAGCTCCTTCTTCAACTGATCATTCAACCAAAAAATAAGAGTACTAAATATTGTATCACATAAATATTTTGCCCAAAATGTCTGAACATGAAATGTGAATAAATTCAAGTTGCGAATCAAGAGATCTACTGCTTTCCACTAAGAAATCAGGAAAAAAAACCAAAATAATAATAATAATAATAATAAAACTTGAAGAGAAATAAATATCGAAAATATACCAGGGTGGGACCTTACTTCTTCGTTTGCTCCATTCTTCTCTCTTTCCATTTCTTCTGCAATTTTATTCAACTCTTCTTTCGCAGCGCCAAGTTCTTTTTCTTTAATCTCAACATCTCGTCTCAGCTTTGCCATTTGCTGGTCTTTTGTTCGCTCAAGTTCTTCGTATTTTGTACATAGAGCTTCCTTCTCAAGCTGCAAGTCTGCCATTCTACTTGCTTCACTCTCAGCTTCTACCAGAAGTTCTTTAATCTTGCCAACATCTTCAACGAGCTTAGAAATGGTTACATCTCTGTTGGAAACCTGTTCCTCGAACATCTTAGTCATTGACGCAAACTCTTCTCTGCTATCTTCCTTGAAATCACTAAAAGTTTGGTTTACCTGTTCAAGCTCTTTTATCAAGGAGGTATTTCTGAATCTTTTTCTAGGAAAAGACACTGGACCTCGTCTTGCAGGCAGGCTCTCTCGCTCTCCACATCGATCATACTTTCCTTTAGGTCCAATATTAACTGCTCCATGTCTTCTTTTTCTTTAATCAAGATATTCCTCTCGGTCTCCAGCTCTTCTTTCAACGAGGATTCACAGATTTTCAAATTTTTACTTTCGCTAAGGTATTCTTCTTTGAGTTTTACTTCTTCTTCTAAGCTAATTTTGAGCTGTGAGATCTCTCTCAAAGCGACTTCCAGTTTTTGTTCATAATCTTCAACCTTTGCGTCGAGGGATAGTCTCTCTTCTGTAGCTTTTTCATCTTCTTGTAGGCGTGATTTTAAAGCAAGATTTTCTTTCTTCAATTCGTTGACTTCTCCTTGTAAGTCTTCTGCACAGCTGTTTACTAGATTGCACTCATTTTGTAACTCAGAAACTCGTTCCCGAAGTTCTAAATAAAGAATAACGAAATCAATTTCGAGTTCCAATTAGGCCATATGCAGTCAAGTATGCCCAACCCTTTAAAACGAGCATTTGCGTCAAAATGAATAACAGAAATAAACGACCACTTCGATATTAGTGAGGAGGTGCAGTTTCAGCTGCAGTCACAGAAGAAATGGCATTAAGAATAAAATGGAATATTTTATAAGCATATGTCTGGGATATGTTGGCTGGCAAGCTATCACACCGCAGAACATTAACTGACATGACACTGGCAGCGCAGGCAGAAATGAACACAAATTTAGAAAATTCCAGATAAAATAATTGTACCTTTATTTTCTGCTTGTAATTTTTCCTCCTCTGGATTCTTGTCAAGTGAGTTGACCTTTACCTGTAGAATTCAAATATATGAAATATTACACGTGAGAACGCAAATCCGCTCTCCTATAGTACGACACGCGTGAAAGTACATGTAAGTAGTTTATTAGAGTGGAAACAGAGTTGCTTCCGTACGACTGCGATACCACACAGCACAACTAAGGCACAAATTGACATACGCTCAACAAATCACAACGCACGAGATGACTGCATAACCAATCTGAATGCTTTAACATAGCACCCGGTTCACGGTCAGGGAAGGCACTGGAGATCCATTAATTTGTTCATAGTCATATTAAACCTGCTCTAAGAGGGCTTATAACAAGGACGTGTAGGTACACGCTTATATCCTGTTTGGCCATCAAAAATCATTGTTTGCAATACCTTCTTCGTTGAATTATAAACAATTCAATGGCTCGAAAATATAGCGACTTGTACAAATGCAGGGTCGTATCTTACAACGTTTCTTGTCATAAATCGGCTTCTCATACACGTGCTTGTGGGCAGCCACTTATATTGAAAAAAAACAACAAAGGTTTACAAGTGTTTTTACCTGAAGTGCTGCTTTATCGGCGTTGGCGGATTTAAGTTCCTCGATCGCATAATGAAGTTTCTGTGAAAAGGAATTCAAAGCTGGGCGTAACATATCTGTGATACTGATTATTAACAAGAAATAGCCAAAAACCAATAACAGCAAAAACTACAGTAACAACAGCATCAACAACAACAGCAATAACAACGACAATAGTAACAACAACAGCAGCAGCAACAATTACAAAACCAGCAGCAACAATCATGACAGCAGCAGCAATAAGACCAGCAACAACAACAACAACAGCATCAACGACAATAACAACAACAATAGCAACAACAAAGAGACAAAAAGGGGAAATGGGTAAACTTACCCTCTCAAGTTCAGATTTCTCATCCAACAAACATTCCAAGTTATTGTTACTTTGGTCGATAAATTCCTGAAAACATAGAATGCGAACAGACAGGTGTAAAGAAATAAACGCAAACAAGGAGGAAGGCTTTACTGACTGCCATTTGACTTGCAAAATAGTAAAAATGAAAAATTAAACTACTGGTAATAAATAATAATAACAATAATAATAATCTAGATTTTTTACTATTATTTAATAATAATAATAATAATAATAATAATAATAATAATAATAATAATAATAATAATAATAATAATAATAATATTACTCATAATATCGTTGCAAAGCGTGTCATTTATTATCTTTTGCCTACCAGGTTATCGTTATTTTCTTTGTTTAATTGGAGTATCTTGATTTTCAGATCTTCGATTTCATTCCTGTACTTGGCTATTTGGTCATCATTCTTTAAATTAATAAGGACTCATTATTATGGTTAAATTATTTTGTCTCAAACAGGACTTAACCTTATGTGCGATAGAGCAGTTTGTGTATGACTGTGAAAAGCTCAGTGCAATATGTGTGCCTTGCCGTGATGGTTTTTCTAATTTTAAATCATTGTCTATTTATTTTTCTTGCGCAATGTGATTGGTCGGGCAGTGCCGTGACCGTGTGCACGCCATGTTCGTTTTGTGCTTTGGATATTTGATTGGATGGAGAGTAAATCCTCACGCAATATTTTTAATAAGAAATTTAACTAGAAACCAGACGGAGAAAAAAAGAATTATATGTTCTAGTACCAAGCGCGATATTTTGCCTATGTTTCCTTACATATTCCAATCTACATTCTTACCCAAACCATTAATGTTTTCAAACAAACCTGTAATCTTTCTTTTTCATCATTTGCGGTTCTAAGATCATCAAATACACGGCTTAGTTTCTATGGAAAATCAAGATGAGAGAGACTGTAAACTTAAATGCGCGCATTCAAATATTTGCCAAATTATATTTCCATTATATAAAAGAAAAGGGTACGTTACCATTTCCAAATCCGATTTCTCGCTCAACAATCTTTCCAAGTTGTTGTTGCTTTGATCAATGAATTCCTACAAGAAATAAATTATGTCAATAAACAGGCGTTTTGCAGATATTTCCTGCTAGCAACAAAGCAGACGAGAGTACAGCACTGGGAAAATACTAAGTATGAGCACGAAATAGGCGTTTTATGTTTTATATTTCACTAGCATAGCAGTGCAGAGAAGACAGAGAGAAAATGAAGAAAGGATGGAAAGGAGAAATAATTTAAAAAAGAAAGAATGAGAAAGTGCAAGAGAGGGGAATAACTGGAACGTGTGTTTTATAAACATTTTTAACTTGCTTGGAATACACATTCCTTGACAAAAACTTACCAGATTATCCTCATTCTCCCTTTTCATTTGAATCAACTGGATGTGAAGTTTTTCTATTTCGTTCTTGTAGTGATTATCTCCATCATCGTCCTATAGATCAAAATTATAAATCATTAAGGTTATACAATTATCGTTTCATGTGACCAGAAAGTAAGAAAGCTCTCACCATCCCGTCGTAAAACCAGTATAACACGAGCATTTGAACAGCCTTTGAGTAGCTAAGTAAGGGCGTGGTACTTTAAACTAGCTCCTTTTCCCGCGCGACTAAGATTACCACTTTTGATGTATTCACATACTTCAATGCACGGGTTTCGTACGTTAAACCAACATATTTCGATGCGAGTAAGGCGCGTAAAATATCGTTTGGTAGCTAAAATCCTTTGCATAGAAGTATGCAATACATTAAATGAGGTCATATTTTTGTGCGTTTGACTATAAAATTAAAGTGTATTCTTAATTATTCATTACCGCCGTTTGGATTTCTTTTTCTATGAATTCAGACACAGAAATCGAAGGATGGCGGGAGAATGAACTGAAAAAATAGAAACAAAACCAAAAAGTGATTAAAGTCTTGTCCTCATCTCGTTTAAAGTAAGAAAGCAGGTAAGGAAGAAAGATTGGATCGAAGGAAGGAAGGAAGGAAGGAAGGAAGGAAGGAAGGAAGGAAGGAAGGAAGGAAGGAAGCACGATTAAAACAATACCTTGGTGGATTGTCAGAGAATTTAACCCTACGTAGTTTTTCTCCACTACGCCTCTTTCTTTCCTCCTTCACCAATAACTTTTCGAAATTGTTTGAACTAATGAAATCTGATTGGTTAGCATCGCTTTCCTCACTGCTACTGGACATAGATCTTTCTGACTCGAAGTTAGAGAGCACCGACTGGGCTAATGCTGCAGCTGATTCTAGTGGATTGCTAGACAACGTAGCGCCAGCACCTGGACACCATGTTTCTCTCCTCTGTAATAAAAATATTTAGTAACTTTATTTAGTATGTTTTTCATGGGTACATGATCTTGTGTCGATCCAACTTATTGATACGCATCAGCCTCTCCAGCGTTCTGAGTTTATAGCCAGTCACTATCTCCTACGCAGAATATTTTGGGATCGTTAAGCAAAGTTTTTGTTATGATTCTAAAAAGGCTTGAAGAATTACCACTGTTTTCATGGCTATGCACTGATTGAGACAGGAAAATTGGGCAATGATATCTATCGTCAATAACTCTACTCGCATATGGCAATGAGTCCGTGAATCAAACCCGCCTCGCACTGGTAAGAGGCGAGCGCTCTCATCGCTAAGCCAACCGTACTTTCGTAAATAATCTACTTCTCAATTCCATTTTATCATGAAATGAGAACCATAGGTTTGCCCAGTTAGCCACTGGCTATTAAGTGGTACAGCTGTACCTTAAATGATAGAACGTTTGCTCTCTGTTATGTTGAAAGTTTGCGTCGTTATTATAAACCAACAACACCTTACGTATTGAGTCTAACGTGTCTTACCTTGGCAAACTTGATGCGCTTGGTATTATTGCCTTCTTTTTCTGTCAGCCGAGATGAATTCAAGAAAGATGCCGTCAGCTTTTGTATTTGTTTTTCATGTTGGGACTAAAAATAGAAATAAATTCAATATATATAATAAGGACACCCATGAGACAGAAAAAGTGTCCTTAATATAGAGATCGGGTCTATAAAACAAAGAATATATGGTGATTTTCCTATTCCAAGGCTAAGGGGAAAAAACTGGATCAAATTAGCGTTGAAGTGCATTGTGGGGCTGTTTAAGGGACATATTTTCAAGATGGCTTATATTTCGTCCATTAAAACAGTCCCACAATGCACTCCAATGACGACTCGACCCAGTTTTTGTCCTTAACCTAAGGTGCTCGCAAGGAGAGGTTCTGCTAAACGGCTTTCTAAACGGGTATAGCGTTCTTTTTAAATCTTAGTCCTACAGAAAACTGGCTACGAAAGAGCAAAGAACAGATTTGTACGAAAAATGCATGAGTTATAGAAAGTTTACAGACGTGCTTTGCACCGTGACCTTGATGGCTGCACGCTCCAATTTGGAATGGATAAGAGGTACATGGAAAACCTTGCGCGCAGAGAACGTTTCAACTTCGATTATTCTGTATTTAATCATTCTGTATTGACGAGTGAATGATTCCAGGGTATTAAATTATGGTTTAAAGTACAGTACCCAAAGTAAGTACCCAACACAAGCTCACCTTGGAATCCTCCAGCTGTTTTTGAAACTGAAAATAAAGGAACTAATGATCAACGATATATGAAAGCAGATGACCCACTCCCGCTCACTGTAGAGGGGAGGGTCAAAAGTGCATGGTGTAGGTTCTGTTTAGTCTCTCTTTGCTTTCACAAAATATTTAGTACGCCACAACTACTTTTAGTCCAACAAATGAGTTTGCCATAGATGCTCCACTGACTCCCCTAACACACAAAAAACAATCAAATACAAAAACAACAGCGCTCATAAAACAGTGCACTCCAAAAGCATATACAATTCAGTCCTCTAATCTTAACATCTTATGCTAAAAATGCTAAAGAGTGACGTTCAAGACACTCACCTTTTCCTTCTCGCTCTGTAGCTCCGACAAACAAGTATTTTCTTGTAGCTACAAATATACCAAAAAAAAGATATCAGCACCAAAATGAATGTCATCAGTCTGAGGTTTTCAGTGAATTCCATTACCTTTGATATTTGTTGCCTGAGATCTCGGATTTCCTTTTTCATTCTCTTTAGCATTGCACCATCATCAAGGACCTAAAATACACAAGTTAATTGTTTTAATGGTTTCACGTTGAAACTTATTGCTGATACTTGGTGTGCATCTTTTAAATTTCAGTTGCATAAACTGTGAGCTTGTTTCACAGATTTGAGTAAAACTTTCACATCTAAGTTTATGTCTATTTTGCACAAAAGCGGGCACTTTGTCATCGTTTTCCATCAGGTAACCAAAGTCGAAAAAACGTCGAGTAGATGTGTAGTGTAGTTATAGCACCGAAAAAATAAACTAGTAGCGAACTTACTGATGCACTACATTCACTCCTCTAATAGATAAAATACTGAAGAATTACCTCATTTACTGAAGGGCAGTTCTTAATTGTCTTTGCTCTGCTTGCAAACTAAAAGAAACCAAAAACATATCAAAAATTGCAATTTTATTTTCAAACTTCAATTCTTGAAACTGATTTTTCTTGGTACTCTTGAAATTCAAGGAGCACAGGAATGTGCTTTTAACTAATAAGGGGAATGGGCACGTTATCTGCTGCTTTTTTGGACAAGAAAGCGTGTGCAGTGCAGAATCTAATAATTGAATGAAAAGAATAATCCATTATTTCCGAGAAAACTTTTACACACCCTTTCGTTCTACACACTCGCGGTAGAACGCAGTTTCAGTTGTGGGTAAGACAATAGAGACCTTTAGCGTAAGGTTTACCGCTAACCGCTAGGGATCAGGCCCAGAAACACACCCAAAACACGGAGAAACACCCAAAATAGATGAAATTCGATATTGCGGCTCTTCCAGCAGCAACTTAGTACGGAAGACGACTGACTTCGAACTGCAGTTTGAGGTTTACGGTACATAGCAAGAACGCCGTGCTATTAAAGGTCTCTAATTCTCTAGTTGCGCCTCTTAACACCGATTGTGTATTAAGCAGACTTAATGCATTGTGGTTAAATGGGAAGCGTATCCAATGTATATTATATTGTAATCCTATGCCACACGTTTCTCAGTCATTTGAACACCAATCTTTTTGATGAACCACACATTACGTACACTGACCTTTAAAGTACTGACAGACTCTTCAACAGATGCAGGTGTGACGGTACACAGGATGCCGGTCTTGGCATTACCACCCAAAGAACTCTGAAGTATTCTTGTCAGCTTGGAGTCACGGAATGGAACAAAGCTTCAACAAAACACCAAGGTCTCTTTAATTTTGCGTAAATATTCTTATTTCCTTAATTTTGATTACAGCACATGGTATCCAATGACACCCGCGTGAAATGTATAACTTCAATGCACCCAGATATATGAGCACAGCCTGGATTTCAGTTTAAAACTTCTGCTCTAAATACTTGCATGTTCTTAATTGTTTAAAGTGTACCTCTCTCCTTCACTGAGCTTGGCAATAACAGAACCCAGAGTAAAAAGACTCTTGTTGATGTGAGCCCCTTCCTTTAGCCGCAGTCCTTCTGCTCCAGTAAGAGAGACTCGTTCAGATCCTGCAAGATCCACCAAGTTCTGCCAAGACAAAATAAGAAGTCATAAGAAAAAGGGAAAGAGAGAGAAAGTAAGAGAGAGAAAAGAAAGGCTTAGAAAGGAAATGAAAAATGAGAAAAGGAAAAATTAAAAAAAAGGCAAATGGAATAAATGTAGGATACTTGAGTGAATGGAGAAAGGGAGGGAGGGAGAGAGGGAGTAAAGAAGCATGAAAGGAAGGAACGGTCCCAGAGAATATCTGACAAAAGGAACAAACATGATTTCAGAAACAGTGTATACCATGACATAATAGCGTCTTTGTGTACCATTTAGCTAGCTATTGTAACAGGATGATTACGTTTTCATCAGGGTTTAGTCACTTACCAACTGAGATACCAAAACTGCTCCATCAGCATCATCTGAGTCTTGATCTACCTCCGGTCCGACTCTTTCACGGCTTTCAATGTGCTGTAAACAAAAATAACATGTTACTGGATTAGGAAATACAATCTAATATCACTGAAATCTCTTGAATCCTTGTTCACCATTCCACATGGGATACTAAACTTACTTCAATGGTCAGGAACAAATGTTGTCATTGAAATTACTAGTTTTGGGACAGCAAATCTCTGGACATCATCAAATATTATAGATACCCACTGTAACATTCTCTGGGCTGATCAGAGACAGGCTGGGGTGGCTAACTCGAAGAGCGAATTGGAATTTTTAAAAATTGGAGGACCCAGAGAAAATACAGCCTGTTAAGGTCAAATGAAGGGAGAGGCCTAACCAACCCTAATCACATAATATATAAATATACTGAAGCCAGGAATCGAGCCTGAGACTTCAGAGGTGAAAGGCGAATGTACTACTGAATAATGCCACTTTTATTAATCATGGACAAGCATACGTCATGTAGTTCATAGGGCATCACTAATATTAATGATAAAAGTGTAAATTATACACCATGAAAAGATGAAAAAACTTACTGACGCTAGTCTGTCGTCAGAGTAAGACAGCTTTTTTCGTCTTTTCACAATGTATAATTTACACTTTTATCATTACTGTTTCATTAGTAACACTGATGCAGCTCACACTAGTTTTTAGCTAGTTATCTCTTCTCACTAATATTAATTATAAGACCATGCTAATAAGTAAAATACTCACAATAGCAAATATAGTGTGTGATCTGCTACTCTTATCATTCATGTTTGTCTCTCCAAAGTGCCTATTTTCTGTAAAAAGAAATGGAAAGTGGAAAAGTGAAGAGTGGAAAAAATAAATGTAAAAATGTGTAGATTTTGAATAAAAAGAGCTTTCAACTAAATAAAGAGATTGCTGATCACTGGTTTACTTGCACACTCAGCTGATCGTTTTTTTTTCAGTGAGGATAAATAAAGATGTTTATTACTGTATTATTATTATCATGAATGCAAACATATGAATTATGAAATAAATAAGTGTGCTAAACATTCACATTTATTATAATTTATTCAACAAAATTAATGTACTTTAAAAACTTACTTTCTCCTTCCACCATAAGACGATACAACTGCTCAGATCCATTGACAGGGCACTGAGTGACTCCACTGACAAACACCTCTTTCTGTTTGATTCAACAATACACTGATTTGTTTACACTTGTTCCTAAATTACATATTGTCAAAATTGTACAATTTGCTGTTGTGATAAAGTAGCTAGGCTTTGGTGGACATGCCATTGACATACAGTATGCCTCCAAGAGCTTTGTGTTTGATCAGACAATATTGTAATAGTATATTGTAATAGCATATTGTAATAAATATTTTGATTGATTTATCATAAAACTCTATTTTGTTGAAAATAGAATTCTTAATTGTACACTTTCTTGCATGTCATTGAGAAATGCTAAGATTTTTGAACCCTCTTGCATTTCCTTCCCTTTGGAAAGGAATGCTAGTTCTCTTTTTCAATCAAGGTTTACGAGCTATAATGGCGCTTGGTCACGCTTTGAAAAGCTCAATACTTTTCTTAGTTTTCTACATTATTTTTGCACCTTACGAGTTCCAAAAAGCTCCAAAATTACAGATAACTGCAATTACTCATAACCTGGGCTGGCTTTATGTTGGAAACCTTTCAAATGGCATCAATTTCAAGACTTCTAACATTCTCATCAGTTCGCCTCGAGTTATCAAGGTCAAGACGACCTCTATTACAACTTTGAAGCAACTTAGCCTCCTTTTGAACCTAGCTAAACCTGCTCTTATGGCTAAATTGAGTGCCTCCTTACTTATTTTATCATGTGGTGATATAATATCTAATCCTGGACCATTTCTGGAATCTCGAGAGAAGCCAAAGTGTAATATTTGTGAACGAACTATCGCCTGCAATCATCGAACCGTGCAATGCAAATCTTGTAGCCTTGACTTTCACTTTAGATGTGCTGGCTTGTCTGTTAAAGAATATCGAAATACCCGTTTAACAAACTCTACGTGGATCTGCACAAAATGCTTACTGGATGTTCTCCCAAACAGTTTAGATGATTCATTCTCGTCACAAACCAGCTTGATTAATATCACGAATGTGGCTACTGAAACTGTTAATCATGGTCTTTCTTGCCTCCTGGCCAACGTTCGGTCAATTAAAAACAAACTACAGTCCTTTCATGCGATGATCTACTCTACTCGCACCGACATTATTGCTCTTACAGAAACGTGGCTTGACTGCTCTGTACTTGATCACGAAATTCTTCCTCATGGATACTCGGTATTCAGAAGAGATCGTCCGAATCGAACAGGAGGTGGAGTTTTATTAGCCTGTAGAGATGACATCGTGTGTACTAGGAGGAATGACTTGGAAGTATATGGCTGTGAGCTTGTCTGGTGTGAAATGTCATCAACTTGTGGATCGAGATTTCTATTTGGTGTTTTTTACCGTCCGCCCGATACTAAAACTGACTACATGAACTTGGTCGCTGAATCTTTCAATCGGATATCAAGATTGAACTTTGAAAATGTTTTCCTGGTAGGCGATTTCAATCTGCCACAGTTTGACTGGGTTAATCAATTACCTCTTCTTTATGACCAGCTACACATCAAGACTTTTGAATTGCTGAATGATCTATTCCTCACACAGATGAACCACCAAGCCACTAGAAACAACAACATCCTGGACTTGGTTTTCACTTCTAATCCTGACTAATCAGCAACGTTTCTGTCAGTGAAAGTCTTGTTCACTCCGACCATCTAAATGTAAACTTTGACATCAACTTCAAACTCAAGCCTGTCGTTCCAAGATCAAAGTTTGTCTTTGACTATAAAAATACTAATTTCAACGACCTTAAAGAAACCTTGCACAATATTCCTTGGGACGTCTCTTTTCTGGAAAACGACATAAATGTTAACCTTAACAACTGGGAAGACCTTTTTTGGTCAGCCGTGAAAGAATTCGTCCCAAAGAAAAAGATTAAAGACAAGCTGACTCCACCCTGGATTGACAAGGAGGTCAAAATCAAGTGCCGAAAGAAAGATAAAGCTAGCAAAAGAGCCTTGAGATCCAAAAGTCCTGAAGACCTTGAGACTTTTAAAGTGCCTCAAGTGGGTGAAATTTCCCTCATCACACTTTCTACTGACGAAGTTTATAAAATGTGCTTTGCAAGCTAGATCCCTCTAAGAGTCCAGGACCTGATGAAGTGACTACGGGGCTCTTGAAAGAATTGGCACTGGAACTTGCTGGCCCTTTGACTCGCTTATTTAATCAGTCTCTGGCTTCTGGTCAGTTTCCAGAAAAATGGAAGGACGCTAATCTCACCCCTGTCCACAAATCTGGTGCTAAAAACTCTGTAAGTAATTATAGGGGTATTGCTTTGCTGTCTGTTGTATCCAAAGTGCTTGAGAGATGTGTATACTCCAAAATCTATAACCATGTGGCTCCTCATTTAAATTCACTGCAGCATGGCTTTCGTCCAAATAGATCATGCGTCACCCAGCTATTGCAGCACGTTCATTTTCTGGCCTCAACACTGGACATTGGTGGTCAAGTTGACAGCATCTACCTGGACATGGCTAAAGCTTTTGATAGGGTACCGCACCAAAAGCTGTTGTACAAGCTAAGATTTTTTGGCTTTCGTGACCCGCTTCTCAGCTGGATTGAGGATTATCTAACAAATAGACGACATCGTGTTATGATTGATGGGATGACTTCTCAGTGGAAATCAGTTACCTCAGGAGTTCCGCAGGGTTCCCTGATTGGACCGATTTTATTTCTTATCTACATCAATGACATTGGTTATGATCTGTCCATTGATACCTCCATACCTCTCTATGCTGATGATGCTAAGTTATGTCGCGCTATATCATCTGATATTGACTGTGACATCTTGAATCTGGACCTACATTCTGTTTATAGCTGGAGTGACTCTTGGGATATGAGTTTTAATCTAAAGAAGTGTAATCACTTACGCATCACCAAGAAGAAAAATCCAGTGTGTGCAACGTATCAGCTCGGCCATAATGAGTTATCTTTAAGTAAGGAAGAAAAGGACTTAGAAGTTGTCATTACACATAACCTGTCCTGGCGTGAACACATTATGTCCAAAGTTAACACTGCCAATCGAATGCTAGGCATTATTAAAAGGACCTGTGGTAAACGTCCTATATTGAAAGTCTTTCTAAATTTATACATCCACCTGGTAAGACCCCACTTGGAATACGCATGTGAAGTTTGGTCACCCCATCAAGCATATCTAGTAGACATCCTGGAAGGAATTCAACGAAGGGCAACAAAAGTCATCGTTAAGAACAAGCCCTATTGTGAAAGGCTAAAGGAACTTAAGCTATTATCCTTAGCTTCTAGGAGAAAATACTTCGACCTTATTTTTCTATACAAATGTAGACTAGGCTTATGTGACATTAACTTATCTGTTTATTTGGAGCCAGCTGGTAATGCTTCATATAATCTTAGAAACACCGAATGCTCTTACAAAATTAAGTATGCCAGAACGAACACTTTGAAATTCTCGTATTTTCATCGTGTAGTTAAAGAATGGAACGATTTGCCTTTGTCTTTAAGGAAAAGTGACAGTATTAATTCTTTCAAGCGAGAACTTAAAGTACATTTAACTAAATTAGATCAATTCTTATAGTTTTATTATTATTATATTTAGCTAGATTTTAAGTCTTATATTCTAGAGTGCATGCCGGAAGAGTGTGAAGCAACTGCTGGATTTTTGGTGCGTAATGGTGTTTAGTTGTCGACTGGTATTTGGCGGCTGCCTGGGGGTTGATCCGGGCGTGGAACATAGACACGGGGAGGTGCAGAGACACAAAGGGAGGCATTCTGGCGTTCTTTGTAACGCGTTGTGTGTTTCTTTGTCTCTCTTCATTTCTTTGTTTTTGCGCCTGGGTTGATTCTTGGTTGGTCGGTGGCTGTTGGTTGATGACTGGGCACTGTTGCGCCCTAGACAGTAATTTGTTTCACACTTTTCTGGCATGCACTCTACGCATTGTATATATATATTTTTTAATGTATTAGTTTCCTAGAGCTTTTCTTAAGGTAGCCTCGTTGTTAAGGGAATTTCTTTCCTGTTTAGAGGTTTTCCTCAGTTTTGCAACCTTGTTCATATATATATATTTTAACTGAAAACTATTAAAGTATCATACTCCTTCATGTCAACAAACCTTGGAGTTTTCATGAATCTTGAGGTTTTTATTTGTAGGATTCAGCAAGTCTGTTATAACCTAAGAACAAAATGAATTTTTCAAAAAAGCTTGGGCATACCTGAAAACAGCTAGAGGACAAGGCAAAGGACAGGGCTTTGTGGCATTCAAATGTTGTTGATGGCCTATAACCCATGAGGGGTGTACAGGCTTAGGTGATCAGTGTGGGGCAGCATGCATACAGAGTACATATTATTCAAAATTTGAAAAATTGACAATCTACTAGATGTTTTTAGTGGTTTCCTTGCATATAAACAACACTAAATATCTCAACAATAAGGTCTTTATTATTGAAATATTAGTCATTCCTGCTATTATTGGATCTTGGAATAATCTACCTCCTATATTGCTTATCACTTATTACCTGTTACCATTCACCCCTTCAATACTCTATTTCTTGAAATAACATTATCTCTACACAACAGCTTAGAGAAACTCCCTGAAGTCCCAACTCTTTTGTACAGAGCTGAGATCTTAAATACTTTCTCATTTACCTGGTTTGGTACCCAGCTATCCAAAATCTACAAATTGCTTTCCAAAGATGACATTATCACAAAGCAAAACTCACCTCGTTATATATCTCCATGTATGTCACAACAAGAAGGTACTCTCTGGCTGGATCCTATAAATCAAGTCAAAAGTTAATATTTTTTTAAATTGGGAATTATTGTCATTTTTTGATGCATAGCTACAGCAAAATGAATAAGTGCAGGTCTTTTATTATCTTCTGACTGATCCTAGGTTCTAGCTGGGTCAGTACAGAGGACGAAAATGTTGTATAGGTGAAAAGAGTATTAGGTTCATTGTTTTTTTATGGGGTAATTTAAAAACTAACACCAATGGTATTTCCTTTCACTACTGATTTTGATGCTACCTGAGTATACATTGCATTGCATACATGTAGTATGTCTACAGGTATTGTGAACCAACCCTAAAACATCAATCAAGTACTACACTGTAGTTAGATGATAAGATCAATAACTAAACTAAGATATTTTATTGTACCTCATTTATGTGGTCAAACATATTTGTGATGGCAAGCTGGATGATCCCAGGGTTGTTCTTGTCACCCAGCATGGTGTAAGTCTTCCCCGAGGAAGTTTGCCCATATGCAAATATGGTGGCTAAAGTAGGAAGTAGAACATATTTAAAAAAATATAGCCTGGGTGTATAACAAAAAAAAAATCACCATTGGCAAGTACTGCACTCTTGGCTCAGCTTAACGAGGTTGAATTGAATACAATGAAAAGGTGCCTCTGGCAGCTGCTAAAACTAGTGTGAGCTGGGTCGGTGTTTCTAATTAAACAGTATGATAAAAGGGTAAATTTTACACTGTGAAGAGATGAACTGACATTTCCAACGCTAGTCCTTCCCTCTTTTACTCTGACGAAGGACTAGCGTCTAAAACGTCAGTAAGCTTTTTCACCTTTTCATGGTGTAAAATTTACCCTTTTATCTTTACATGTACTGTACATGTATGATCCAGGAGCACAGCTCTAGTAACATAATCAGGAAAATGAAAAGTTTAAGTGTCTATGTCCTGAGACCTGAAAGTTGATGATGTGTATTTGGATTATCGCATAGGGTAGTGGAGTAGGGAAAGTCAGTGGAGAGGAAAAAGTGCACCCTTTTTGTTTTGTTGAGCACTGGCAACACCCATTGAAACCAATACCGCAAGAAACCAAAGCACATGCTTTATAGAGAAAAGCAGCTTTTAATGGTTATATGCTGCATGTCACAAAGCCAAAAATAACAGTTGTTCTTGCTTACTGGCCAGACATGATGACCAGCCACATTGCATTGATCAACCTGTGACCAGTGAATGTGACTGGTCAAGAGGAATGGCCTGAGAGGTGTTTGGCCAGACATGACTATTGGTCGCATCAGACTAATCTACATGTGACCAGTCAATGTGACCAGTTGAGAGGATGACCTAATTAAAGGACATAGTAAAGTAGTAATAAATTATGCGTTCGGTGTGTATATAATGAAGTAGAGAGAATAAGAGAAAGATATCATATGCCCTTGGCAGGATTTGAACCCACGTCTTCGGTATTCTAGTCCGATGTGTTAACCACTACACTACAAGGACCAACCACGCTGGTAACGCAGCCAGAATATGAAATGTAGGGTATTCGTGAGGATCCCAGAGCGATATCTTTTCTCTATAGATAAGTTGAACACCGTAAATGTACGCAGATAATAGACATAGTAAAGTAGTAATAAATTATGAGTTCGGTGTGTATATAATGAAGTAGAGAGAATAAGAGAAAAATATCATATGCCCTTGGCAGGATTTGAACCCACGTCTTCGGTATTCTAGTCCGATGTGTTAACCACTACACTACAAGGACCAACCACGCTGGTAATGCAGCCAGAATATGAAATGTAGGGTATTCGTGAGGATCCCAGATAATTTATTACTACTTTACTATGTCTATTATCTGCGTACATTTACGGTGTTCAACTTATCTATAGAGAAAAAATATCGCTCTGGGATCCTCACGAATACCCTACATTTCATATTCTGGCTGCGTTACCAGCGTGGTTGGTCCTTGTAGTGTAGTGGTTAACACATCGGACTAGAATACCGAAGACGTGGGTTCAAATCCTGCCAAGGGCATATGATATTTTTCTCTTATTCTCTCTACTTCATTATATACACACCGAACGCATAATTTATTACTACTTTACTATGTCTATTATCTGCGTACATTTACGGTGTTCAACTTATCTATAGAGAAAAAATATCGCTCTGGGATCCTCACGAATACCCTACATTTCATATTCTGGCTGCGTTACCAGCGTGGTTGGTCCTTGTAGTGTAGTGGTTAACACATCGGACTAGAATACCGAAGACGTGGGTTCAAATCCTGCCAAGGGCATATGATATCTTTCTCTTATTCTCTCTACTTAATTAAAGGGCATTTGTCTGGACTACACTGTAGAAACAAATTTGGCTGGAGGCAAAGTCTTTATTTACTGGCCATTATTTTTAGCACTTGACACTCACCATTAAACCCCAACATGGCTATTTTAGCACTTGACACTCACCATTAAACCCCAACATGGCTGATTCTATCATAGGTTTGGCAAATTTTTCATACACATCATCTGTGGTATCAATTTGATCAAACACTTGATCTAAAGTGACAATAAAAAAAGGGAAATTTAAGCAACAAATCACAGTGGAATAACAAAGTCAAACGTCAACTTTATTGAGTCCTGAAATTAGCTACTGAGCTGATTGGTTGATCTAAGTAAGACAATAGATAACTCACTCTCAGTCTAATCTAAATGGAATTTAGCATATTGAGTTTTTTGGGGTGGGCAGAATGATCAGAGTTATATCCTGATTCCAAGAATAATCCACTTCACAGTACTTCCCTGCACCATCTTGAAAGGTCAGCACCTGTGCATCGAAGCGTGAACGTTGGTGACCATGCAACGATAGATTTGTGAATAATTGAGCAAGGTGTTTGAAGTGGTCTCTTAATCATTGCAAGGTCACTGCTGTTCTTGCTTTGATACACAGTGCATGGTTACCTGTTAAAGATGATACAGGGGACTGTGAAGGGAACTATTGAACCAAAGACCCCGATGCAAATGAGTGCACTATTGATACACTACCTTGAATTCTTTAACAGTTTATGACCCACATTATCTACTATTCGAAGTCAATCAAGTTTATAACATACCAAAAGTGAAGCAGGAAGTTGACAAAGGTTTGCCATTACTAATCTGAGTGATGCTGTTGCCATTCACTCTCCAGCTGCTTTGCTGCGAGGATTCTTTCTCTCTGCAAAATATAGACAAAGTTCTTTCAATGCGCTGATATTCCGGTATTTTATATAATACCCAACTAAACCCATACACGAGTTCGTTTTTTTTACTAGCATTACACTTTTAGGGATAAAGCCGTGAATAAAACCATATCAGTGAAGTGATACAATATCACTTCACGATAAACTGAAACTGCAAGTGTAATAAAATGTGTAATAAACAAATTATTACATGTTAAGAGCTTTATTCACTCGTTTTCCTTATATGATATAAGATAGATCTCTATTTACTGCATGAAGAATGACGGAATTAGATGTTTCTTACGATATCCCAGATCTCCATAACTTACCTCCGAATCAATGGCCTCACCCTTATCGCTACTTGTATGGAATCAGTGGCCATCTTAAACCTAAAAATATAATTCAAGAAGACGATCTCCGATCGTTAAAAAGTCAACAGACATGAAGTCTGAAAACTGGCTAGTGAACCAAATGATCTTAGAAAAAATTGTCATAAAAGACAATATAATATAAATATTACTTTAAAAATTCCCACATATACTCACCTAATAACACTGTTTTGTATCCCCGAATTTTACCATTCGAATCTACGCCTTTCTAGTAAAAAAAAGTGAAGAAAAATCAAAGCGCTTTCCTCCTGGATTGCAACTTGATAAGTAAAGTTTTCAAATAATGGAGGTAAAAAGAACGAGGCTTTTGATTGGTTAGAATTGACTTATACCCAGGCTTTTTCCTTAATCACGTTCCAAAAGATAACCAATCAAATTTAGTTTTATAATCCCTGAGCTTATATTATCGAAAATGTGATTGGTTAGAATACAAAGATTATTTAGCCAATAAGGGGTTTTGTTAGTTTTGCAGGTTTTGTTGAAGAAGAACACACAACAAGATGGCGATTGAGTTTGAAGAAAACAACTTTGTTGTGACTGATTCCATTGAAATGTCCTCTTATTCCTTTGAAATAGTGTACAACAAGATATGTTGGGGAGTCACAACCTCACTATAAGATGGAGGTAGGAATATAATTCTGGTTGTCATGCCCTATAAAAGGCATTTTTAGAACAGTTTTGCCAGCTGGGCGGAACTTGTTTCCCTTTTGTTTTGATCTCTAAGCTGCTAAGCTGGCCTACTGCTTTCATATATTTAGATCGTACAAAGAAGTCCCCGATCCTTTTTGTACTATTAGTTTTGTACATTTTTTATGTGTTGCTGTTTTCACAGCGACCATCACAAGAGAAACAAAACATCTTGCTTATATGCTATGTAATGTATAAGCTAAATTAGGAAAGGTTCCATATTAATAAGATATCAACTTTTCGGACATTTAAAATAGATTCTTATTAGTTCAGACGCGTAGACAATACAATCAGCTTATCTCAAGTGCTCCAAGATTCAAGTACGACCGCAGTAAAAGTTCAACCTTCTTCAAATTCTGCTAGACCTTACTGTATGTAATGAATATGCATAAACACTGAAAGGATTCCACAAGTAATATTTATTTATGGGCTTGAAAAAATCAAAGCAGCTGGTTTTTGCACATGTATTGCATAGTAATTGTTTTCCAATCATCTAAGATTGTTTACAATAGACCTTTAATATTCGTCTTGCCACAGTGTTTACCTTTTTTAGACCATAGGTTATTTATTAGAGAATAAGATTCTTCATTTGAGTCGTATCCTTATTCACAAAGAAAACAAAGAAACAATACTTAACTCTGAACTTGTAAAACAAGGATGATTTATTTAGCTCTATGACAAATGTATGCACTTAATCTCCTGTACTAAACATAGTATACTGGGACCTATATTGGTAAGGAGAAAGGCAAGATAGCTTAGGAACACAGAGAGTATATAAGTATTTCATATTGCGTTTTGAGTTCTTAACATTTCTTATGTTTGACTCCAAGGAAGGACTAACGTCCGAAACGTCAGTTCCTATTTTCACTACGGTGTACGTATAACTTATAAATATACCATAACTGTTTCATTAGGAACACCGAAGCAGTCCACGCTAGTGTTTACTAGCCATCATCTACATTTCTTATGTTTATGAAGTTCAGATATTGATCTAGAACTAAGAAAGCTTTTTATTGGTTTTAAATGTTTCTGGGCAGCTATTCGCAAGCATCTCTGGAAATATGTCATGGTTTACATCCATAATCAACAATCTGTGCAAACATTTTGTTAACAATCTAACTTGATTTATTTTAGAAAAAGAACGTTGAAGAAGAGTTGGCATCTTTTAGAAGAGAATGGAAAGAAGAGTTAAATTCACGAGAGAATGCAGCTGGTAGACAGTCACCAAATTTCTCAACAGAAGGAAAGACAAACAAGACATATGCTAAGGTCCTTCAAGCAAAAGCACCTGTGAAGACCAATCAAAGCAAGTCTTTGTGCAATACACAGACAACAAGTTCTTTGAAAGAGAGTGATGATGTTGTCGGTAGTGTAAAATTGCCACAGTTGGGAGATGAAGAAGATTGTAGTGTTAACATTAAAGAAAAGGTAAGAAAGTTTTTAAAAAAACAACTAAAATATTTAAAATTGTAGTTTACAGCCTTTCTCAATCATGCATTCCCTCTATCCATATTGTTCCAGTCGCGTTGAAAGTAGACGTTTTGGTGGACGTCAATCAAGACATTCCATGATATTGTCAGAAAATACAAGAGCACATGCCTATGGAATGTTTTGCAGTTTTTTTCACTTATAGTATTCAACCATTGTTTTTTCATTTTAAAGGCAGAGAAACTTTTTCGAAAAGCAGCATCACTGGAGAAAAATGGTCTTGCTTATGAAGGTATGCTTTACACATAAATCAGCTATTATAATTATTATTTATTTAATAGCATTACAGTGATATTGGTATAGTAATGTAAAAATATTTGTCATAAAATATATTGTGTACAATGACTTATATTTACTGTTTTTCATTGCTAAGCACTGATGGAGACAACAGGGAAATTCGAAATCTGTCATCAATCAGAGTATATCTAAGTAAATTAAGGTACCAACCCATTTATTTCACTGATAGCTGTCGACTGTTGTCTCTATCAGCTAGTGCCACGAAAACAGTGGTAACATGACATTGTTTTACAGCACTTAAGTTTTACCGAAAAGCAATCCAGATGGTGCCAGATATTGAGTTTACAATCACAGACTTCTCCAGCTCTTCAGGTTTGTTGTGCCTCTTTTAGAATTTTCCAAGTCATATTTTCAATGCATATTGTAATGAATTAATTTGATATTGACTTAGATGATGAAGACCATTATGATGATGACTATATGATCAAAGAATCAGACATCAAGTATGTATGTTTTTTGTCATACCAATAGGTCATTTGCACGAACAGGTCACTCACATTCTCACCAACACTCTTAAATGAATCATTGGAGGTGTGAAAATGAAGCCAGAAGATAGCTAAGAAGGAAAGACTCACTCCTTCCCAGCTCTGGTTCACCCTTGTGATTTGACGTTCTTAAGTTTTTAATTATCTTATGATTTTATAAACCTGCTAACTAATTTTATCATTATCTCATTGCAGCATTCCTGGGATTTCCAGTCTAGCCCATGGAATTCACAATTTGTCATTGAGTGGTTTCCACTTGTGTGAAAAGGAATTCGAGTCAAGGGTGAGTATAGGCAAGCAACATTTACACTCATATACTGCAGAGGTACACTTTTAGGTCCAAGAATAGATTGTAAGGTGATTTGAGAACGTGAAATACTAACAACCATGTCTATAGACTTAGCTTTTTATTAAGTCTGGCTATGTTTCCCCATTTCAGACAACACATACACGGTCTGTATGTCATTCTCTAGTGAGAAGAGGATTTTTTTTAGTTGAGTTGTATCCATATTCATGTATCTCCTTATGTGTAATACAGTAAAAAATGCACCCATGAATGAAAACATTGCATCCAAATGGAAAAAACATTGCACCCAAGCCAGCGTCAGGACCATAGCAAATAGGACTGGGGGAACTTAAATCATGGAAGCAGCCATAATGGTGAAGATGTGTTTAGAAGTAAACATGATTTTTTATGTCATATTCTTTTTTGTTATTGTAGGCAGCTCATATTTCAGACATACCAGTTGAACTGTTGATGTATATATTCAAGTGGGTTGTATCTACGAGTCTGGACTTCAGATCCCTTGAGCAAGTATCTATGGTATGCTAAATTATGTATTTTACAGTCTAATAGATGACAATATCTTCCTCCTAAACTGTCACCAACATAAAACTCATTTATCCCCATACATTTCCAAAAATACTCCAAAATGCTACTCTTAGAACCTCCCTGAAGCTCGTTTTTTTCCAAACAGCTCAACTCTACCACCTCTGGTATTTAGAGAAGAGGTTTTATATTTCTTAATGCCTATAGAGAAAATCACATGCAAGCACTTGTAGAGCTGGCTAATTGCTGAATTCTTTTAGGTTTGCAAAGGTTTTTATGTCTGCGCAAGAGATACAGAACTCTGGAAATTGGGCTGTCAAAGGTACATTTACTTTGCTGCACCCACAGCTTACTGACACCTTAAAATCACCTTACCAACACCTTACTGACACTTCTTCAACACCTTACTGACACCTTACCAAACACTTACTAACACCTTAGCAAGACCTTACTAACCAATAACGTTCCCAAGCACTCAAACTTAATATCTAGTATATTTCTATATCTTCATGTATCTCATCTTTGATAAGTGACTTACTGACACATTATCAACACCTTATCCACCAATTCACTGACACCTTATCTACACCTTACCAACCACTTAATTACTGACACCTTGCCAACCACTTACCAACCACGTTCAAGATTAAATTGAAAAGACTTAATGGTTTTACTGTATGTCACAGGATGTGGGGTGTCAACTGTGGTTCACCCGTTCAGTGGGATTACGGTTCATGGAGGTTGATGTTCATTAACAGACCACACCTTTGGACACAAGGTAAAGTACATTGACTTATATATTAATCATGATACGTAATTACAGTATAAATAAATAACTACCATCCCTTTGATACTGTAGCTCTATGTACAGTATAGCCTGTACATATTATAATACAAATTGGACATTTTTCTCACATTTTATAGGTATTTATATCAGCAAGACAACATACATGAGGCCTAGCGAAAAAGTAGAAGACATCTGGTCAATGCAGCTTGTCACATACTACAGATACTTACGATTCTTTAATGACGGTAAGTGAAGAACGTACCAGTCCTGTGTTCTTGACTAATAGACTCCTTGCAGCACATCAGAATACAGCTCAATTTGGAGGACAAAAAAGATAGAATTTCAATCTCATGAGAATTGGAAACCTACTGTTATGTCCTCCAAATTGAGCTGTATTCCGATGTGCTGCAAGGGGACCTCTATACCACCTGTATTTATTTAGTCATACTTATTAGGAGCCGTCCATGTGGTAACCACTCCAGATGAGCCCCAGATTGTGGTTCCTAGATTTAGCCAGCCAGGTCTCTCAATGATGCAAGGTCACTACAAAATCCTGGGAAACAAGGTTTGTTTAACATATAGATGTATTAAAAGTTAGGGGTGGGAGGGTGGGGGAATAATCTGAAATTGCATGGTCGTCACTTTATGGGATAATTACTTCTTGAACAATATTAAGTCATTTAGCTAAACACAAACTCTTGCTTTTTTCTTGTAAAAAGTATTCATTTCATCTGAATCATTAAAAAAATTAAATAAATTTGACTTCATTTAAGGAGGGTGGCATACATTACTGGTGACCGAGTAGTTTCCATTATGGCCCTCCTACAATTAATAAACTGAAATGAAACTGAACTAATCAGTGATCTGGACGAATACAGTCTCAGCTAGTAGCCACAGCGGGACTCTAACCAGGCACCACCGGATTACGAGACCGACGCTATGACCACTCGACCATGCTGCCTCCTCTCTGCATTGCTAATCTCTTTTGGATATAACTGCTGTAACAAAAAAATTGCAATCCACTCTCAGGGTAATTGATAATATTTTACAGAATTTGATGTCTAACCATGTAAAACAGTTTACAAGATTTAACTTGGTGTTGTTGTTCTAGGTGGTGATAATATTAGATGTGGACTCACCCATTGACAGCCACTACAGGGCAAGGAAAGGAAAACGTTCTGGCCATTCCAAGCTCCTTGAGAATACTTTTCGCATGGTAAGTCCTGAAAAACTATAAAATAAAAAAATTCAAAACAATTTAAATACAGTATATCAACAACAACAACTGTATGGCTTGTATTGTTCAGAAAACTTTGTTATTTTTGCATATTTGGTATCCTATCACAACTAATCCTTTATATTGCAAAATCTAAGTTATATGCCGGTGAAAACTAAATCTGTATGTATCATACACTGTTATTCGTTAAATGGGTTTCACCTTTTCTAATATCTTCACTGCAATTCACATCTTACAAGTGCCTGCATCAAAAATAATTAAAACAGTACTGCCAGGTTACTACGTCACCTCAATTGTATGATATGCTAAGACTTTTGATAAAACAATTTGCAGGAACTGGAAATAAGAAGCACAAGCCGTCGACGTAGTCACAACCAGTTGAAATGGGTACGATACACTCACCGCAAGACATACAGGTACCACGCACACTTTAACTTTTTAACTTTAAGGAGCACAGATCGTAATTTTTCTTTAAAGAATGGCAGACTGTAAAGTGCAGCTAAAAACTTACATACTGTAAATTTTTTTTTGTATTCCAGGGATACAGGGCAAACAGTGGTGTCAGAGTTTGACATTACATCACAGTTCCCACCATTTTCTTATTCACCTGTTCGTAGCTACACCCAGACTGCACTGGCTCCATTAGTGTGAATCCTTGTTATGCGAGATAGTATCCATGTCACCCCTTTGCAGTGACAGTTTAATTCTTACCTGCTTGCCTCTTTGGAGAGAAGAGGGACAGAAAAACAACTGTTGTGATCATTCCGACCCATCATGGGAAATCTGGGATACGCCTTTGATTATACATGTATGACTATTTATAATAAGTTATTATCATTATTACTATCAGAGCCCGGTCGTACAAAGCCTGTATAGCGCTGTCCAGTGTATAAATTTATCGAATAACAGCATCGACTTATCCACTGGATAAGGATTTATCTGCCAGATAGCCTTATCCAGGCTTCGTACAAGCAGGCCCAGTACTGTACATTATGTTACAGTAATATATCTATTAGCAGAAAAAAGGATTAAAGTAAAAAGGCTTCATTCTTTTAGACTAGAAGAGAACTAGAAGAAACTATGAAGAAAGGAAAGAATGAAAAAAAAAATCAACTAAGGGAAATAAAGGCCAAAAAAATACAAATTTCATACTCAAAAGTAAAAAAAAAAAAAAACTAAAAAAACGTACATAAGACTGAAATTACAATCATGTCTGTCACTACGTTTTCTCATATAATTTCTATATTTCATGTAGTGTGATTTTTCAATAAATAATGTGACAGCAAATAAAGAGAGAATTCTTCTGTCACTGTATAACAGTCACTGGTGTACTTACTACATTACTAGTATTACCTGACATACATTGGTATATCGAAATAAAGTATTTTAAAAAGCACTCAAGACTGTGTTTTTATGTGTGTATGAATAAATAAGAATGAACAAATAAACTGAAAATGGAAAGTTCCTCTGCCCATTGAAAACACAAACAATGCAAACTACTGTTTAAAAAAATGCAGCATTTGGTTGGTGACATACCGAGATAAGTTATTTATATCTCACATAAAATGAATACATGTATCTGATATTCCGCATTGTGCAGATATCGCGTCTAACTCGTAAAAACAAATCAACTGAGCAGGCAGTAATTATATCACGGTTTCATGGTCAATAACATTATTATTCAGCATCAAAGTCTATCTTCATTTCCACATGTACATGTTATGTCATTCTTTGCAAATAAACATTTTTTGACTAATAAAATATTCTTATTCAACTTAATAATATCGTTCAGTAATAGTTATTGATATACATGATTGTATTATTGTTTCTCTGTATAGTAAGTTATTGTTAATACATACTGTATCTAATGTTTCTCTGCTGTCTTCTTCACAAACTTGCACCAAATACCCCAGTGATCACTTGGATAAACACCACTTGCTAGTCTCTGTTTTCCTACCAAAGAAAACTCCAAAGGCTCCAGACAGTTCTCATTTTGTCCAGGTCGTGCATATACCCTATCAAATCTCAACTTTGGCTTATTGGGGAATTGCCAATCTAGGTTATCATTGACACTGACATCCCAAGTAAATTTTGTATCATCTGCTTTACCACAGGCCTCCCATGCATCTGATACTTCATTAGGGATTCCAACTTGTCCTACCTCAATGTCTCTGAGATTAGTATCACCCCCAAATATCACAGTACATTCAGGATTTTGGGATAGCATCTTGTTGAAAACAATCTTCAACTGTCCCTTCCTCTCTTGCTTGCAGTTAGCTGTACTTTCTAGATGTGAAGTCATTAAGACAAGCTTTATTTGCTGGTTAAAGATTGCTGGCTGCATTAAAAGGTGACGATCCATTGTACTTTGACTGAAATACATCTCTTCAAGGGGTCCTGCTGGCTTGACAGTTTTGTCTTTTAGCATTATAGCATTAAAATATCCTGATGCATGTTTTCCACTCACTGTTGTATACCTAAAGATGGTTCATTTCAAAGAGAAAAAGTTGTCACACAATGTCATTTGGATATCCATTATCACTGGGTACAGCGTTCAGGCCTGTAGCAAGGGAAGGGGCTTAGGGCCCCAATGATTTTCCTAATCAACACAATTAAGCAGGTTCAAATTACATTATGCAACATTAGTCCCCTAGATATCCAGGTATTGCTATGGGCCTCATGCAAGTGAAACCCTCCTCTTGTTACTGTCAGCTAATTAATAAGCCAGACATAAATTGCAAAACTTACAGATCAAATTAATTAGGAAACAGTGTCAAAGCCAATTTCAAATGCTCACTAGCATGGTATTCTTAAAAAAATGGGAGTAGACAGGGGGTGAAGGGGGCCATTTGTTTTGGGTTTGGCATTCCAGGGGCCCTAAACAGATGGCAAAGGTATTAATTTGGGACCCCCTTCATAAAATCTGGCTACGCTTCCTGACTATAGTCACCACCTTACCAGCCCTGAGATCCTCCCCTGTGGAGATAATGCAGCCAGAATAACAATAATAATAATAATGAACCTTTCTGGTGTCCTCACCTACAGGCTGCATGTGCATGTATGACATATTGTATAAATTACATGCATGTAACCCTTGATATAACATTTATTATTTACCCATTACATCTCCGATGAAATGCAAGCAAGGTATCGTCTATTACTTCTTGTAGGAAGACAACATCTGGATGTCTTGTATTGATCAGTTCACAAACATATCTTGTTCTTTCAACAAGTTGTTTTTCAGAAAGACCATCAATATTCCATGTTAGTAATATCAAGTTATCATCTCTGAAAATAAGAATATTTTATACAAAATTATTGTATTACTTGGTTGTCAATCCATGTGTAGTATGTGGATAGTCATGCAATATCAGACAAAATATTCATAATATACATGTCATATAAGGGGAGATGGAAACAACACAGCAAAGTTTTAGTTCTTACTGTAGCTGTACCATATCTTACTGTATAACCATGACTACAAGTTGTGATTGGATAAAGAAATCATATGATTCACAGTACGTCATACCATGTACATAATGAAAATTATTACTGTATATTTACTCATAACAAAACCATTGTAAATAAAATAAATAATAAAATAAAATAATACTATTTATTTAATTAAGTGTCTAGTCATTAAAAAAAACAAAAACAAAAAACAAAACAGAAACAAAAAATTCTATTAATCGTTCTTCTAGCTATTTCACACTTATTGGGGACACTTTTCACTCACACACACACTACCACTACATTCAATGTTCTATGCACACAAGGCTCAACTCCCATGTTGATTTTTTTTTAAACACAAATTCTATTATAGCTTTGTAGTTTATAATTGTATAATTTTCTCACCTTGCATTTTGTTCTGGGTCAACTTGTACACTTGAGACTCCCATACGTTTGCTAATGGGAGAACTGTCAATCTGAAATGAAGAAAGAAACTAAAAATAATGCTTCAAAACTTGATATCACGTTTAGCAAAACTTGGCTAAAAAGGGACATTTGCGGTTTACTTTTCTTCAATGTGAAACTGGCTTAATCCAAAAGGGAATAGCACAATTATGCTGAGACCAAATATCCCATTTTGCATCTACCCTTTTTCATAATTCCTGTTATACTCCATTTGGGAGTAATATGTTCTTTTTTTTGACACCACCTGCCATATCCTTTAATTTTTTTATGTTAATTATATTTATCATCTTAATTAAACAAAGAAACGATACTAAGCATTGGAATGTTGGCCAGCACTTGTGGAAAAATAATGTTCAGCTTAGGAAATTGTTTCCAATTTGTTAAAACCATGACATTCCTGTGCGTAGTGTATAGTCTTTAGTTCTAGTTCAACCAGGCCCAGTTCATACCAAAATGGGATGGCTCGCAGTACCACTATTTTCATCCATGTCACATTCTTCTTCAGAAGGATTTCCTTGTGAGCTGGAAAAATATGAGTTCAATGCTTCCTGCAATAAACAAAATACAACACAGTAGGTGGAGAAGCTGGTACCATACTAGGAATAAAGACAGTCTTTTGGGGTGGTTTTTTCCTATACTAGTCTTTTATATTTCCTAAGCTAAGCCCCCCTTTTTTAGAGTGGTCGCAGTCCTTGTATTAATGCTTTTCAATCATTCCCAAGGGAGTGAAATAACAAAAGACACAGCGGCCATGTTGGATGATACAACAAAAGAATTCATTGACAATTCTTTTGTTGAATTCATCAAACAGGGCGACTATGACGTCATGTGCAAACGAAGAATAGTATACAGTGTAACACAATCTTCATCCTGATTTTCTTTAACTCTCATTAAAAATATTTCACTTACTGTAATATCCCACTGGTGTTTGTCTAAATACTGGATAGCTGTGGGTTCTCCAGTCATTGTTATATCCGTGAATTCCTTTAGGACATTAATCTTTACCAAGTCAACCGAAATGGCCGACTCCGCCATTTTGAGATCGACAACCGAATCAGGATCCCGAATATGGGATACGCACATATGATAAAAGATGTTCGATAATAACTGAACGTCCTTGGGACTCTCTAAAGAAGTGATTTTTTTAAAGAAATTGTTTTTAAGAAGCTAAGGGGATGACATAAAATTATAATTGAACATGGACCCCAAGGCGTTCGTCCTTTCCCCTCTGATCCCAGTTTTTTCTCTTAACATTCTGGAACGCCTTACAGTTTTTGAATATTCCCGCCAAAATTATTTATAAACACAGTTGACCAAAACAGATCGGGGTTAGATAAATGAAGCATTTAGGATTTCTACCAGTTTCAAAGAAGATTCAATTTATGCTTATGCTTTTAACAATGAATGAAACAAGAAATGTGGAAGCTCAGAGCAATGATCGAGGAAAGAATTTATCTGGAATTGTCTGTAGAACACGATCAACAAGTAACGACATTCTGACCGATCGATCAATGGTCGTATTCGCTGGCGAGAACTTATCCTTTAATAAGGTATGTATTATAGATTTAATGTCCTAATATTTTTGTATTAATAAAAGATCATTTTTGTACAATTTTTGAAGGTAACGCTGTCAGATCTTGTCAGAACGAAAGTTTGTGCCTAGCTTTCTGTAATAGCTGCGCCATATTTTGTTGGGCTCCCTGTGGCGCCCTGTATTCAAGGGCGTAGGCAGGAGGAGGGGCTAGGGGGGCATGCCCCACCCCCTTGTGGCAACAAAATGGCAGCTTTAATAAAATTTATACGGTAATTTAACTTTTTTTCCTAAGCTTTGCAAAATTAAGATGTAAAACATAGTGCCTGCTTTTTTTTGGTTCTGCATTCCAGGGTCCAAACAAAATGGCATATTTTTGAATTTGACTCTCTTCCCCCCCCCCCCCCCCCCCCTTAGGAAAATCCTGGCTAGGCCCCTGGTATTTCTTTCTCTTATTGCAGGTCATGGTTGGTTTGTTCAATTTATGGTTAGATAAGGTAATTGTCTGAGCCAATGCGTGACGTCATATGATTAAACTTTAGTCTTGAATACTCCTATAGAGCGTTTTCACTCACGTGAGAAGGCAGCCACAAACAATAGAAACCTTCTGCACAGTATTTGCGTAAATATAGAGTTCAATTCCCGGAGAATAGAAAATGTATTGTTTTGGTATCCCATAATGGCCGCTGTGACGTCACGTGAAAACGCTCTATTTCGAGTTCACCTTTACTCAGTCTCAGTACCTTCAATTCCATTGTACAGTGAGGAGTGTACCTACTGCGGAACAATACGAGTTGATTAAAATACCACGAGTTTCGGTTGAATGTACCTGAATTTTATAACGCGCAACCAAGACAAAGGCTTTGGTCTCAGGGATAACCACAGAAATATAATTACTTTTATGTGTGCTGTGGCACCGCAAGCAAAGGAATGACTATGTGATACAGGTCATGAAATCATAAATGCAATAAATTGAAAAAGAACAGGTAACATGACAAGTTATGATATAGTAACGGCCTCCTTAATCAATGGATCAGGTGTGCTCAACAGGTATTTCAAAATATGCTTCATTTACATAAATCAGTAAGTAGAGATAATTCCTGTAACTGCTGAACACAAGCAGTTTCGCAACGCTTAGATCGAATCGTCCATGTAATTGATCCGCTTCAAGTTCTCAACAATCGACCGAAGAGACGAGATTACCAATGGATCTTTCAAATCAAAACCAGTCTAAGCAAAATTTCTCGTTTTTTTAAAAGAAATTTCTTGGAATAACCGGTCCAAAATGTCAAAAAAAATCTTCCTTGCCAAAATTGGGCTAGCAACTTTTATGATTTTATTTTTGGTGAAGTGGATAAAACAACTTGACGGTTGTAATCCAATGACAAAATGCGTTGGGCGTACTATTGGTAACGATGAAATAGGAAGTGAGAAAATCAAAAAGTCGTTGCATAGCTCAGGGCTTCAAAGTGTCATTCAAGATGTCGACGGGAGAAATAATGCGATGGGGAATAAGGATATACCTTCGTTAAACTATAACAACAAGGATATATCAAGTATTTTATCTCTTCGAACTCCTCATGAAATACAAAGCGAGGTACTTCAAACTATTAGTAGAAACGGAAAAACCCAAAGAGACTCCACTAAAGATGTACTTGGCTCAAAGGGAAATTATGTAAACATATCTGATAATTTATCATTACCTAGAACTACGCAAAGCTCTGGATTCCAAGATATTCTTCAAAGCAAAGACATGCGAAAAAATTCCCAAAAGGACGTTTCTCCTTTAAAGAAAAAAGAAAAACATAAAGCGAATGTTAAACATATCTTCAGGAAAAGGGCAAAGAAACCAAGTGATGATGATTCAAAGAGGGATCAATTTGAATCAAAAGAAGGTGGCTTGGACGAAGATTCTTTACAGAAATATATAGAAAGATATGACGATGATGATGACAGTAAAGATGACAGTGAGGATGAGGAAGAAGATGATATTACGACCTATGGTCCAAAAACAAATTCGGACTGTCCTAGAAATCGCGATCGATATATTCTACGAGATCTTTTATCCTTATGGGACCAAAAAGCGAAGAAACATGGTATTTTATATTTCCTAACTTACGGGTCGTTGATCGGTTACCATAGAAACGGTGACGTTTTACCTTGGGATACAGACGTTGACGTTTTTGTGGAAGCGCAGAGCTATAGGCAAATTAGGGACATAGCTGTGCCAAGAAATTTTAAGTTTAACAAGCATGATAAAAAAAACCGGATTGTTGTTCAAACCGATCTCAGATTCCCGAGCGAGAATAGGACCCGAGTATCGTGTGATGGTCGCGTTGTCGCACGAAACATCGATGATTGTTCTTTTCAGGACCCAATGGCAAGACTCATACGAGGCAACAGGCACGTGGATGTTTTTGGAGTTTATCGTTGGAACGCTTCGTTCTTTTACGAGCCTACCTTGAAGCATTCTTTCGAAGCATCTGAATTTAACCCAACAAAGCCGTGTGTCTTCATGGGAATCAAAACAAACTGCCCATCAAATGTTCCAGCTGTGCTGAAAAGAATGTATGGCGCAGATTTTAATATTCCCGCAAAAATTTGTCTAGATGGAAAATGGGAAGATAGAGTGAAATAGAGCGACTGTTCCGCAGTAAAAGATGTTTTTTTATGTCACGCATTGTATATCTTATCAGGATTTCCTCCGAGTTCCCTTCTTGGGCCGGGTTTTTTCTCTCGCTTTTTTAACGATATGTCTAGTTACAACAGGAAATAAATTGGTTGTCTAGCTGCAACAGAAGCAGCATGACAGGTGACATAAGAATTTCCCCTTGAAAACTGAATTATTTCTCATTATCTCTCAACTTAGACCTAATTCAATTGTTCCTGCCCCTGTCAAGGCTACCTAACGTGACACTGCAAAGCCTCTATTAATTTTTGGCTTAAAAGACCTAAACTTACTCTTCTTTTTCAAATGCAAATTACATATCATCAATTATTGCAATTTTTTTCCTTTATTAATGGGCGTGCCAAGTGTTATCCCGGGGTGCTGGATCTATTTCTTTTTGTTTCGTTTTGTTTTTTTAAAAAGTTCTAAAAGTTCTTTCAATTTTTCTAGATCGAGTGTTGTTAGTTTAAACTTGTTCTTTTTTCACAGCAATACTTAACTTTTGCACTTGTTATATTAATTTATTAATTTAATTTTTTTTTTCTTAAGGGCTTCTTTCAGGGTTGGTTAGCATATTTTTCATGGGTTGGGTTCGGGGGTTAAACCTCGAACGGGACTTAATCTTGTATTGTCTTATCACTTGCCTTTGACGAATTGTTTGAATAAATAAAATGAATCTTTAGAATGATATATATAAGACTTGCTGACTAGTGATATTGGGGACTTGAACTAATGAATCACGTGAAACTATCGCCCTTGTAAACTAAGCAGTTGTATCGAACAAAAACCCTTCCTCTTTTCTTAGTCCTATTTTATTTCCTAGTTTTCTTTAGTCGATATTTTCCCTGAATCAAAGCGACATACACTGAAGCCTCATTTCCTCAAAAAAAAAGACTCCGAACAACGCCGATTAAAAGTACTCGAATACACTTCCAAATAAGAGACTTTCTACGTTTGGTGTCTCTTTTTTAATTCGTCAACAAAATTGGCGGGAAAAGTGAGAATCATAAGTAAATTTTACTGCTGTCCTCTGAAGTATGGAATTTTACCTGTCAAGCCTAACACATGCCACCCGTTGACTCTATTGATCCTGGGACCGGCATAAAAGATTAACCATTTTAAACAACCCTCTGCAATTGGTTGCATTTGAAGGTCAACTCTTGACAAAAAGACGGGTCTGTCGACTTGCCATTATGCGTAGAGACATTTCCAACAGCAATACCAAAGATTGAATTAATACTAATTAATAAAAATCACGATACATTTTAAACGTTAGTTTTTTGCTTGGATTTGGTGGATTTAATTTTTGACCTCTTTAGAGAAAGGTAGCGTTCGCGTAAATTGCCCTAACTAGAAGTGATCTTATACGACTCAATCTAGGTTTGTGATCCGAAACAAAAATCAAAACCTGCTTCGTCATGACGTAATCCGCAATGGACCTAAACAAACTGAAGTCCTGTAGTACCAACGGTTGTCCTATGTCTGCTCAAGCCTAAAATTTGAACTTTCGATGCAACAGTGATTTTGTTTTAGATTGGGACACAACTTGGTCAAGTATCGATTAGAAAGGTGATCCCTTACGGTAAAAAAGCACTTCTTCATGTAAAAAAGGAATGGTTGGTGAGAAACCACCATGAGGAAATGCGAACAGGACCCACACACTTAGTATTCTCGTCCAAAGTGACCTTCGCGTTTATAGGAATTTTATGTCTTCTGCAACTTCACGGTAAGTAGCGAAGCTTCACATTCCTAAGAAAAATTTTCTTGGCAGAATTTGTGGTGCTTTCGTGGTTTCCTTGGCGGAGCGAACTTTGCTTGCATAACACTCTTTCATTTCGTTCCTTCGTCTTACTTGCAGAAGGGTAAACATTTGCTTGTTAAGAAAACAATCTGTACTCTTTGTGAAAAACAAAATGAGCATAAAATCGCTTATCTTCTTAAACGTTTCTCTTCTGTTTTATGTGTAGGGAGTTGTGCTAGTTTCTTGCCACCGGAAGGAGCACATTTCTGTCGCGACAATGGAAAGCAATTGACGTTTACTACAAGAGGAGCTAAACAGACTAAATTCTTCTCTGGCTCCTCTATTCATGGCTACAGAAATCTTTTACTAAACACAGACGATTTAGACGCCTGTCTTGGTTATTGCTGTAAGTTGGGATGGTGCAAGCATGCATCTTTTGGAGAGGGCAAGTGTTATGGTTTGTCTTGTAGTGGGGATCAGTGCAGTGTCAGTAACTTCTTGGTCAATCGTATCAAGGATAAAGACAACCAAGTCAATGGAAAATCGAAGGGAAATCAGAAATCGGCGGCAACTAGTGGTAAGAATAAAAACTTAGTGAATGTTAAATAGCTACTCAGTTTTCTGTTGCAATAAATCCAGTATAACTTCATACTTCAACGCAAAAGTGCCCAACAATTTGTTTGGTGAAATGCTGCACTTGTTAAAACATGCATTTTTTCACGTACTGTTTTTAATCTTCTTCGTTTACTATAGCTTCATATTTTAACACAAATCAAACAATATAAAGTAATTTTAAAAAACACCAAAATAAATTAATTTCTTCCACCTTGGAGATGAATTCCTTGCGCAAAGCCTATTTTTAGTTCTTTCTTAATCTTTGTTGTGTTATATTTTCATAAGAAAGTCAAAACATCAGGTACTAGATTTGAAAATAAAAATATAAACGATATTTCGGCGGTATTTTTCCCTCTTTTATTAGCATTTTGATTCTCGATTCATATATTTATTTCTCGATATTTATTCTCTCTCTCTTTCTCGTTTGATCGATTTGAGTGAATTATTGACATTTTTCGGATTTTCTTTCCTGGGAGATCATTTTATTCAGTCAAACGCATCATTGCCGTGTCTTGCTCGGGTCAACTGTCGTGTCGGTCTTTTTCTTAATGGTCAAATGAATACACTCTAGTAACTACCAACCCCGAGCTGTCACTTACGAACTTTTTTTATTAAAAAAAAACCACGCAAATTGAGCCAAGAACTTCAAGTTTTCCTTTTTGTAGAATCAGTGGTAATGGTTGCGGATGTCTCAGTAATAGAGCTAAAGAGTGAGAGATTCTATTGGTAGTACGTAGAATTGATAATGAAAAAGACAGTGGCTGGGCGTTGCCACGTGTGTTGTACGTTTTATCCCTAATGTGTTTTGTTAGTTTTGTTACATGAAAACGCTATTTCAGGTGCGAAACTACATTTTTGTATTTGTTTGAATGATATATTGATGTCATTTTCTCTTAGATCGAAAATATAAATATTATTTGTTTTGCCATTCGATCGTAAGAAAAATAGTAAAAGTTGTGATAATGTGAGATTAGTTCTGAGTTTTTCATTTCTATGGTGTTAACACCAAGTGATCAAATGTAGTAGCTGTAATCAACAAGTTTTGCCTACTCTCTGATTCACTGAAATAATGACCAACAATCTACTTACTGTCAATATAAGCTTATAAGTTTCCATTACTGCTATTTTCATAAACAGCCAAACTCTGTGTCTCCGAGTTAAAGGAGAAAAGGAAAGGGGAAAAGAGTAAATGGAATGAAATGAAAGTACATTGAGAAGAGAAAGAACAAGAGAAAATGGAAAACAGGAAAGGAAAGGGACAGAAAGTAGAAGAAAGAAAGAGGGAAAAAAATTAAAAATGGAAGGAAAAGAAGGGAAGAGAACATCGACCTTGTGAAGCAAATTATCTACAGCAATTTTCCTTTCTCGTTGCACTTCTGGATTGGCTTTTTACTTTAATCAATAAATTATAAGCAAATTAGCCGCTTCATTGAGCCAAACGTGAAACGTCGACGCGAGTAGTATGTACTTAATGCTTGGCTTCTCAAGTCTAAACTAAGTTTACTAAGCCACATGTACTTCTTGTCAATAAAACATTAGACTAATAATTGTATGCATTTCAAATCATCAACGAAATAGTCACCATTTGTCCCCCTATCTTCATGTATGTGGGTTATTTACAATCAAGCAAAACAAAGCAAAGAATTAAGACAGGGGTGACCCTGTCTTCGCGAATGAGATATAGTTATGCAATATTGGGATAATATTTTCAGTGTCTACCATTTCTGAGAAAAAGTCAAAATTAATAAAGACAGGAAAACATTTTCTAAAGTGGAAAGGAAAAATTAGATTTTTTTGATGACCTGTTAAGTTTTTTTTTGTTTGTTTGTTTTTGTTTTCATTTTGAATGTCAACCGCAGAACCACAGTCCTAGCTTCTAATTGGAAAAATAGATAAAACTAAAGGAATGTGATTGGTTAAGCAAGAACATAAAACTATTCTTCTCAGATGAACTTAGACTTGTAAGAGCTCATAAAACAGAAAACATTAGAGTAAAACGAAAGTTAAATTTTGACACTTCTCGAAACAAAGAATTTTTGTAAAATAAGTTGGAACTGTATACAACAATATGCTACCTCCTAAGGTTGGTTTAGGAGAGAACTGTAGGAAGATAGCGATAAGAATCAAACGAGTGTTTGATTTAAACGCTTGTATTTTTCAGGAAGCATTTGGTCTGAAGAAGAATTCCGCTGACCATAAGTGCTTGAAGACATCTATCATAATCAACGTGACTTTATCAGCTGGCTTCAATTCAGGACATTTTGTGGATCATGGGGAACTGGGCGACATGTCACTGTGTCAAAAACATTGCTGTGAAATGGCTCGCTGTGACGCGGCTTTTATGGCGGGAAAACGATGTTTCTCAGTCAGTTGTCATAGTGAAGAGGCATGCCAATGGGTTCCTGCTTCGAAAGAGAAACACGTGTTACAGCTCTCTTACGTCACCAGCCCGCATAAGATTAAGGCGCAAGTCACAAAAGGTATTTAAGAATACATTTGTTTGTTCAATTGTCAGTTGTTATCTTTGTTGTTATTGTTATCTTGTCAGTTGTTGCTGTTGATCTTGTGATAAAAACCTCTCGACTAGCTGCTATATTCGTTATTTCAGTGAAAAAAGGTCAAACAGGCAAAACCTTTATTTAGCTAATATAAAAGGTTTCATAATAAATCGAAATAATAATAATTTGGTAATATCAAATGGAACTTTAGCAAGCTTGTATCATGGGCAATGGTCATTATTTAGGGGGACGGCTGCTGTAATTTTTTCATGCCCCCAACCCTTTTTTATGAAGCGCACTTATTCTATATCCAATCTATATGTAGATTTACACTGCTTCCTTTTTTCCTCCCCTAAATAATTATTTCTTGCCCCTTTGTCACTACATCTAATTAATCACCGGTCCAGCCCTAAATTCTGGCCCTGATTCCAGAGCAAAAGTATTTTAAATTCAGAGAAGAAAAATATAGATAATACTTATAACACTAGTTTTTGGCTCACACTTTTTTTAGCTAGCTCACACTATTTTTAGCTAGTTGTCTTTCCTTATAGATAATGCTTATTGTCCATCTGTTCGACAAATCAAAACAGTTTAATTAACTGCTACTATATATAAAGTAAATAACTCCATGGCAAATTAGAAATTTTAGATTAAGAAAGGAATAAAAACATGTCAAAATAAAGAAACATCCGTCTATTTCAACTTAGATACTTAACGCTTCGTTTAGCAACAAAAAGGCCGTTGCTGATAGCAACCTGCTATTTCGTCATTTTCCACGTTAGGTTTTTGCTGTGATTGGCTGAATCTGTGATCCCAAATAAAAGATGACCAGCTTTTCTCTTGTGAGTGTTAAAGGAATAACCTGCGAAATATGAATTATAAACAAGCCACCAGTCCTGTTATATAAAGTGGAATACAAAGACTATACGAGGATCATGCAATCCATTTTTTCGATGACAAATCTTGGAAATAAATCCTTACCGATATTTGCCCGAAAAACGTTTAAAAAATCGTATTTCCAATACAATTCAAGAACTGTATACGATTAAAAGAGCAGAGATTATCTTAGAGGCGTTTCTATTCCTGGAAATTGTATTTGACAGTCAGGTAGGTTTGTAATGTCGTAAAAGAGAAGAAAAAAATGATGAAAAAAATTGCTTTCCATAACGTAGTGGTTGCAATATTCAAGTCATACTTGATTCCCTTTTACAGAGTAATACATTCTCGTAACTTTTTGATTTTAACTTTATATATTTCATTCTGTTATTTGTTTGATTTTTATGTTATGCACTCCTTTGTCCACCCATTGTTTCGTATCATTTTAAAAATGTAAACTGTTATTTATTCGATTTGAAAACTTTGATAATGTAATTTATAACTATTTTTAAAATTACATTATGACTCAACCAGTTGTTACATACTTTGCCATTTTATCTCGTGGATTTCTGCGTGGTATCAGTGTTCCATTAGTGTAACGTAAGCCAGTGTGTGTAAAAATGAAAGAAAAATGTTTCAAATTCGTTTTTTTTTTCTTTCTAGTGGCTGATTAAATTGTGTCTTTATCATTTCAGATATCACCAAAACTAAAAAAGTCGAGGTTTCTGGATCTAAAGCCAAGAATGGCCATCAAAAAAGAGGTTCTACGACCTCTAGTGTTCCACGCAAAGTCAAAAGCTCAGAAATTGTCCAAAACAAACTCCAAGCCCGTGTCAAAATCTCCAAAGCGCTCTTCTGTCCACACCAAGACCACTGCCTTGTCAGCTGTTTCGGACAAGGTACAAGCATCCAAGACTGATGTGGCCCGACATAGAACGAAGTCTATCGTTGCAAAACCAGAGAAACGAAAAGAGAAATCTGCGCATGCACGGATAGGGCCACACCATAATATTACCAAGCGCTTAGGAAAGAAGCTAGTGAAACCTAACGAAACAAGCAAGAAGTTTTACTATGGCCTTAACAAGAAACGTTCACCAGTACGCTCCAAGCAAGTGCACTCGCTGCGTAAGAAGAATAAGAAGATGCAAGCTAAAGAGAATTCGAGTGTTAAAAAATTGGTTCCAATGCAAAGAAAAAAGAATACTTTAAACCATGGCAAGCGACATAATGAGAAGGTGAAGAAGAGCAATGCTGAAAAGAAACAAGTGAAGAAAGAATTTAAGACCACCAAAGTTAAGAAGACAAAAAAAGTACTCAAGAAGAAGTCAACAAAAGACAGATTTTTAAAACACTTCTCAAGAAGTCGTGTTAAGTCTCAAAGACATAAAAAGCTTTCTTCCATAAGCCGCAGATTCCAAACATATTTTCAAAGCAAAACACAAGAAATTAATTCCAAAGCATCGCACGCCGCGGAAGAATAAGCATCACTCTAGGAAAGTGAAAGCTGGTGGGAAGAAACATGCAAATACCTCACTTCCTAAAACTAAAAAAAGCAAAAATACCAAAAGGAAAGGCAAAAATGTTCACCACCAAGAAAATCTTCATCCCATCAAGAAAAGCAGCATCACTTCAGCCCTTTCTTCCATCCATGGGACTCCAGTTGTCCCAAGGAACATTTCTTCTGCGACATCTTGTCACGCTGGTAACATCCTTTTCAACCATTCTTTACGTTACGGCAGGAAAGCAGGTAACTTCGTCTACGGTGGAGAAAAGATAGAGATGAGTGATTGCCTGGACTTTTGCTGTAAAGATTTGCACTGCAGTCTAGCTTTGATGATTGGTAAAAGCTGCTATGCAGTCGAGTGCGTGGGCACGTTTTGCCAGACTGTGCCAGTGAAGCACCTGCAATTTAATCCTAAATTGGCCTTCGTCATCAGATCTAAAGGTAATCATTATTTAAGTTTGATTCTTTTTTAGTTTTCGTTGTTATCCTTCTAATAACTTCCTGGGGGGGTTCTTTAGCCAAAAATATGGTACTATTTAAAAACTTGTTTAAATTGCAAATTAAATACTCGCCACTTACTGGTGAGCTTTACAGATTCATAGGTAGGGGAGGGCCTGCATAAATCTAAATAAGCTTTGCACCAGTTGCACGAAACACTTAACTTACTTGACATACGCTAGGGTTCCTCTGTTTTCTCTTTATGGCGGTGTGTGTTTTCAAATGGCCCTGCCCTGCCCTTTGAATAATGAACCTTAATAGGGTCAATGACTAAAAGCGTTTAATGACTTCTTTTGACTTGTATGTTCATGCTTTCTTGTAGATTTCCACCCCACCCTTGCAGTCTCGTCTCCTTCAAAACCTTACCCCACAACGGGAACGGTCTCTTACTATGTTACGCTAAACGGACGTGAGAGGCCTCCCGGAACAAATGGTGGTAAGGTAAAGGATGGTGGACAGAAGGTAAAGTCAAGCATAAAGATCACAGTTCGACCAAGTTATACCGATGTTATTAAACGAACCAAGCCTCGTATCTACCACAGTGTTTTACATCCAAGCAAGAAATCTAAAAACAAACATTACAAACATAAATACAAAAGCCATATAAAATCACCGGAACCTGGTAGAGAACATCGTAAGACTTTGAAGTCTGGAATGTCAAAATCTAGGTTGCGTTCTAATGCAGCTGGAAGTGAACCTGCGGTTCGCCATGTTATTGTTCATCACATATCTCACGAAATCTCAAAGATCCAGAACGTGCACGCAAGACACCCTTACCATGACATAAATCCTTCGTTAGATGGTTTTGACCGCCTGGATACGTTGTTGAATCTGTCACTAATTCATAAACAACATGCAGTTCAAGTTGCTAAGTACTTGTTCCATATCGGAAAACTGACGGCCAAAACTGGATTAAACATTGTAACTGCACATCAACAGAAGCTAGCGAATGTGAAGTCAATAAAAGAAGAGGCAAAGACTAACCATGCCATTGGGGTAGGTCGCCGTGTTGTTGGTATTGGTAAAGAAATCCTGTTGAGAGCCACAAACCTATTGAAGGCTGCCGTTAAATATGAAAGCACTGCCACCGCTGTACTCAAGAATCATGAAAAGAAAAAGTTGCCTAAAAAATTTGAGTTGGTTGTTCCAGTAGTCAAGATGGTATCCTTATGTAGTCACAGCCCAATTCATAAAGGACTTACTCTTCGTGGTGGTTTTCATTCTGGAAAATTCTATGCTCATGGCAAAGTGGAAAACATGCAGGCTTGCATCAAGCTTTGCTGCGCTCGAAAGAACTGTGATCTAGCATTTATGGTAAAGAGTTTCTGCTACTCGGTTTCGTGTTACAAGCATGAAATGTGCAGAAGTGTGACGGCATATCACGTGACCAAGTACCATCCACAAGTTGCATATGTATTTAGGGGGCAAAAAAAGACTCCAAAGCAAAAAGAAAGCTCAACTTACTCGGAAACTGAGTCTTTGCCTACCCTTATCGATAAACAAGATTCCACGACCAAGCTAAAACCCAATGTTAATGACTACTCTGACTATGTTAAAAAGATTATTTTGAAACATACCGATGACACCACGGTGGGCAAAAAAAAGATCAAAACACCAAATAAAGATGCGTCCATTAGCCCACCCTTGCAAACAACGAATGGAAAAGCACATTCACAAGTTTTGCATGAAGATCTCCATAGCAAAAAAGATTTTGATAATGACAGCACACAGTGCCCACATTCAGAAGTCATAAACAACGCAAGAATATACCATGGTTTACGAGCAGGAAACTACACTTACTATGGCGACAACAAGACTATGGATAAATGCATCGAGGAATGTTGTTCATCAAGTAATTGTGATATTGCTTTCATGTTAGACGATTCATGCTACGGTATTGAGTGCTGGACCGAAAACCTCTGCCGAACAGCGCCGATCCGACAAAGTAAATACAAAACAAGTGTTGTTTTGATTACCAGGAGATTTAACAAACTATTGTGGGGTACTCAATCATCAACGGATGCACAAGCAACGTCACAAAGCGAAGACCATCCACAGAACTCAACTAGGCTGAATAACTTCGAAAATCAAGAAAAACAAACACTACAAGAAAAGATGGACATTGAGAGCACAGTGAACTTGATTAGCGACGCTCTAAATATTAATGATTCAGAAACGACTAGCGATCAATTGTCAAAAGTTGATAAACTTCTGGAACAGAAGATTGTCCATTTGGTTAATGACCATGATCTTGATGACACAACACACCATCAGATCCATCAGCTAGAAGAGAAACAACATTACAAAGCAACTGAAGAAGCGATAGTTCATAAAACGAATGCTCATTCCGAAGTCCATGACCATAGCAAATACTTCGAAGTTCATGGCCATAGAAAACATGCTTCAGACGAGCATATGACACACCACAAACATCTGCTAGGACGCAAACACACACATCAAAAAGAAAGTGGACATCCGGATCTTTATGTGCAAGACATTCCTTCCATATCAGAAGAAGAAAAACAAGGCCAGGACATCGTAAGTTACCAGCGTCCGAAGCTAAAAGACTTCAAGGGTGACCTTATTTCAAAGTTTAACGCAATACCGACCCTTACAGAAACTGCTGACTATGTAGCTTCAGGTGAATCAGAACTGGACACTTACGACAACGAAGCTCCAATGCTCTCATCCTCTGCTGCAAATGTAGACGAGGGCTCTTCCGATACAGAAGATATTGATATATCTTTTTTATCAAACAAGCAGTCCAGTTTGCCTCATAACTCAGCGTCTTGGCGTATCGGTACCGTCTCGGCAAATGCAATGGATTCCTATGAACCAAGCTCGGCTTCGGAACCTAACGATATGCAAGATGTTATTTTATCTCTAATTCCACGCGAGAAGTTCAATTAACCTCATCTTCAATTGAGCAGCAAAAATCTCCTGAACAAAAAGGCTCAAAAACTTTATCTTTAAATAACGGACAGGGTATAACAGAAAGCTCGCTGCTACGAACTAGTGTATCCTCTAAATTAATAAATATGCCATATTCGCCTGGGTCACCTATTGTATTTGATAAATACCCTACTGCTAGATTGTCGAGACCAAGCGTAAGAAGAAACGCTGCAGAACCAACGTTATCAGAGAGAGCAACTTCAGAAACCGAAATTTTCCACTCGGGAAAGACAGAAACCGTGAGTCGAGTTGAGATGATTGAAGACATGTCTGGAAGTGGGATATATTACAAGGAACTTGAAGAACCAGGGAAAAAAGAACAAATGATACCTCGTCCTAAAGTTGGAAAAATTGCCGTTAAAATTACTTTACCATCGCAATATTTGAAAATTGATAGAGTACAAGAAACAAGAAGAGAACCGCCGGAGTCGTATACCGAAAATTCAGGTGCAGAGATGAATGAAGATGAATATAGCGGAAGTGAAAGTGAAAGTGGTGAGACGAGAAGCACTCCTGAAATATCCCCATCACAATGCTATGCTTCGTATGTCTTTGAAAATGCGACCTTAAAAGGAGGCTATACTTCTGGGAATTTTAGTTTCCTTGGGAAATTCAATTCGTCTGATGACTGTCTGATCCAGTGCTGTAATTCAAAACATTGCGACTTAGCCTTCATGGTACTTGGAAGATGCTTTGCTGTACGTTGCCGGAACGATACGTTTTGTATGCCAGTAAGTTCGCATAATTCAGATCAATATAAACCCTTGATAATGTATTTACCACGTTTTACACATTCAAGACAACTATTCCCCGATGCTAAGGACAAGGCAGGCGAAACAGGAATGAAACTTAAAGAAACAGAAGTTTCGGGTAGTGGTAATGAGTATTTTGAAACGGGGTCTGGCAACGCTAGTCCAAATGCGAAATTGATAGGAAATCGAGGCGATTTCTCTGCTACCATTGTTTCAGAGGAGTCTGTAAAAGATGTAGATGTTAAAGAACCGAGTCCACTAAATGACGTCGTGGACGGTAGATTATCAAATAACTTGTCACCTCGTAAGGACAGCTCTGACCATACTGAAATTAACCCAAGTTCAGTTAACGGCGATAGAAGTGTATTAACTACTAGTTTGAGTGCAACGATTTTCAGCGAAACAACCATTCCATTGAGAATGCACAGTTCACAAACAAAGATGCCAGTGAATTTAAACCAGCTGGACTTAAATGCGAGTTTGACAATGTTCTTTATAATGTTACCTTGCGTGGAGGACGTCAATCTGGTACTTTTAAACTTCTGGAGGAAACAAAAAACCTTACAGCATGTACTCAGAAATGCTGCGACCATGATGACTGTGACGTTGCACTCTTGCTGGAAAATTATTGTTTCATGGTGACTTGTAAGAGTGGTTGGCTTTGTGAGCCAGTACCAACAAAGATTGCACGGTATCAACCTGTAGCTGCATACAGAAGGTCCAAGAAAGGAAACCTTAAGCAGGAGCACTGTAAGTTCAATAAGTAACATATATTTATCATCTGTTCATTATTGTTACCTTCACCTTTATTTTAATAATGCATAGTAAAGTTAGCTAAAGTTTAGAGTGTGGCACGTTAGGGAATATACACTGAATGCCCAGCAACAGCTTCCACAAAATCCATTAATTACTGCTTTTGATCCTCGTTATACTAATTTTGTGACTGCAATAAATTGCAATCAATAATTTTAGTAATAATGTTGTTGCATTGCAGCGGTTCAACATACCTGCCCGTCGGCTTATTTATTGCCTCAGGAAGTCAAAGACCTGACAAGTCGGCCTACACCATTCTGGATAGTACACAAGTACCAAGGTTCGATATTTCTATTGCTGAATCGTCTATCGTTGCAGACTTCAGAACTTCGAGAGTAGAAACGATCCCATTAAGAACCTCAATAGCCTCAAGTATGATATCACCATCACCAACAATAGCTAAGAAATGGGAATCACTGTATTCCTCTAATAACCACGTCGTCACTCCCTCCCTCATCAGCGTTGACTTGAATGTCAAACATCTTGGGAGCAAGTCGGATATCACATCACAAGACTTTAGCAAACAAACATTAAGAGAACAATTGCAAATGCATAAAGAAACGTCAGGACTTGTGTCCCAAAGCAGTCAGAACATGGGTCAACAGTCTATGAAAGGCATAAAGAAAACTGGCATACAACACACGGTTTCAAGTGGAATTTGGGAAAGTACATTAGTTAATAACCTAGTAAGTAGTGCTGTAACAAATTGGCATAGCACAAAAGCAAAATCCAACATATTTCCAGTAACGAGGCATTCTATAACGGGTATACAGCTCTCAATCGAACGAGATGAAAGTATCAGGCCTTCCTCTCAATCCAACAAGAGCAGCTTTAAAAACGGCTTACCCATTCAAACAGCCTCAATGGCTGCTGAAAGATCAGGTCCTGATGAATTATTCCCGATTATTGAAGAGAACAAAAAAGATTCGTTCCAAAGTGGGGAATCTGAAGACGGTGAGCCAATCGGAATGGAATCTACCCTCGTCCAGGGAAATACCGGTAACATATGCAAGAGAACAGGAAAAGAATAACAGGAAGTCAGAAATAGCCCATAGTGAAGATGAAGCTTCATCGACGATCGAAGTTTCTGGAGGAAATGAGGAAAGTATGCTCCAGGCAGACACCGGAAATGAAGAAATGTTCGCAGGCATGGAAAAAGATCAATCAACGACAAACTGTAAGGTATGAACTCTTTGTTGGTTTTGCTGCTAGAGTTGTCGTCGCTCGTCGTCATCCCTATTATAGTTTCTCGTTTTTGCTGTTGTTGTTGCTGTAGTTCCTTTTCTCGTTATCATTGTTGTCTTTCTGTTGTTGTTTTGTTGTCGTTCTGATCTTGCTGTTGTTGCGGTTCTTGCTTGTTGTTGTTGCTGTAGTTCCTTTTCTCGTTATCATTGTTGTCTTTCTGTTGTTGTTTTGTTGTCGTTCTGATCTTGCTGTTGTTGCGGTTCTTGCTTGTTGTTTTTGCTGTTGTTACTTTTCTCGTTATCATTGTTGTCTTGCTGTTGTTGCGGTTCTTGTTGTTGTTCCTTTTCTTGATATCATTCTTATCTGTATTGCCGTGGCTGTTGTTGTTTTTTAAATGTTGTCATTGCTTTTTGTTTTAGTTGTTGCATTGTTGTTATTCGTTGTCTTTGTTGCTTTGCGTTTCTGTTTTATAAACCATGATTTCCTTTCCTTAATCTGTTGTGAGATTGCTGTATATCTAAGATCTCAAACCGTTTTCCTATTTGTTTTCATTTAGTTTTCCAAAGTCTACCACAACGTAACGTTAAGAGGCGGAGAATCAGCAGGCAAATTCAAGCTACTACTCGATACGAACGACACAAAAACCTGCACCAAGCTCTGCTGTGAACGCGACGAATGTGATGTAGCTCTCATTCTAAGCGACTTCTGTTTCATGGTAACGTGTCAGAGTCAACATCAGTGCGATCCTGTTCCTTCCAAGCGTACAGAATATAATGCAAAAATTATTGTCCGCCAAAGACAATTGAATGACCTCCACTCAGGTAAAACTTTATTTTGGTATAACTGCAGTTGATATATCCGTTTCCGAGATCGTTACAGTCAACACTTTTAATCGTTTTGAAAAGAGTTTTGCCAATATTTATCGAAACTATTGTAATATATTTTTCGGTTCCAGTTAGAAGCGCACTAAAACGTAGGGGAAATCATGCCGCATTCAGTTATTTTCCAAAACAAAACGCAAGAACAGCGGACGCGCCACGGGAACTACCCCTTTTTTGTATCTGAAAGTTTGTTAATTTCAAGGAACCTTTTTCTCCAAGCGAAAGGATAAGCTTATAACAGATCATGTTACTTCGACTTCGCCTTTCACTGATAGTTTTAATGCTAAAATTATTTACTATTACTATGTTCAGATGCAATGGAAAATCAAGACTACACACCTCGCAAGGAAGTAGATACCTCTACAAAGCACGTCTCCAATGTGCTGGGTCATTCTATTCATCTGATGAGCAGAAGCAAAACAGCTGATAATGAAACCGACTTAACACCCGATGAAGAGATGACGTCGAATGATACCATACTCGTGTCCAACGAAACGGAAACGGACTTGTTTGCAAACGAAACGGCTCCAAAGATTGTCACTATGACTCGGCCATTGTTATTTTCTGACAACGGCAATTCAAATCTGGCTTCGAAATCCGCTATTACTAGAACCGATAGCTTGTCAGCTCTATCAAGTGCCTTTAGACCGTTTCCCGCAAGTTCAGCAGCCGACCAACAAACTAAAGTTTACTTGAAGACTGTCACTATGGATGTCTCTGCCAGGGAAACTGTTAATAGATTAAAAACCAAAATGAAAGTTGCAAAAACATCAGAAGCTAAGTGGAGCAGTACCTTAAGAGTTCAGAGTAGTCAGACCGTCCGCAAGATTTCTAAGTTAGCATTGAAAGCTCCTGAGATCTCTTCTCAAGCTCCAAAAGTTGAATGGTCATCAGCGGAAAAGAAAAACTTTCGCAAGACAATGGTCCGTGTTACAGAAACAGGTGTGCCGAAAAGCATGCTAAGTGTTGGTCTTGTGCCAAGGCAAAATCCTTCATTATTTTTGAATCCACTGCAAAAGTCTTCTACAGCCATACTACAGACAATCAATACCACATCGTCATCAAAACTTTTACCAAGTCAAGAAGTAGATTTTGGAACACACGGTGGTAACAAACAACCTTTAGTTTCAAGATCCAAGCTATCGATTGCTCCGCAACAAACTTACACTCCGGTTTTGTCAGCCTCTTTATTATTAACTACATTGTCGGTCTCTGTATCCATAAAACCAAGTATGGCCAAATCTTTTCACACAATATCCTCAGTTGACACAGATAAGAATAATGACGAGGAAAAGATCCAAAATATTGCCAGCCACATTGTGACCGACCCAGTCTTTTTCGATGTGGTACAAAAACTCAAAAGTTTCTTAGATGGACAAAAGTTTGATGGTAATTCCTTGGATACAGTGCACAGTATGGTAAATGACTTAAATGGCCTATTACTGTCGAACAGTATATTACCAAGCTCGACTGGAGTCACAGCTTCTTCGATGAGAACCATTGGGGATACCCTTTTTGATAACTTGCAAAGCAACATAGAACGCCTCAAGGATCTGTCTTCAAGTCTAAAGAACATACAGAAAAAACGACATGAACATAAACTCACGGACAATAGCATAAGTGGAAGATCAAATATCGCGAAGCCAACAAACGATACTTATAAAGAAGCATTTCGGGAAATCAGACTTCTCGAATTATTCAATGCAAAACTGAATGAACTAAAGAAACTGGTTTTAGAGAAATGGTATGACAGAAGAATAGCAAAGAACAGTCAAGGCAATTCAACGACACTCCTACTGCAGTCATTACCATTATCTGCAACCCCAAAACTGAGTAGATTTTCAACCCAAGCCACGACACCAACAGAACGTCTCATATTGAGCACCAATTCAGCCCATCCAAGTAGACAACATCCAGAATCGAAGACTGGCTCTCAAGGGCAAGCTTCGACTTTCCAGGCATCAGCTCTAGACAAGCTTTCGCAGCACAAAGACTTGAAGCAAAACTATTCCCCGATCACAAGCAGTACAGTTTTGACCTCACCTTCAAATGAACCAAATACTCATTTTACGATAGAAGGTATTAAAACTAAGCCACAAATATCGTACCAGAAAAAGAGTACCACTGAAATTTCAAGTAGCAACTCTGTTGTTCAGGAAAATACCATACATTTGAAGGTTTCACCGCGTCCAAGTCCAAGTCAGCAACAGAGTTTGGTGTCGCTTATTTCCTCTTCTGTCCATGAACAAAGCGAAGTGTTTACTCATGTGACGTTTAGAAGTGGAATAAATGCAGGAATATTCACGGACAGAGGGGATGTGAAAAATATGACTGACTGTACCACACTCTGCCTTGGGCAGAAATCCTGCCACGTTGCCTTCTTAGTTGGAAAAACTTGTTATTCAATTAAATGCTACACTCAAAAGACCTGTGAAATACTGCCATTCAACTCAAGTATTATCACAACCCAGGTTGTGTACATGAAGAAAAGACTATCCAGCCTTCCGTATCAACTGGGCACAACTGACAAAAAGCCCGAACTTAGCAGTAAAAGAGAAAATTCAACGGCCGACTTTCTGGCATGTGCTCAGAATATAAGAGTTCTGAAGAATGTCACATTCCGGGAAGGAATACGGGCTGGAAACTTCACGGATTTTGGTAAAGTGGATAGCATAGAGACATGTTTCAAGCATTGCTGCTCCAGACAGGACTGCGACGCGGCTTTTATGGTGCAAAGCAACTGCTTCATCGTTGATTGTCTCAATGAAAAAGGATGCAGTCCAATACCATCTCGCTCTAAGAGGGTTAACACATCACTTGTCTACTTCGATAAATCTTTCAAGAGTGCACTAAATCCATCGAAAGAATTAGAAATGGGTCGACAACACAACCATACATGTATAACCATTGGTGGCGTTCTCCTTAATGTTACCTTTAAGGGAGGACTACAAGCGGGGAACTTCACAGATCAAGGCAAAGTAGATAACTTTAATTCTTGCGTAAAAATCTGCTGCGAAAGTCCAATCTGCGACGCAGCCTTCATGATTAAAAGAAATTGCTTCTCCGTCCATTGCTCTGTTAATAGAACTCGATGGTCCCAATACCTATTAAATCCACGAAATACAGTACAAGGATGGCACTGATGGAACGATCTGGAGCCGAGACATTTAAAAATAAGCCTCAAGAACTCATATCATGTTCGGAAAAACGAAAAGTTATGACAGGAGTAACTCTTAGTGGTGGTTTCAAAGCTGGGATCTTCACGGACCATGGAATAGTATCGAACATGAAGGAGTGTATAAAGACATGCTGTAGAAATCCAACTTGCGATGTTGCTTTTCTGGTCGATGCTTATTGCTTTGCAATACAGTGTCAATCAAACAAAACCCTGTGCCAACCAATGATGGCCAAAAATGCGAAATATAAAACCTCTATGGTATTTGTCCGAATAAAAGTCGAAAACCCATCGAAGGAAGATCGTTTGAAGAGCAACCTAGATTCGAACTGTCATGTAGCCCCGTTCGGTTCAATGTAAACATAACAGGCGGATGGAAATCAGGTAAATTTATAAAGTATCCAGATGTGAAGGATATCAAGAAGTGCGCAGACATATGCTGTGAATACAAGGGATGTGAGTCAGCTCTTTTGATCGGAGGTTTCTGCTACAACCTTGTCTGTTTTAAAGAAAAGAATTGCCATTTAAGGCAATCAAATGGGGCATTCATGGTTCCACAACTCGTGTCTGTCAATTCTGGACCCAGTGCCAATCCTCAACTTACAAGTGCTCAAGAAGTTATTGAAAACCTTGCGAGTGACGTAAAACATGTACAGCTATTGAACTCATCATTAAATGAGTCACCGGGTTCATCAAGTGCAAGCACATCTTCGCCGACACCTCCACTTTCACCACAAATATCGCATTCCCAAATCAATATCATAAAAACAATTTATACAGCGCCTTCATCTGAAGTGAAAAGTAAACTGATGCCACACGGAACAAGACTTACGTCTGAACCACAGCCGACAAAAGAAACAGTAATGGCGCCTATCTTAGAAAGTATCGTTCAGGAAGTTCTAAAGGGGATGGAATCTTTATCAAAACCAAAGGAAATTTTCTCCTCCAAACGCATTACGCTTCAACGCCTTCTATGGTGCAAAAAATTAATCCAAGTGCTGTAGAAGCAGAAAATCATATCATTTCAAAATCCCCGACGGGCGACTTTAAATCAGAGACTTCACTACTTGAAGGAAATATCCGTACCAAGAGGAATACGTAATGTTGAACGAAAGCCAGTTCACAAGAGAAAGCATTAATAACCATGAAGTTAAACACAGTTCTAGTACAATTAATCCTACCTCGCCCATACTTGAATCCTCAAATCCGGCCATAAACAATGTTGTCGTTGAAATCCTACCAGTTGGAAAAAAATAACGAAGATAAGAGGAAACCGCATCGAAAACCTTTCACTGCCATCAGCGTCAGTAACTCCACCAAGCCTTGTGTGGAACTCAAGTGAGATCAGTCCTACGATCACAGCATCGTATCAGTCAATAATACCAATAAAGGAAAAAAATTACATGCCTTTAAGTCCAGACGATCTTCCAGGAACTGGAAATGGAAAGTTGAAGAAATTTCTACCAACAATATTCCAAAGGGTGTATAGACATTGTATATCTAACAAATGCATCCCTTCAGATGCCATTAAAAGTAAAGGCTTTTCAGCTTCAAAAAAGTGCCAAGACATTTAAAAAGTGTAGAGAAGCGTGCTGTGAAACGCCAGAATGCAATGTTGCTATGTTCAGAGAGAATTCATGTTTTTAGTAGCCTGCTCTGATTCGAAAACATGCCATGATATCCATACTGAAGGTCATTCCAGTATCGCATACGTTGCACGAAATACGGATGAAAGACTTCTTTTGAAGCATTTAGCTACAAACGTGAATGCTAAGAGCGACATGAAAAACAGTATCCCAGGATCAACCAAGGCATGCTTCCCCGTCAGCTGT